>JARVGS010000472.1:33992948-34006606 GCA_031762315.1 Hypsolebias antenori | reverse complement strand
AGGAGAACCTCAACATCTTCATTTCTGCCACTTCCAGTTCTTTCTCCTGTCTTTTTGTCAATGCCACTGTCTCCAGAACATACAACATAGCTGGTCTCACAACTGTCATAGCTGGTCTCACAACTGTCTTGTAAACTTTTTCTTTGACCATCCAGATTTACACCGAAGCACTACTGTTTGCTAACACTTAGCATGATAAAAAACAGCTACAAGCCCTGGGATTAGCTTACTTACCGCCTTTGTTCAACGTCGGACGACCATAAACTTCTGTGATAAATCCAAAACGCTAAATATTATTCCTCGATATGCAATGAAATATGCAGTATATAGCTTGGAAAAGCTAGAATATAGCTACTTAGCTTCTTTGGACGTCAGCGCCGAGACTCCAGAAGACGCCGATTGGCTGGAATGAAAGTTTGCCTGTGATTTCAGTGGTTGAATTTTTTTTTACCTCTTCGTAAACTTCCGTTGTCGCTACACAAATCATGTGACACAGGTCTGTTTTGACTGGGGGGGTGGGATCCTTCCTCCACTCTGGACGCATACAGACAGGTAAAGCTGCGCTCGGACTGACAGTTTATTATAAAGCAAGAGATAACTAGATATTTTTCTTGGGCATTTGTGCGATTGCCCTAACTGTGCAGCATAGATTTTCTTGTGCGCAGAGAATATGCGAGCAGTGCACGGTTGTGGAGGCGCACAGCTTAGAGGGAACATAAATGTCTGGCATCAGACAGGGCCGTAAAGTCATTTTTGCTGATACACCTGTACACTATCAGTCTTTTTTTTCTAAACAAGAGTAGCTGATCGATAAGTGTAATTTTTCTTTGACACTCTGCAATTACAATGTTTTTAGGACAAAAGCTTGCTGTTAATTCATTGTAACATGTCATCTAATCATAGCAGCCAGCGGTCTCTTTGCAAAGTGTAAACAGCAACAAAAATAAGACTTTTAAGACTCAGAGTCAAACACACAAGGTTTGACAACCTGATCCTGTGGGGAGATATATGATGTTTATCACTGACTGCAGTTCTCCTGCTGCGTTCCCTCTCAAAACTTGAAAATGGACATTTACCATCCAACAAAAACAAGATCACCGACGGTCAGAAACAAAGAACAGTGTTTTTATTAAAAACTAAATAAAAAACAAGTGTAAAACTGAACAGTCATTTCTTTGTGTGGAACAAATGAAAAGTTGAGTTTTTGTATTTTTGCGATTCAGACATGTTGCTTTCAATCATCTAATCTGGATCTTTCTGTACTGGTTTCTTTCTGCTCTGTGCACTCATTCTGAAGTATTATTTTTATCGTTTTAAGATACCGTAGACATACATAAAATATATTCTTTCATACCCTCTGGTTTTACTCAGATTGCCTTAAGATTGCTGTTTCCGTTGTTCATGTTTTTCCAAGTTGTCAGACAACAGTAGAGATTACACACCTGGAACACGTTTCTCCTTTTTTTATATAAATGTATTTAAAGTAACAAGAGCAAACTAAGTGAAACTAAACACTTTAAATACACTTCAAGAGTTTGAAATGAATGAACCATTTCTGTGTTACTGCTTATTATTAAACTTTAAGGGTTCATTTAGAAAGGGCTACATTGATTTTTCTGGATTAAGAGAAGCAAATGAGGTGAGACATAAATGTCAATACTGCTGATCCAACAAACATAGACACTAGATTTTTTTTATATGCAGTAATAATTTTAATCAGCCAACTGCTACATCACTCCTTTAGGTTCATTCTGTTTAGTTTTTTTTTAAATGTTAACACTTTAAAAATACAATACATCAAATGTGTTATCATCATCATAATATGAGCTTTTATCGTATGTTTCCTTCCATCTGAATAAAACAAATATTAACTAGTTTAATGTTTCATAAATTTATTGTAAGAATTTCAGCAAGTTTTTGAGCAGATTTATATTAACTGATAAAACTGCTTGCGGAGAAGGTTTTCGTGATAGATGGTGTTAAAGATGGACCACGTATGAGTTAAAGCTCACTATTCTCAAAGTAAAATGTTAATTTAAGAATTAGGTCATAGTGGTTCTGAAAAGTCCTCAAGCTAGAGCATGAATCTCTTTCTGCTCACCGACTTTGATGCAATTTATCCCCTATCTGTTTTTTTTTTTTCCTGTCAGCTTAGCAGTACCAATTTAATCAAGCAAACCACAATAAAAGTGCTCCAGATAGATCAAAATAAAGCATTTAACTTTGTTTATATATTTTTTTATATCATATTCAGTTGTGCTTTTTAATTGAATCACATCGCCTAAAACCCACAACGTCAATATCAGGATTTATTGATAACTTAATTCAGTGGTTTTCTGTTGCACTGTAGTAAAATAAAATCCATAAATGTCGCTTCACCCACGGCACACCTGTAAACACTTTCTTGTGTAGATTGCGACACAATGTCAAGTTTTACAAAAAAATAGGCGATCTTGAAGACAATTACACTGCGTTGTAATGACACCCGCTGACAGACGTTCCTGTCTCTATGTCACAGACGTCGTATGCAGAAGTACCCGGATTTCCAGTGACGAAACACGGCGCCAAGTTTAAAATCACTTTTAAATCAAATTTTCATTGATTTATCATATTGCTTGTAAAAAAGAAAATAGTTGAATGAGACAACATATATATGTGGTGCCACTTTATGCATAGTTCCAACATCATGTCACACACCCTTTAAGGCTAATTATACACCCTTATTAGATGCCATAAAAATATTTACAGAGATGGTGCATTCTTCCTTTGTCTCTGCTTAGTAGGGTATCTATTAAGATGAAAGTCCTTCCTACGATATTATACCCCCTGCAGATTATCCCCTTGTTATTATCAAACAAAGTCCTGAATTTAATTGACAGCTGGTTGAGTGAATTTATATGGAATAAAAGAAACCCAAGATTTAATATTTCTAAATTACAGCTACCTGTTTCAAAGTGGGGAGTGGACATATCCAACTTAAGATTTTACCAACTAGCATCACACATAAGGTTTGTAGCGGGATGGGTGGAGGAGGATCCCACCTCTGTCTGGTTGGGTCTGGAAAAATTGTATACTCAGTGCTCACTGCTTGGACTTTTATCCTGTAAGAACATAAAACTTGTAGAGACACTCTGTAACAACAATCCTATTATTGTCAGTACTGTTAAAGCTTGGTTTGCAGTGTGAAAACTAGAGAGCAGATCCTCACTGACTCCTTTGCGTTCCCCGATACAAAGAAACCCTGATTTTGAGCCAGGTATGATTGATGCTGGCTATACTGTATACAGTACAGTATTTGGGTGTTCCAGGGAATCAAAACGATGTATGATTTACAAAGTATTTGTGGGATCCTCCTTATCTTCATTTGAGGCAAACACGGCCTCCCCAGTAGCCAGTTTTTCAGATACCTCCAAGTTAGAGATTTTATATCTAAAAAAAAAAAAAAAAACTACATTTGCTCTTGACTTTATCTCCAATAGAGAAATTACTGCTTAAGTGTCCAGGTAAAAAGGTAATTACCTGTTTTTATAATGTGCTGAATCAGACTTGCATCACATTAACAGCTCAAGATGTACAATCATGGCAAACTGAATTGGGTGTGGTTATTGAGGAGGAGAAGTGGGATTTCATTTGGAATCATGTAAAACGTATACCTGTCTGTAATCGAGCCAGGCTTTTGCAGTTCAAAATTATTCATAGACTGCAAATCACTCCTAGCAGAAGACATAAAATGAAACCTCAAACCTCTCCTAACTGTCTTAAATGCAAGTCAGCACTGGGTACATATACTCACTGTTTTTGGTTCTGCCCTAAAATTCAGACGTACTGGGCGGATGTCCTGAAAGAGATGAGCAATATATTTGGAGTTGCCTTCTGAGTCCCGGGGGTCCTGTAGGGTTTCTGGGTCTGGTCCTGCATGTTGTGTTTTCCCTCATGTGTACCAGCCCCTCCTCCTCCTGTGAATCCAGCACTGTTACACCTGTGTCTAATCTTAATCACCGCAGGTGTCTGTCATTTCACCTTGTCAGTGTCTGTATATATTCAGCGCCTTGGTGTCTTGTCAGTTGTCCCTGGATTGTCCTGTCTAAGGCTTCATGATCGTCTTTCCCTCCGTGTCTCTTCCATGTAGTAAGTTTGCTGCTTCGTCAGCCTTTTGTTTGTTTATCATCCTGTCATCCTGCATATGGGTTCAACTACACGGAAACAGCCGATCCTGATAGGAATGGCCAGAGTTTATTGATGAGCAGCTGCCAGTGGAGGTCTGAGTCCAAGGCAGGACTAGTCTGTAGAGGCAGGAGAATTAGTGAACTGGCCTTCACTGTGACTGATCAGATGAATACAAAGACAGTCACTAACCTTCACTGACAGGTGGGGGAGGGGCTCCTCGAAGGAACTGCAGGTGAGAACATCACCAAGAGTGAGGACTGAGCAGCTGTGAAACAGAGCTGAGCAGAGCTTTGTTTTAAGGGAAATCCAAGTGTGAGTTCTGAAGAAACAAGCAAGGGTCATACACAAGAAGTCAGAGGTCCAGGACCAAGTCCAAATCGTAATCCGTGGAGCGTAGTCATTGTAGCAGAAGAGAGAGTCAATACCGTGGTCAAACAGTTCATTCCAGAAGAAGCAGGGAGCAGGCAAGGCGGGGAATCCCGATGGCAGGCGTGAGGTCCAGACCAGGCAGGAAAACAAGACTATGATGAGAGTGCTGGACATTTACTAACCGGAAGGAGTTCAATAATCTGGCCAAGGATGAGTGAGGGCTTGTAGCTTAAGTAGGGCAGGCGACAAGTGAATGGCATGAATTCTGATTGCATTGAGTGAACAGAGTGGGTGTGTCAGGATGACAGGAGCAGAGAAACAGGGCAAAGGGCTTGGAACATGACAAAGTGTTCATCATTATCAAGTGTAAAATAAAAAACTGGAAGTATACTAACACACGTTATGTCCTTGTAAAAATATGTTGATATCTTGAAAAGTAGAAAAAAAAATCATGTATGACTCATGGACACCATGCAGCAGTTCAGGCAAGTGTGAAGCTGCCTGTCTTGTGTGAAGGAATGTATCGTGCTTCGAGCGCTCACACTCAAATGGTTTGTGAACCAAGCCATGAACTGGATGCAATTTCCGAGAATCACAGGCCACTTGCGATCCTGGAACTCGCTGGCGTGAAGGAATTGACCTTGGAGAAGTCTATAAGCACTGCACAGCAGAGTGACCACAAAATCTGTCTGTTTGGGATTGCCACTGAGAGGTACCAGCAGAACTCTGAAAGCAGATTAAATAAATCAGAGTTGGCTTGTCGCAAAACAGTTAGTGTTATCTGCATCTGGCTTCCCCGCTTGGCCTTTAATACGCCAACATCTCAAATTTTTCCTGGAGGTTATGCGAACTAAAAGCTCTGCTTTGCTCCCACCCTCCCCTTCCTTCCCGAGGACTTCTGTGGAACGGTATGAGAGCCAGGTGATAGACACTGTACCATCTCTTATCAGGACTATGGAACCTTCTGTCCATGTTTATGGACAACTCACCATCTTTGTCAGCCTCCTTCTGATAAATGTACCATGATGTCATTATGTGCCGTTTATGTGCGAGGTCTCTTTTTTCCAACTCTCACACTGTGCCCCTGCCAGGACATAGTGTGAGATATGTTTTTTTTTTAACCTTCACTCCCCTCGTGTTTTCTCTTCTTCATACTTGTGTCTGTCTGCCTAAAACAGGTCTCGTTTATAAATGAGTCTCTGAGGCTCAATGTGATTAATCTGTGTAACGAATGGTTGAATGAAAAAGATAACATGATCATTATAACTTATAATGCAAAAGTTATGCATATAAGTACACTCTGTTCAGGTACACATACTGTTTCATAAAGAAACCTTAAACACAAACCTTCTATTTTGGATTTTCCATCCATCCATTATCTTTTACCTGCTTCTTCCATTTTGGGTCGCGGGGTCGCCGGTGCCCATGTCCAGCAATCAATGTGCGAGGGGCGGGGTACACCTTGGATAGGTTGTCAAAATACATAATAATGAAATTGCACAAAACATGACTCTCAGACAGTAACTATATACATTTATTGTTTATTTGTAGGAAATTATAAAATGTGGAAATCAAATTGACAACATTTCAGCATTAACATATATAAATCTGACTTCTTAAAGTTGTTAAAGTTATTTTTCATATGGAGAGAAAAAAATCAAATTCAAAGTTCAATTTAAATACCTCTTAACACAGGCAGTTATAATAGTATCTCATTTAACATATAATGAACTCATAAAGGTCAAAATGTGCAGATTAGATAAGGAAACAAAGTGCCTGTTGTAAGAGGCATCTCAAAAGACAGTGAGATCAGTCGTCTCATCAGGAAAGTGAATATTTTACAAGTTCCAACTAATTCCTAATTGTGTGACATTTTGCATCAATAAGGCCTGACCTGATGATCTTTGCTGCTGTAAATGTCAGTGTTTAATAGATGTTTTTTGTTAAATCAAATCAGTGGTATGCAAATAAAGCCAGCACAGTGGTGCATTCGCGTCACAGCTGGACATGGCTTCACACTTGTCAGTTTGATTGTGCATTTCTGGGCAGGTTTACATGTTCCTCCCAGAGTAAGTTTTGTTCTGCTGCAGTCTCTGAATAGACATATGCATTATAAGCAAACTGCAGATTCTCCGTCCTGTCCTAATGGTAAACATTCTGAACCACCTGTGATGTATCTATTTAATAAACTGGTCTCTGGAATTCAGCTGGACCATGTTAAGTTGTAAAACGTTTGAATCAGTGTGAATGCCAATTTGATGACAGCCTCTTGGAACAAACAAAAGACACTACAAGAACAACTGCTGTAAAAACAGACAAGGAGCTGAATGAAAGAATATATTACAGATGGTAACTGACTCAGTTCTAATTAGAAACTGAAACCTATGGTAAGACAGAAACAGGAAGTAAAAGTAGGTAAATGCACAGTGCTCACAAAATAAAACATTTTCCTAAAATTAGATAAATAACATAATTTAACAATGAACTCATTACAGATTGGAGAAGTCAAAACTTGAACACAGAAACCAAAACAATCTTCATGGATAGGTGTTAGTTGAATACATGGATGATTGCATGGATGGATGGATGAATGGTTGCATGGATGAATGATGGATGGACACAAAGATGGATGGATGATGGATGGACACAGATGATGGATGGATGGATGGATGGATGAATGGACACATGGATGAATGGAAGGAAGGATGGATGGATGGACACATGGATGGATGAATGGATGGATGGATGGAAGGATGGATGGATGAATGGATGGACACATGGATGAATGGATGGAAGGATGGATGGACACATGGATGAATGGATGGAAGGATGGATGGACACAATGATGGATGGATGGATGGATGGATGGATGGACACATGGATGAATGATGGATGGATGGAAATATGGATGGATGGATGGACACATGGCTGGATGATGATGCATGGATGGATGAATGATGGATGCATGGATGGATGATGGATGGACACAGATGATGGATGGATGGATGGATGGACACATGGATGAATGGAAGGAAGGATGGATGGATGGACACACAGATGGATGAATGGATAGATTGATGGATGGACACATGGATGGAAGGATGGATGGACACATGGATGAATGGATGGAAGGGTGGATCGGCACATTGATGGATGGATGGATGGATGGACACATGGATAAATGGATGGATGGATGCATGGATGGATTGATGGATGGACATATGGATGGATGGATGGATGGATGGAGATACAGTATGATAGATAGATGGATACATGGATGGATGATGATGCATGGATGGACGGATGCATGGATGGATGATGGATGGACACATAGATGGATGGATGATGGATGGACACAGATGATGGATGGATGGACACATGGATGAATGGAAGGAAGGATGGATGGATGGACACATAGATGGATGAATGGATGGACACATGGATGGAAGGATGGATGGACACATGGATGAATGGATGGATCGACACATGGATGGATGGATAGATGGATGGACACATGGATGGATGGATGATATATGGATGGATGATGGACACATGGATGGTTAGATGGATAGATGGATGGATGTACACATTGATGGATGGATGGATGGATGGATGGATGGACACATGGATAGATGGAGGGATGGATGCATGGATGGAAGGAAACATTGAAAGATGGATGGATGGATGGACACATAGATGGATGGGTGGATGCATGGATGGATGGATGGATGGACACATGGAAGGATGGATGTATGGATGGACACATGGATGGATGGATGGACACATGGATAGGTGGATGGACACATGGATGGATGGATGGATGGATGGATGGATAGATGGATGGACAGATGTATGTCTGGATGCATGTACAGAGGTCTAATGAATGTGCCACAGCTGTTCAGGGACTGTCACTTGTGTTTTCTGAATGTATTTGAACCTCAGAAAGTTATTTTCAAGTGTCAGCATCTTTAAATTTTGCACAAGGGCAGCGTTTTATTGCCTTATGTCTGACGTAAAGTATCAGCTAATATTACCTGGTTCTCTTTGCATTAACTATAATAACTACTGAATAGGCTGATAATAACTGGTTCTCTTTACATAAACTGTAATAACTAGCCAACAGTTTAATATTACCTGGTTCTCTTTACATTAACTGTAATAACTAGCCAACAGTTTATTATGACCTGGTTCTCTTTACATTAACTATAATAACTAGACAACAGTTTAATATGACCTGGTTCCCTTTACATTAACCATAATAACTAGCAAACAGTCTAATATTACCTGGTTCTCTTTACATTAACTGTAATAACTAGTGAACAGTCTAATATTACCTTGTTCTTTTTACATTAACTATAATAACTAGTGAACAGTCTATTACCTGGTTCTCTTTACATTAACAATAATAACTAGTGAACAGTCTAATATTACCTGGTTCTCTTTGCATTAACTATGATAACTAGCAATAAGTCTAATATTACATGGTTGTCTTTACGTAAACTACAATAACTAGTGAACAGTCTCATATATCCTGGTTCTCTTTGCATTAACTATAATAACTAGCCAACAGTCTAATATTACCTGGTTGTCTTTACGTTAACTATAATAACTAGTGAACAGTCTAATATTACGTGGTTCTCTTTACATTAATTATAATAACTAGTGAACAGTCTAATACTACCTGGTTGTCTTTACATTAACTGTAATAACTAGCGAACAGTCTAATATTACCTGGTTCTCTTTACATTAACTATAATAACTAGTGAACAGTCTATTACCTGGTTCTCTTTATATTAACTTTAATAATTAGTGAACAGTCTAATATTACCTGGTTCTCTTCACATTAACTATAATAACTTGTGAACTGTCTAATATTACCTGGTTCTCGTTACATTAACTATAATAACTAGCGAACGTTCTAATATTACCTGGTTCTCTTTACATTAACTGTAATAACTAGTGAACAGTCTAATATTATCTGGTTCTCTTTACGTTAACTATAATAACTAGTGAGCAGTCTAATATTATAGTTAACGTAAAGAGAACCAGGTAATAACTAGTGAACAGTCTAATATTACCAGGTTGTCTTTACATTAACTATAATAACTAGCCAACAGTCTAATATTACCTGGTTGTCTTAAAATTAACTATAATAACTAGTGAACAGTCTAATACAACCTGGTTGTCTTTACATTAACTATAATAACTAGTGAACAGTCTAATATTACCTGGTTGTCTTTACGTTAACTATAATAACTAGTGAACAGTCTAATATTACCTGTTTGTCTTTATGTTAACTATAATAACTAGAGAACAGTCTAATATTACCTGGTTGTCTTTACGTTAACTATAATAACTAGTGAACAGTCTAATATTACCTGGTTTTCTTTACGTTAACTATAATAACTAGTGAACAGTCTAATATTACCTGGTTCTCTTTACGTTAACTATAATAACTAGTGAACAGTCTAATATTACCTGATTCTCTTTATGTTAACTATAATAACTAGAGAACAGTCTAATATTACCTGGTTGTCTGTACGTTAACTAAAATAACTAGCGAACAGTCTAATATTACCTGGTTGTCTTTACGTTAACTATAATAACTAGTGAACAGTCTAATATTACCTGGTTCTCTTTACATTAACTATAATAACTAGTGAACAGTCTAATATTACCTGTTTGTCTTTACTTTAACTATAATAACTAGTGAACAGTCTAATATTACCTGGTTCTCTTTACATTAACTATAGCGAACAGTCTAAGCGGGCGGCACAAGACTGAGAGGCTTCTCGCTCTGCCAGAGCTTCATGGGTGTATGTGTCTGTGCTGTCAAGTTGATATGTTTCTAAAGACATTTTGTATGATGAAAGAAGGCATCAGTTCCACAGGATGAATAATTAAGCGGTTATTTTTACCCCTGTGGGGCATGAAGCGGCTGCCAGTATGTGTGCAGACAGGTGAGAGGACTGCTGACTGTATAAACCGTGGCATTGAGTCAGAGGATTTCATGGCTTCTAGGGCATGCAGCCAAGCTTGTTAATAAAAAGCTTTAAAAGGAGTCTGTGTTGAATTCAAACTTCTAATTTGAATAATTCACATATAGAGGTTATGTGAGTTTATGCTATGTCGTGAGATGCTGTTGTTTTGTATAGAGTCGTCATGGGATCAGATAAAAGGTTTCTAGCAACCAGCATTTAGTCAAACCATCAGCAGCAAAGGCAAAACTATTGATATGGAGACAAATGCAAATTTAGAACTTGGCTTTGAGAAAGTGACATTACTTTCAGATAAAAGATCCAATATGAACTTCAAATCCACGTCCAGTTATTGTACTGTAGTTAATGAATAAAAACACTCACAGAGCAAAGTCCATCTTTGTGCTTTTTTCTCCCCACAACGTCTAAAATGTTCTGCAGATATGGGTCTATTTCCTGCTGTTCCTCCAAGCCAGTGGGCAAAGAAGTGAAAAGTAAAAATGGACGCAGAGCCATGTAGCCAGTGCTGACTCACTATTTTCATATCTTTTACTTTTCCCCCAAACATGTTGCAATTTAACTACATTTGCATCCTTTGTGTTATTTTAACTATTGGAATATCAAAACGTTGCGCTCATTCAGGAGATGGATGCTGTGGCTTTTAATTTCTGTAACTTTTAAATATTTTTAATGTCTGTGTTTAGAAATATTTATCTTGTAAAAATACATTGAGATCAATTCTTTCAAAAAAAACCATTATTCAGTTAGAAATGTATTCTAGTGAAAGAAGTCTTAAGAAGTCTTTCGGAAGAAAGATGAAACATTTCTGCAGTTTTTTGTTTTTTAACCCGTCCAGAGGATCTGATTTAACTTTTTTTATATTTTCTACCTGGAATATTGAGCACTGCATTGCATGAGGATACTCCAGTATACTTTCTATTAAGTTGTAGTCTTCAAGGATTCAAGGTTCTTTATTGTCATTCACATCACATGTGGTACATGAAGTGGAATGAAACTATGTACACAGGGTCCCAGTTGCATCCAACAGAAGTGGTGGCTCAGACCACGAGACGAGCACGTCACAGCCTTAAAAGCGGCGGCGCCTGCTCTGATTGGCTGCTCCTCCTGTCACTCAGCCTTACTGCACTGTGACTCCGCCTCCTTCAGAGGATGCAACTTTATTTACAACGAGAAAAACAGAAATAAGATCTAAGACATGAACTAAGAACTGCACTAAACTAAGAATTCACTAAGCACTAATAGTACAAAACAATGTGCCAAACAACAGCAGCACGAACATGAGTCTGTGTGAGCAGATGAGGATGAATGAACACAGCGACATTAAATAAATCAGCAACATGAGATCAGCAGCATGGATAGTCAGCAGCACATGTCAACAATTACAGTGATTTTTTTTCACATTGATAATCCTGGTCAGAGATCCATGAGTCTAACAGCCTCAGGGTAGAAGCTGTTCCTCAGCCTAGTGGCTCTGCACTTAATGCTCTGCAACCTCCTGTCTGAGGGGAGGGGGGCAAAAGTGTGTGTGCTGGGTGAGTGGGGTCCTTCATGGTGCAACATTTATGCATCTTTATCAGAACTGGTATACGTATTGCTTCCATTTTATTTTTTCAAACCCCCCTACAAAAGATCTGAATTATATTTTTGAGCACAACTTGTTTGAATGTATTTTTTTAATGTAATCATTGTTTAATTTTAATTAATCATTGTGTTTTGTAGGTGAATGGGCAGATAAAGATCAAAACTTTAAAAACCCAGTCCTGTCAAAAAAGACGGAAGCACATTTTTGTTATTTATTCTTGTTTCTTTTAGATGCTGGCAAGACATCAAACGACACCTTGTACCATTTAGGAAACGCGGATTCAAACCTTGAGGATCCTCGAACGTGGAATACAACAAAACACCTGTTTGCCTTGAATGAAAAACAAACACAAGTCAAGTTGATTCAATTTCTTATAAAAAAAGAAAAAGAAAAAGAAAGACGAAGCGAGTCTGCCCACAGTCAACTGCTTCGATCTCTAATTGCTCCCTTCATGTTTCTGGAGGCCCCGTCTAGCAGAGATCTCCCAGATTAGACTCTATCATGCACCCATCCTGCTGAACATCTAGAACAAAAAGCGGTGCCTGAGAGGTAAGAGGAGCGCTGCTGCTCTCCAACAGAGCCGTCGCATGAGAACCACAAGCAGAGCCAGCTTCAAAGAGGCTCTGCCTTCACATTGAATCAGGATCTGGCTCCATTAGATTAGATGGCCCAAGCAAAGCTACATGGCGTTAACATTTCTGTATGGTTTCTCAAATCCGTCGTTCTGGTTCTCGTTCCCCCCGTGAAGCCACTTCAAACAGCCGCAGCCATGGCGTATCCTTTAGTGCTCTGAAACAGCAAATATGTGTCTCTCTCTGTAAAATGTTTCAGATGCGAGCGCACAGAGGTCCCAGAGGGCCCGAAAGCATCGCACAAAGAAACACGAGAGAAAAGAGAAGGAGGGGGAGAAACTGAAAGCTGGACGGACATTAAAGCTCTGATATTCAGTGGGCTGTCAGCAGGCAGGTGGGGGGGGTGAAAGGGTTTGACTGACAGATGAGTGATGGATGAAGATGATGAAGACAGACAGATGAAAAATGGTAAGCCAGGGCAGAAAGTATAAGGCCAATCCTGCTACACTGAGTTATGAGTAAACTGGGTGAATATGGATGCAGAGGGAGCTCTGAGCAGCTACAAACACATGTTTCTGTTTGTAAATAAAACTGTAAATCGAAATGAATATTGCTTGAAGATCTGCCTTGATCCACGCTTTTGCGGAAGTTCCTCTGAAGCCATTCAAGTGACCGCCTTCTTAAAATGCCAAAGCAACTTCTTAATGTCAGAGAGGCCATCTGGTTCTCGAACAATTCAAGATGTTTGCTTAGCTTTTTTTTTTCTCCTCCTCGTGCTTCTTTTTTTAGATCAAATGCTTTACTTTTGTGTCATCAATAACATTGTTAAAAATTTTGCAATGGAAAAGCCAGCAAAGGAATGAATCACTGTCCTATTTTTTTCCCAGTCGTTCAAAGCAACAAAGTGCTTTTATTCGAGCACAGACATGGTGAGTTTGACGATTTTCTTGGTGGTGGTGGGGTGGTGGG
>JARVGS010000472.1:33870314-33890007 GCA_031762315.1 Hypsolebias antenori | reverse complement strand
ATAAGGCAGATGTAGAAAATCAAAAACAGGAACATGTCTGCATTGGTTTTTGCCAGGATTCCAACAGATTCTTAAAGACATTTAGAGAAGTCAAGGTCGAGAGTCTAAATATGTTGTGTTCAAGTTGCTAAAACCAATTCCTCCAATAAATCATTGACCAACCCAACTAAAATAAAGTAACTCATACCTTTAATTCATTAAATGTTTACACAATATACAAAAATCACAGACTTCAGCATAAACAAAACATGTTCAACTCATCTTGGATATTAATCTTCAAGACTGTTCCATTTTAAACAACAGACTTTGTTGAAGTCACATGTTTGTGTTTCTTTAAGTCATATGCAGTTGAATCAGGTGGCTTTTATACTCAAAATAAAATACTTTAAAAGAGACTAATTAGCTTTACATGGAGGTTTACTGGATTCATAACACAGCTGATCCCGTTAGCCTCGATGAGCTGAACCTTTCATGTTTCCTCTAATTTACAATATATGTTTACTTCAAAACATGCTTCATTTCTCTATGATGCTCTGTAATTTAATACCAAATACATTCAGGGAAGAAGACACCCAATTTCAGATGTAAAGCTTTTCATTATAAGATATAATGCAAAAATAACTATCTGTTTACAAAAGCATGGACACAATTAAAAATGAACAAACCAACACGCTAGATAAGAAAGTGTCATCACTCATTTAATAAAAACTGAGACGAATGCAGAAGAAATACAAAGAATAAAAAGAAATACAAAAATAGAACCTAGTTGGTGTTAATGGAAAATACTCCACGAGTTTGGGCACTTCTTTAAAATTGTACCAAAAGTGAACCCTCAGGAACCAAAATAAAGTCATGCAAAAGACGAATAAAGCAGATGATTTCTGCTGATGGTGTCTCTATCAGCTTGGAGCAGATTTATTTATAATTTTTTTAAACAATGTGAGCAGTTTCCTTCGTTGTTAGATAATTATTTATAAAAAACAGGTTTATGTTGTGTTGTTGATTATAAATGGGATTTAACTCTAACAAGGTTGAATGCGGTTGTCTGGACGAAGTCTTTGTTGTTGTTGAAATGTTTCGTCTTTCATTCAGAAGACTTCATCTGTCCAAGGAGCTGCAACTAACTCAGTCTTATAAATAGCACCTTCACATAGTGGGCCAACCAGTTTGATGGTGATAAGATGGTTTCTGGTGTCCACCCTCTCCCCAGCCGACTTGTTTGAGGCAGTCATAGCCAAAGTGATTCAAAACATTCACGAAACATTAAAAAAAAAAAAAACCTGACTGAACTTGGATCTATTAACAACTCCAAACTAAAATATGTCCACATACTAAAAGCTTCCTATAAAAGTCCTGACATTTTCCAACTTCGTGACTGCACACCTGTTGCTCTTTCGTACCTTTATTCATGTATGTTATTGCTTGTGTCTGTGATTCAGAAGGAATTAGATCCATGTCCTACATCTTGGCGTTGCTGTCTTTTTGCACTTTGGTCCTTCCCATCTCTGATTAGGACTCAGCAGTGATGAAACCTTCTGATGCCCGCGGTGGATCAGTGGTTGGTGCCGCGGCCTTGTAATCCTGAGGCTACAGGCTGGAGCCCCTGCTTCATCAGGGAGGAGATTTGTCCAAATGTTCACGAGCAGCTGAAAGAAAAACAACAGTGATGCAAATCGGATGGAATGATTTAAGATTTCAACTTTCTTTTGGTTTTATCAAACGTTTCTTTCATACTTTAAAGAGAAACATCATCTCATCAACAGTGTGATGGCAGCTGTTTCAACAGGACAATATATAGATAGATGCATCACTGATAAAATCATCTGTCCACGTTTAAGATTATAAAATTATTACTTTATTTAAATACCTGACAGAAATGTGACATATTTATCAAATGTAATTATTTGTGAGAGGTGCAGCATCCATTTTTGAAACCTCAGTCTAAACAGGAATTTATTAAAAGGGAGTGGTGGTGCAGAGGTTAGAGAAGGTGAGCCTGTGATCAGAAGGTTGCCAGTTCGACTCCCCGGACCAATAACATCAAAATGTGGGTGGAAAAGGTGAAACACTCACACCTGCCTCCACCCTCATTTGTCCCAATCTGGGCCCTTGAGCAAGGCCCTTAAGCCCCACCATCTTCTCCCAAAAGGTCTGTCTTGAAAATGAGTCCTCGTGACTCAATGAGACCACTTGTATGAATAAAGTTTAAATAAATAAACTACAGCATCTTGAGCATTAAAATGACCATTTCCAAGTAAGGATGGTCATTAATTCTCTTTTCCTGAAGTGTTTATGTTCCATTTAATTTAAGTTGGTGTCATTAGAAGGACCATCTACATTCAGCAGTTCTTTTCTGTAAAAACACTCTCCGCCATGTTTGGATCTCCTTCAAGTCTGTTTGATTTACTTTAGTGGGCCAATGCTCCGTTCTCTTCTTTAACAGTCAAACATGCGCCCTCTGACGCGTCCTCTGCCCTGCATTCAACCTGAGCAAATTTGCTCTGTCAGAAAGGATAACTTGTTTCTTGAGGCAAAGACCGTTTCCTTCAGGCTGCATCACATAAAGGGCTCATTTCCGTCTGTCTCCATGGTGTTCCTCTTCACTTGTATAGTCACTGTAGACGGACTGAAATGCAACACAAGCTAGACTTTTCTAACATCCTGGTTAGCACCAGTGGTTTTACTTCCTGCCACCGGCTCCAGTTCCAATAGCCTTTTCTAAAAGCAGGAGAACTCACGTTGCATGGGTTGGGGTATGAAGACATTTTCCCACCAAATCAAATAAATCACCAGCTGATCTTCCTGGGCATCAGCTCCACACACAGACATTTGTGTAGCAAAATGCAACATCTGTTTAATTAATCTGTCACTGATGCTCCTATTCGCTGTCAAGAACCACCATCTGTTGAAATGCACCGCTCACTGAAGGTTATTAAACGTGCCGCAGAGCTGCTGTTCAGTGACGCTGTTGAAAATTCAGTTCAGCACACATGAAAAATCTATATCTGCATGAAACTGTACAACAGAAAGTCAACCAGGCTCTCTCTCTTGATTGTAATATATTAGAGAATAAGTTGTCTCCCATTGTGTCCGCGTGATGAAGTCCTCATCCTAAATGTGTCAGAAGGTCCTACTGGATCAGACAGATACAAAGAAGAAGCACAGGAAATGTTTCTGCCAGCAGCCTTTTGTCAGAGCACTGGGGGGGGGGGGGCTGTCAGTCAAAATCAAGGTCCTGCAGTCCACTTTAATTGAATTAGCTCCAGTCTCTTTCTAAAGGTTAATTGGTGGAGAAACCTTGACTGAGCATGGGAAGGTAATTGACAGAGATAAGGTTGGCTGTCTTATCGCAATTTTTGTCTGCATATGTGAACTTTATCACTTTGCTAACAATTAGATACTGAAACCATAGAGGAGGTAAAACCTTTACATTGTTCCAAGTCCACTAAAATCCTAAACTGATTTCTCCCCCACAACTTTCTGTCATTCTGCACAGGAGCTCCCACTTGGGTTCGATGTCATGAGTCAGCAGCTGCAGACGCTGCTGGCAGACGGTTTGGCTCAAAGGGGCAAACGTGGCAAGCTGATAGTCAGTTGATGGCCTAGAAAATTGTATTTAAACCTTCAGGTGTTATTCCAAGTTGTAGCTTATACTCAAACATACCAAATTAAATTAAACTCCACTTTGCTCCTGTCCTTTTGATAAACGCTCTCTATATTCCACTTGCCTTTCCCCTGTTCAGTATGCATCGTGTAGAACCGCACTGTTATGGCTTTATTATAGAATGTCATTCTTTGAGTCAACAGTATAGAGATCATCACAGAAATGTTAAGGTGATGTAGAGAATGGCACAATATGGAATATCTACTTTCTGCTTTTCTGCTAACAACTGTCCTCAGCTGCTTTAATTCTCCTGACGGGCTTCAGTGCCACATCTTTTTCCATCAGTGCACTGGTTCCGTACCATTCTCCATGGCTTATCATCTTTATAAGAGGCGTCACCTAAAGTGGAGCTTTTAGTTCGTAATGAGATTTTTTTTTGTTGCTTTTTGCTTTTTGAGCCTGATCCATACTAGATCGTGAGCCTGCTGAAGAACTCTTAACACAATAAAGAACAATAAAGACATATTGGGAATTTGCAAAAGGCCGTAAGTCATTTAAAGTTTTACAAAGTGCAACACCTGGGTGGAATACCAAGTAGTGAAAAGGCTGCTGCAGTCCAAAAGATATCAGAAGGCCTGAGGATACATTTGTGGAAGTCAAACCTTTACTCTCAAGGTCTTAATTATCCAAATGGGGGTCTGCTATTTGACATTTAGCACTAATGTATCATTAGCATCATTTGAGACCGACCAACTCTTCAGCATTACTTATTATCTTGATGCTAATTTGGACTTGATTACCATGGACCAGCACTAATTGGCACCAGTAGGATTACTTGCCCGGTTTTTATTTCTGCAAAACATTAACAGACATGAAGGCCGAGGTAACAAGTCTTTAACACACAAATAAATGTTATTTACCTGCGTGCTCTGGTTTTTTCAGTTTTCCAGCTGGAACTTTAAGCATCAACTGAGACCGACTTGTGAACTGACAGGACTACACCAGGTGAAGACTGCAGCGGTTGGGTGGGATCCTAAAACTGTTGAAATATTGATCTGACAGCTCTGTGGCTCTTGGAAACCATTTTGCAATTTAAATATTAAATGTCAACAAGAGCTGGCTGCTGAGAAGAACTTGACCATGGAGTCTTCCAGATGTCACTTACCAAACTCTAGTTGAGATTTCATGTTTTCCTAAGGGGAAAAGAGGGGCCGAGACGGGGTAGAGGTAGGGCAGCCGACTTGGGGCCAGAAAGTCGCCGTTCGACTCCCAGCCATTCCCACATATTGTGGTGTCTTTGAGCAAGACACCCGCTCTCAATAACTGCCCACTGCTCCACCTGGGTGTGTCCCAGGTGCAATGGGTTAAATGCAGAGAACCAGTTTTGTCATTGTCTGTGAACATACAGTGATGACTTATACTTAATTATACTTACACTTAAATGGTGACTCTCTTTGTGAGTTTCTCATAAAACCTAGACCGATGAAGAACCTGGGCGACAGTTGTTGCAGTCGTTCCCATCTCACCTGCTGAAGCTTGTACCTCACAGGTGTCTTGGTAGCTTCTCTCACTCTTTCTGAACAGTTCATGAGGACAAACCGCTCTTGGTAGATTTATTCAGACCACATTCCTTGTACTTCTTGATTTAACAGAACTCCTGTGGATATTTCAAGTATTGCAAATCATTTTCTCATCCAGAACCTAAATTATTTTTAAACATGTTTTTCTCTGAGTTGAATAAGCACAGTCACAAAGGGGGTGAACATTTATAGTCTCTTAACTTACATTTCACATTTTATTTTGTGAATGGTAAATGGACTGCACTAATGTAGTTCCTTTTTTCTTATCAAGATACTTAAAGCTCTTTACTGCACAATCTGTGCCTCATTTACCCATTCATACAACATCTACTGGATCTCTACAAAGACTAATCAGAGCTTTATCACATTCATGTACTGATGGGACACACATCGGAGGCAGTGAGGGGTTCTTGCCCATGGACACTTCAGCATGTGGCTGCTGGTGGAATCAAACCCCCAGCTCTTGCATTAGAGGACAACTGCTTTAACCACTCAGCCACAGCCGCCCCAGACTTCACTGATATAACGCTGTAAAGAAAATACTTGGTCATTAAAGATAGTTTTTCTGATTTTTTTTTTTTTTGGTCAAAAATACCTTTTTATATCGATGATGACTTATTTAGCACTAAAAGCATAAAATACCCAAAGGGGATTATAAGCACTTCAGATCTGCTACCACAAGCATGATATCCTGTCGTCTGAAAACTAATCAAGAGCTGAAGGAATGTGACCAAATGCCCAAAGTGCCAACTGTAATTTCCCCCGTCAGAAATCTGATAGACTTTCCACAACATCCTCAGGACTTTGGAGCTCCAAGTTCTGAAGTTACCTGCTGAGCTTAGAAAAATCTCCTGAGGTTAAAACAGCCTCAAGAGTTGTTTTAACCTCAGGGCAGGAGTTATGGCAAGAGAAATCATGCTCTGAAAACTTGTTTTAGTTTTTACTTTATAAGGAAGCAGAAACGTTTTTGTGTGTAAATATGTGTTTTCTTAAATACATTAAGTCTTGACTATTGAGATGTCATTTATCTCATACTGTATGCTAAAAGAAATATTTGCACACAAGCTCCAAAGAAGAAATTCCTGAAATGATGATAAATCATAGAATTAAACAAATATTATTCAACAAGAACAGAGCTATAACTTATTTTCTGAGTAATATTCTCAGCGTATCAAAGTTCATGCTCAATAATTCTGGTAAAAACTCCAACAAAGTTTAATTAGGTCAGTCTGACTGAGCTTTGCTGGATTTTTTTACCTGGATTATTGAGCATGAACTTTGATGTTTGAATCACCTTGCTATGGCTGCCTCAGAGGAGTCGACGGGGGAGAGGGTGGGCCTCAGAAACCATCTTATCACCAGCAAACAGGTTGGCCCACTATGTGAGTGTGCTGCTTGTGGGACTGAGTTTGTTGTGGCTCCTCGGACTGATGAAGTCCTTTGGATGAAGGATAAAACGTCTCAACAAAAAGAAACCATCCAGATGACCTGACTGAACTTTATTGGATTCTCAGAGTAATTAATTTTTGACGTTGACACCCTCTGGTGTTCTCTCATGTAGAAGTGACCCTGTCCTTCCTTTCTCTAAAGCAATTCAACAGCTCGAGGAGCACGATGGTTTCCTTCCCCAAGAGAAATCCTTCCATTTCAACTCGATTGGTTCTCCTTGTGCAATTTCCCATCTCTAACTTATTTTTTTCCAAGCAAGAAGTGCATGAATTGTCAATGACATCAAATAAAGGGCAGTCATTGGTATGGATGAGGAGGATCCTCTGAGACTGAGGCACCTTCACCGTCACAAAGCACAATATAGGAAACCGAAGGAGAAACAGGAAAAAGCAAATGCGTAAACTGTGAAAACAGATTATTTGATATCACACTTTTGTAGACACTTGGAGACTGAACAGAAGAATATTGTTAGTATGCAGAGTGAAGTTTTTGGACAAGCACTTTGACAAAAAACAGAAGGCGACCAACAGTCGAAGAGCCAGAAAGGGTGTTAAGGTGCAGCGCTCTTTGTTTGCATTCACAAACTCTATGTTGGGAGGATGGGCAGACTTTTTCAATCTGTTTTCTCCTTGTGCTATCTGTCAAAGTTTCCCTCAAATGACTCATGGTGGATCAGGCTTCTCAAGGGTCTGCAGGAGGGAGGGCAGCGATCATGTTTAAAGAGTCACACTGGCCAAGAACACTTCTGCAGCCTTAAGAGTTTCCCATGAAAAAAGCTTGACCTGTCTCTATTTTTACACCCACTTCAAAACCTGTAAGATGTTTGGCCTGTTGGCCATTTTCCACGTGACACACCAGTTTACCTCAAAGTCTTTATTTTGATTTGCTGCTTGTTGAAGAAATATATTCCCCATTATGTTTTATTTATTTATTTATTCATTTAGTTTTTTTTGTTATTTCTTTGTAGGTTTGGGTAACTTTTTTCAAATGGGAGTCAGTATAAAAAATATAGAAAATGTGACGTATAATTTAAACAGCCATGTGCAAAGCTGTGTTTGAATCATTCTTGAGGGGCAAGGTTTCAACAGGCTCTTCACAGAAAGGCAAAAGAAAAAGGAACGCCTTCATTGCAAAGTGCATAAAACACAAATGGAAAAAAAAAGCTGTGCAGAATGACTGTTGGTGTCTGATAGCGGTGAACACTCAGCTCTGATGCCCTGGGTGCTCTGGCCTGCTGCACTAAGGCCGACCACTGGACGATACAGATTGCTGCCTTTATGGAAAGTGGGTCTACGGTGGCAAATAGACCTAAGCTTTCACAAGACAGCACACACACACCGGCTGCCTTGGGCTCATTTTGTGATCTGTCTGTACAGTATGGTGTGATTTGCATGAAACTGAAGCATAGAAAATTAATTTTTATGTAGCTGGTTGCAGTGTTCATCCCTTAACAGCTTAAGACTGCAGGCATTGTTTTTGTTGGCATTTGCTGTGGATTTGTTGGGACCCAAGCGGAGGAATTAAATATTTTACAATGTTTAACACAGAAGGCTTTGTTTTGCCATCCAAAAGTTACAGTTTTTATCCAACAGAGGTGGCATGCTTGTGTATTTGGGCCAATCCTTACCTAATTTGTGCAACAGATTCAGTGGTGAGACAGTGACTCACTAAGAATGAGTCACTGTGGACAAACAAAAGAGCCAATGCTTTCTAAATGAGGGGGAGGTGAGGAACTTCTCAGGTTTAACTTCAACTTTCATTTAATGGCTAAACGCATCATGTCATGCTGTGAGCGAGCAGAGGCCAGGTCACATGAGCTCAGTCTCTGCCATGCGGCATTTGCAATAAAGGTCATAGACTGAGGAATAGCAACAAGACATCCTTTTCTCTAAAGATCTTTTGCTCGGCCAGATCGTCTGCAGAGCTGTATTTTTCATATTCATTTCATGGAACATTTGATTTGGAACCTCTTTCCTCTCGGGGGCTTTGAGAGTGTTTTTTCTACAAATACAGTGCTCCGGTGCCACCGCTCTTTTGTCATCATGAAGGTGGTTTCATAACGGCAGCCTCTGGCAATGAGTTGCAGGATTCACGGCAGCATTTATTCCTGCACTTTATCTGTACTTGAAAGGCTGACCAGTGCTTTTACTTGATTATCCCAGCTTCATTGTAGATGATTTCACAGTGCTGCTTGCAGCAAGGAGAACAGGACATAAAAACTGTTTGTATGCACTGAAGCAGCTTTTATCTGGATTTTAATGCACTGTCTCCCTGCAGTTTTGTGTAAATAGGCTATATGTGCTTGAGGACAGTTATGTGAAATAGGCTTATTTGCATCTTGAGATCAGATGTCCGATGAAATTATAAACTAAACATACTTCAAGTTCATCAAAAATGTTTTGCTTATGACACACAGTGAGACAGAGTGATGTACTGAACATTCAGTCATCATGTTTGGTAAGTTGTAGAATGGTGAATGTGGTGAATCTGTGAATAAACACTAATATTTAAAGTAGCTTTTTGTGACATGAGGAACGATGCTGCAAACTTTGAGTCAAAGACTTGCCTTGTAAACCAACTCATATGTAGGTGAATCAAACACAATCTAACCTTACCCATATTGTAGCAACCAAGTATGCAACAATGTGTCATTAAAATGTCAGCAGTGACAAAAACAGGCCTACAGGAACTTTCATTAATTAGGCATTTTATTGCCTAATACTATCATCGGAATGAATGACCTCATCTGTATAGCTTCACTATCTATTCAAAACTGCATCTGCTTCCAAAAAGTATTCAGTTTGGAAATAAGAAAACATGAAACAAAATGTTGCAAACTAAATTATTGAATTAAACAAATAATAAATCAAATTAGCACCACGTGCTTGTGTTGTTTTCTCATGGGGCAATGTTAAAGATTTTAAGACTGAAATCCTTTTAGATTATTTAAATTTGATCCTATCAATAATCAACATTTTAGAAATTAATATTTCGCATATACAAAAGGTTTTATTTCTCAAACCACTGCATGCAAAACCACAATATGTGTTTAACTGTAATGTGATAAACTCCCTCAAAGGTCAAATGACAAAAAGAATGGACCTTAAATCCTGAGTGGGAACTCTGGTTTCAACATGAGGTATGTTCCCTCTGCCATGAACTGTCACATGCACTTTCTGTGATTATCCCCACTGTGAAGAGTCATGTCCTCTAACAAACAAACTAAACACACACAAAAAACTTCTGACCCTAGAAGTTGTTGAGCAGTGACAACCTAAATATACTAAATCTATTTTCTTTTCTTCACAACATTTAAATAAACATTTGTGTTGGCCATATTTGAACGTGCCACAGGCATTTTAACAGTGGCATTATGGGGACTCACTTGTCCAACTTTGTGTCTTCTGCATATATTTCCATATGTGTTTTACCAAATACAATTCCACAA
Organism: Hypsolebias antenori; assembly: GCA_031762315.1. Lineage (NCBI taxonomy): Eukaryota > Metazoa > Chordata > Actinopteri > Cyprinodontiformes > Rivulidae > Hypsolebias > Hypsolebias antenori. The sequence continues at coordinate 33,879,926 of JARVGS010000472.1, read as the reverse complement.
AAGGCATTCTATAGCCACAGTGGATCCTGTTCACCAAAACCTACATGAATTGCATGAAATTCAGTGTAAAATTTCAAAAAGACCCCGAACATTTTGAAAGTGACATGGCATGTCAGAAAGCAATATGCGGTTATCTCAACTCCCGTGCTCTGAATTAACTCAACAATCTCCTGATCCCATTGGCATGCAGGGTTTAGTAAAACTAAGTGAAAGGAGAAGGGTGCCTTCTTTTATTCAAATGATATCTGAAGCACTTTAACAAACCCAGAACTACACAAACAAAGAGAGGGCTCAACACACACACATAGCACACTGCTTGAAAGGATATTAATACTGCTGTTATCAAAATGACAAAAAATATTGAAGTGACACTGTGTGTGGCAGCAGAATAACATTTTAAGGGAAAAGCCTCTCCCTCCAACAGTTCATTGAGTATGTTTTGCACAATTTTCTTGGCATCCAGAGCTCTGTCACTGTTGTCAGTTTGTGATTTCGGATCACGCGACATGTTGAAGATGCAGCCACAGAAAACACTTTTTATATTTCTGTTGGGGACAAGCAATGCTTTTATTTTTACAGAGGTTTGGAGTGGCTCTTGGTGGCCAACAAATGATTTGATGCTTCCTGACATCCCTTGACCTTTCCAGTGGTGAATATGAAGAAGTAATAGCCCAACAAATTAATTTAAAAACAGTACGAGACTTTGGTCAAATTTAAGAAGGATTTTGGGACGTTTTTTGTTCCTGTTTTTTTTTTTTTTTTTTTTTTTTTTTTTTTTAACTTTAAAACCTAAAGACTTTCATCCTAAATGTTTATAATTTTAGAAGATTGTATCTGCTCAGTTAATTATTCACCAAGTAGGTCTTCCTAAAAATGGTTTTATATGTTTTGCATATATATATTTTATGGAATCCAATTCTCAAAAAGATTTAAAACTTATGCACAAAGCCTCTTTTTAAAAAAATGCTAAATACATTGATCCAAGCCGTCACATTACATGGTGCTGCGCATGAGATTCAATGCAGCTTCTTATCATGGGCCCCTCACGTGACAGTCTTCAGGTTAATGGTGTGAAAATAGGGGCCTTGCTTCTCTCAACCTGTCAAATAGTAATTGGCTAACAGTTTCCCTTAATAGCAGACTGCTACAGGGACTGCAAACACCTCTTATACTGTGTACAAAATAATTGGAGGAGTGCAAACAAGAGAGGCTCGAGTAAACACAAATCCACACTTTTAACTACAAGCACACGCAACATTACAAACCATTATTTCTTAGTGATGTGGACATGATATCAACTTTGTACTTTTTGTCTCCATTTTGCAGGTTTTTCATCTGGGCACATGAGAAACACACAAGAAGGAAAAAACTGAAGATGGGACGATTTGACAATGATTGTGTATGAAGAAGAAAGCACAAGCCAAGCTACAGGGATGAAAGATCTCTTGGAACATCACAAGTTCACTGCATGCAAATGTCAATGAAAGAAACTACAGGAAGACACCAGACAGTTATCTGATAGGTACATGGGGACAATATGCAACATCATCCATCCATCAATAAAGAGAAGACATATAAAAGCATCGGTTCTGGCCCTGAGAACAGTTGAGAATCCAGCTGACTCACCAAAAAGATTGTATCAAGGTACTGAATCAACAGTGGGATCACCCTCCTTTCATTGGTTTGACTCTGCACATGACTCTCAGAGAAGTACCAATGGCCTGCAGCTCAGGCATGGTGATGAGTGCCATGCTTTGGTCTGTGGCCATTGTATATTTGACTCATATTGGCAGAGTTAATGGGGACTGCTGGTTAATTGAAGGGGAAAAGGGCTTTGTATGGCTTGCCATTTGCAGCCAAAACCAACCACCCTTTGAGGCCATCCCACAACATATCAACAATACCATTGTGGACCTCCGTCTGAATGAGAACAAAATCAAAAGCATTCATTATTCTTCTCTCAGTCGCTTTGCCAACTTGACCTACCTGAACCTGACCAAGAATGAAATCTCGTACATCGAGGATGGGGCCTTTTCTGCTCAGTTTAACTTGCAAGTCCTTCAAATGGGTTTCAACAAGTTACGAAACCTGACAGAGGGGATTCTTCGGGGTTTGGGAAAGCTTCAGTACCTCTACCTCCAAGCAAACCTGATTGAAACTGTGACACCTAATGCCTTTTGGGAATGCCCCAACATAGAAAACATTGATCTCTCCATAAACCGAATACAGCAGTTAGATGGGTCCACATTTACCAGTTTAACTAAACTTACCACCTGTGAGCTGTACACCAACCCATTTAACTGCTCATGTGAGTTACTGGGATTCGTGAAATGGCTCTCAAGTTTCCCAAATCGAACAAACGAACGGATGGTATGTGACTCTCCACGTGGTGTTGCAGGTTATAGCTTACTGAGCCAGAATCCTAACAACCCAACATATCGAAATGCACTTCATATGCTAACTACTGTGTGTACCGATGACTATGTGACGCCATTCATCTCTTTGACCACAGAGTCTACAATACTACCACCTGACTCGACACTTTGTGGGTTGGATGACTGTCCTTCAGGCACAGAACCAGAGGACATAACCATGAGTACAACTGAAAACGAGGTGCAAGGAAACCCGCTAATGAAAGTGAAACATGTGACGAACACAGGTGCCACTATCACTGTTCATATTCCTAATCCTTATAAAAAGATGTACATTCTGGTTCTTTACAACAACAGTTTTTTCACAGCTATTCAAAATCTTAAAGACATAAAAGAGGACATTGAACTAAAAAACCTTAAACCCCACACAAACTACACATACTGTGTCGCTTCAATTCGTAATTCTCTTAGACACAATCATACTTGTCTTACAATCTCTACTGGACCTAGGAATGGAAAAGAAAGAGTTGTAAACAATGCAACAGCTACTCACTACATTATGACCATTTTAGGTTGCCTCTTTAGCATGGTAATATTTCTGGGAATCATCTACTATTGCTTACGAAGAAAACGTCAACAAGATGAAAAGCAAAAGAAATCGGGCAATCTAAAGAAAAACATCATGGAACTAAAGTACGGACAAGAACTAGAGGGTGGAACTATTTCTCAAATGTCACAAAAGCAATTGTTGGCCGGAGAAAGCATGGCACGTATGCCATACCTACCATCTGCAAGTGAAATGGAGCAGTACAAATTTCAAGAGATAAGCAATACTCCCAAAATGATTAAGGGAAGTTACATGGATGTGCGCAGTATGGACCATCATGAACGCAGGGAATGTGAAATGGGAATGTCAGGAAACAGTCATGGGTCAGTGGCAGAGATTTCCACAATTGCAAAAGAAGTTGATAAAGTGAACCAGATCATCAACAACTGCATAGATGCTCTTAAGTCAGAATCCACCTCTTTTCAAGGGGGTAAGTCTGGAGCCGTTTCCACTGCAGAGCCACAGCTTGTACTAATATCGGAGCACCCCCAGGGTAAATCCAACCTTCTATCTCCAGTGTATAAGGACAGCTACCACCACTCTCTGCAGAGGCATAGGAGCTCAGATGTCTCGCCAAAGAGACCCAGCACAGCCACAGGAGGGCCCATGAGAAGCCCCAGGCCTTACCGCTCTGAATCCAAGTATATAGAAAAAAACTCCCCTACTGGTGAGAGCATCATCACTGTAACACCTGCTGCTGCCATCCTGAGGGCTGAGGCGGAGAAGATCCATCAGTACAGTGACCATAGGCACTCATACCCTGATGCTCAAATAGAGGAGCTAGAAGGACCTGACAGTCACAAGTTGTTGGAGCCTCTCACTCACTCCCGCTCCAGAGACTTAGCATATTCCCAAATGTCCTCACAATATCACAATCTAAGTTACTCCTCCAGTCCTGAATACTACTGCAAACCTTCACACAGCATCTGGGAGCGACTCAAACTCCACCGGAAAAGGCATAAAGATGATGAGTACATGGCTGCGGGGCACGCCCTGCGTAAGAAAGTTCAGTTTGCAAAGGATGAGGACCTGCATGATATTTTAGACTACTGGAAAGGTGTTTCATCCCAACAAAAATCATAACTCATCTAGGTGTTTTTAAAATGAACTGCAGAAATTACACAAGAACCTTATATTACAACAGCATCAGTGAATACTTCAGTATTATAATCAGCTCCTCGCTCATGTGTATTGCAGTCTTTATTGACTATGAAGAAAATGGGATGGAGATTCTTTAAATTTGTCATATTATGTAAAACATCTATTTGGAAAAAATGTGTTGCAAATTAATTCTATAAATATATATATATATATATATATATATAGATATATGTTACAATGGATATTAGGTTTTTGGGTATCGCATGGCCAAGTCCTGTGACAGTGGATTTGCTGTTGTGTAATTTGAAACTCACTATTTTTGAAGAACTATCTGGACCCATACGAATAGAATATTTTTTCTTCCCTTCTTGCGTATATTTAATTGAAAACTGTGTACAGATATGGGTTTCTATATTTGCCATGTCTGCTGTGTAAATGTTGAAATATTAGTGGAGGAATCAGGTTTATCAACTGGACTAATGTTCACTGAGATTGATTACTGAAGAAGAGCAAGTCCTTCTTTAAAGCTGTCTGAACTTTTGACTTTTATGCCATCAGTTAGTTTTTTAATTCTTTTTATTTTATTTTATTTTTTTACTTTTACACACCTCAGATGGATTCAGTTTTATTTTATTTTTATTGCACTGTGTTATTCAATAGAAAGGTCCTGACATAATTTCTTTAAGCTAAATTGCAGAGTACATCATGCTGTGGTGATGGATTTTGTTGTCGGATTCGTAAAATACTATTTGCATTTTTACTACCAAAGTAAAAAAAGCTGAAATGTTTACAATAATCCTGCATGGTTTAGAGATTATATGAAAATGTACATGTAAGTACAAATATTTTTATAGATCATTTTATTAGCTAATCCCTCAAAAGAGAAAATTGGAAAACAGTATTCACAAACAAGATACTGTATTGAATAAAAGCTGAATATAAATCACCTTTATATATTGGGAAGGCAGCCGCACTGCTTCTCCTTGTGTTTAAGTACACAAAAAGAACCCCAATAGATGAATGTAACATGTAAAATCTGTCCAAGGCAGCTTTTTCTGTACATTTTCAATAACATTTTCTTTCATGCTATTAATCACTTTTGTTCTGCTTTTCTGTTGCTTCAATATTTCTTCCAATGTGCTATATTACATTAATTGTGATTGAACAAATGGAGGAAAGTAGTTTGTTATTCAGATGGGCCGTGCTGCTTGCTGAGAGGTTTAATGTGATTTTTATCTGCTTAGGCTGCTAAAGCATTTTGTATATTAAGAAAGCCAAGTACAAGGCAAACATCAACATTTTAGAGTAAAACTTGCGAATGTGAAACTGAATCCTCTGACTTACTGGCTGTGAATTTGTATATAATGATTCTTTTTTCTCTTTTCCTGAGTAAAAATAAGATCTACAGTAAAGTATTTTATTTGTAAGATGTTTATATATTTTATTCCAATCAGGCTCATAATGATTCATCACATAATTCTGAAAAAGTGATATATATCTAATTTGTTGCTCATTGGATTAACTTTCGTCATGTTGTAATGTATTTTGTTGAAAAATTTTGATAATGTAAGAGGTGTTTTTTTTTTTTTTTTTTAGTCCTTTGTATTGGTCATAGCTGCAAAATATGATTTTTGGTGATTAAATATTACTTAGTAAAAGAACAATTAGAAGAAAAAAAATCAAAGATAATGTCCACTTTTATCCATTATTGATTTTGTAAGTAATAATAATAATAATACTTTATTTATAAAGCCCTTTAAAACAACCACAGCTGCAACAAAGTGCTGTACACATAAAATCAAGAACATTTTAACACATAAAAAATAAAACAGTTGTTAAAACATTAAGATCAATACAAACAATAAAAACAGTGCAGAGCAAACTCAGTCTGTGCTAAAAGCCAGTGAGTAAAAATGTGTTTTTAGAAGAGTTTTAAAAGTGGACAGTGAAGGAGCTCGTCTGATGGAAGAGGGAGATGTAAGTATTTACTTAAAGATAACAGCTGGTGTCAGTTCATTAATGTGGACACATTACAGAGCACATTATGCTACAAAATGATAAAAACACAGAAATCCATGCAGGAAACATTTCATTATTTAAATATAACTCTAGTTTGTATTATCAAATCATCTAGTGGTAAACATTATTCCCAAATTACATCTTTTCACATCTACTTGAGGGTTTATTATTATTATTATTATTATTATTGCACTTGTATGAATTTTTGGCAAAGCAAACTTTGCCTGCTGTGTTTGCAGCTCTCAGCCAAGTGCACACAGTGTTCATGGTGATACAGACAACTTTTTTTAAAAAGGAAGAGGAGACATTTTGACGCTCTCTTTTGGATTTATTGGTTTTGACCTGTCAGAAACAAAGAAATCACGTTTTGTGTGCTTATGCCTTGAATTTCTTTGTGCACTAGAAACCACAATAACGCAGTTAACCTTGTGTTTTCTACATCTTTTAAGAATTATTCATTAATTCTTAAATGTTCACTAAAAGATTAGTCATGTTTACTACCAAAGTGGAAATGTAAAGTAAAAACTATTCGGGGAGTTTTGTTAAAAAAGTTTTTCTTTTGTGATTTGACACCCTGTCAATTTTGACATCATCGCCACCTACTGGAGGAGCATGGAAATTTCATGATTTTTGTTGGAGCATCTGCTTCTCTTCTGAACAAACATGTTTTTTAATCAAATGGAAGAAAGAGTAAAGACCTGGAGTGGTGTAGCTGAGGCCTTCATGTGATGTATCGGTGCTCTAACAGAAGAATTTCCTAAAAATGATTTCTACTTTACCTGCTTTACCAACCATTCCACTTGTCAGTCATTTTTTTCATTGTGTTCTTTTAGTTTTCACACTATTTCTCCAGTCAAGTTAGACTCATGACATTGAAATGTTTGGACAATAACAGGAGATGGGAGTAAACAGAGTAAAACCTGCACAGCCGAGATTTGAACCAGAGACCCTCTCACTGTGAGGCAATAGTAACACTGTGTCCTTTTTGTTTTTTAAATGTACTGTATTTGCTCAAACAACAAGATTTGTTATTTTATTGCTCTGTATGTAAAAAATAACTACTTCATCTTTTCCAGATATTTGTTCTGGTCAGTACCAGATTGTGTAGTATCTCTCGTATCTATTTTTTATATTTTTCATTTTGTACGAGGAGGAAGTGTTGGTTCCAAATTTCTTTTCATGATTTTTGTCAAAGAAAATCCATGTGATCTCCCATCTCAGCTGCTGAAGAAGTACCTCTGAGTTGTGGTAAATTCCACTTTTTGTGATGTATTGAATTTTTGACCCTTCACGAGTAAAACCATCAGAGCACGGCAGAAATATTTAATATGAGTCTAAATCAAATACAAACCTGAGAATTTATCGGTGACAATTTAATTTTATGTGTTTATTGTACAACTGCTCTACTCAATTACTCATTACTATTTTTTATTTCATAATGTTATTTCATCTTATGTAACTGTGTCGTGACATTATTATTTTCTTTTAATGTGAGATGAAACATTTATGAGCCTGATGAGAATGTTTTATGTAAGCACCTTGTTAAGTGTTAACTGGGTTTTTTGTGACTCAGTATTTCAACCGCCTTAAATTTTTTGGAATTTAGATAAAACTGTAAAGTTTTGTTTAACCTGTTGAAATTTTTCATTATCCATTTGTTATTTTTTGTAAAGGCATTATAATAACTTCTGGGAGCTATCAGGGTTCTAGTTTATTTAGTCTTTTAGAACCATGTTTTTATACTGCATATTGTAGCACTTCTGTATCTATTTAGGATTTTAAGTGTTGAAAAACCGTTTAGAGGGATCAACAGTTGTTGTTTGAGTGCATCAGAACAAACAAGAGCACAAAATGATGTTTTTTTTAAATAATTATTATTATTTCCATTTCTTATTACTATGTTATCAGCTTTCAGACAAAGTACTGTGAAATAAAGTCAAGGGTGCACATACAGCCTAAAATCAGTATCTTTATTGGAAGTTGTTGTTATAAAATTGTTTTAAAACTTAACTCCTGGTGTTTAGTGGTAAAATAATGTTTCCCTTAACTTTTCATTGAATGAAATAATTAACTGCTATTTATAGCTTTGAGAAACACAAACTATCAAACCTGGTCCCATGAAATTGCTTAAAATCAGGAATTTGTGTCTGGTTTAAGAATACATTTTTCTCAATCTTTTATTTTTCTGTCATGTTATATATTATTTTGTCAATTGACACCAAAGTTTGAACTTTTTTCGCCAGTCATCCAATGCCCTAAAGGGAAATTTTGGCCAGTTATGAAGTGGTGTTCTGTCAAACAGCTATCAGTCAGCTGTGACATCAGACATAGAGCATGGAGAATGGAGAAAAGGGCAGAAGTTTTCCTCCAGGCTAGTCCATTAGCCTGGTTTTTCAGGCTTATAAAGCTATTGTTTTCTCAGAAACCTCGTCTTGGTGTGAAAGAATGGTACATTAGCTAATATGAAACCTCTACACCAGTACCATACTTCAACTCAGTATGACATTTTTGAGTAAGAAGTTTGTTTCATAGGCCTAAAAATCAATATAAAACCCACCCTTGTTTGTCTAGCCATTATTCCTGCCTGTAGGAAGATTCTGCTCTTTTCTTCATCCTCTGTGCTCTGTGATAGACAAAACAGCAGATAAGGTCATAACCGTTACTTTACAGAGCTTCCCTTGGACACACTCACTCACCTATCCCTTCAAAACCACAGGTTAGATTAACATACACAACGGTAAATGACAATTTATTTAATATGATGCTGTGTTGATAGAAAACTTTCATACAAGATGGATAAATGAAATCAGGCCTGCTGTGATAAGCAATAAATCAATTCATCGCATGATAAATGAAAATTATCGACCTCATTTTCATTTGTCAGCTTTATTGTTTCTTCATGTCTCTCTTCTACTGAAGACACTGCTCAGCTCCTCATTGACTCCTCCCTTTCTCTCTAAGCTGAAAAGCTCAGCTATGAGCTAAGCTAACAGGCCGACATTGGGAAAACTTGTCTTGTCAAAGCTCCAAAATTCATATTTGAAACTTGTGCCTTCGTCTAAAAACTTGTTTTTCTTTGCTAAAAGAAGCTGAGAATTTGTTTACTGGTTTTTTATCAAAAGCTTTGTGTGAAAAAAGCTAAAGAGCTCAAAGCACACTGAGCGTCGGCCATTTTGAGAACCGAAGAGAGACAGCCCATGTCATGTCAAGGGGCCTCCCTCCCATTTTTCTTAGAGAGACATGCTGCTCGCTCCCTCACTATCCATCATTTGGTTCAAACAATCTTATACTGATATCCAGTGGTGAAAAAAGGTACTACACTAAAACAAATTAAACTTTTTTTTTCGGCTTCTCACTTCATCAGGTGTTGCCACAGCGAACTAGTCGCACGAAGACTTGGCAATTGTTTTTACGCCGGATGCCCTTCCTGACAAATCCACAGACCACCGAGCTACCACAGCCCTCTGTGTGGAGCAGAGAGCTGATATCTAGGGTTCCCGGGGGAGCTGATGG
>JARVGS010000472.1:33509695-33522538 GCA_031762315.1 Hypsolebias antenori | reverse complement strand
TTATGAGCTAAATCCAGATTTTCCATCTACAGTGTTTGGTAAATAACTAAAGTGTCATAACAAAAGTCAAGATATTTGTAATACATCTTTACTGTCAACATTTATACTGAAATGATACATTGATGGAAGGTACCCTGTTTCATCTTTATGGCACACATTAGTTGCTCCAGAGCTGGATGTAAACAGACTGTAGGTCTGCTGTGATTATTTTGCTAGAGAATCATCTGAAGCACACACACAGCATGTATTACTAAACTGTATTTAATCAACATTTACCGGTTCATACTTTTACACTCGAGTCTATAGCAGATTGGCATTAGCTTACTATCACTTTTCCTATAATCATTTCCAGCTCTGTCCTGTTCTTCTCCAGAGCCTTTTGGTTGGTTGTCCGCAAACTTTTCTGGCTCTCTTTTCTTTGACGTTTGTCAAAAAAATCACAGACTGAGCAAACTGTTCAATAAAGCAATGATATCCTCCATTCTGGATGTGTAGCTTTTTAGGGTCTTCTTTGAACATGTTTAGTGGTGACTAGTAAAAAAAGCTTAAGGGAGCACTACCGCCACCAGGTGGTAAGGCTAGTTGAATTCTGGACACACTTCCAGAACCGGTCCTGAAATTGGGGTGGAAATGCAATGTGTAACAAGCTGATCTGAGCAGAGCAGAGTCGAGTTGGGCTAAAGAGGAGTGGTGGAAAGGGGGCATTAGTTCGCTGTGGCGAGCCCTAACGCAGGGAGCAGCCAAAAGAAGCAAAACTCTGTTAAAACTTAACAGACTTAGTGATGTCCTTCGTTTTACACAGACTTGTGTGTTTAAGAAAAATCCACCATTTTCAGCTTCTCTGATTGCAGGATAACAGCTGCCACCAGCTGAGTGGTGGCGTAGAGGTTAGAGAAGGTGGGCTTGTGATCGAAAGATCGCCGGTTCAACTCCCGATACCTACAACATCAAAAATGTGGGTGGGATACGTGAAGCACCTGCACCTGCACCCACCCTCATTTGCCCCACTCTGGGCCCTTGAGCAAGGCCCTTAACCCTCACCATCTGCTCCTCCGGGCGCCCTAGATGGCAGCTCTCTGCTCCACACAGAGAGCTGTGGTAGTTTGCGTCAGGAAGGGCATCAAAAATAATTGCCAAGTGTTTGTGCGACTTAGTTCGCTGCTGCAACCTCTAGTGCCGAGAGCAGCCGAAAGAAGAAAAAAAAGTATCAAAAAATAACAAAAATTTTAAAAATAGAAGAAGAAAGAAAAAAACAGCTAGCTTGTAAAGCGATGTAGGAAACTAAAAACAGGAACATGTCTGTATGCTGGTGAAGATTCTCAGTCATCCAGGACATGATAAAATCAAAAAAGGTTCAATACAGAAACAACTGGACTTTATTTGTAGCAGGAAAACGTTTCGCTCTCTATCTGGAGAGCTTTTTCAATTGGCGGTGGACTGTATGGACTGTATTTATAAATCCCTTTCTGTCTTATTTCCAGATACTCAAAGTGCTTTACAACAATCTGAACCTCATTGACCCAGTCATACAGCATCTACTCCATCTCTACAAAGATAACTGAACAAATCATTCTAAAGACACTAATCAGAGATTTAGATCACATTCATACACTGATGGGACACATCTGAGTCTATGAGGGGTTCAGCGTCTTGCCCAGGGGCACTTCAGCATGTGCCTGCTGGTGGATTCGAACCCCCCAACTCTTGCATTGGAGGAGCTCTAACCACTCAGCCACAGCCACCGAAAAAGTGCAAAATGTTATTCTGGAAAGGACTGCAAAAAATCTGCAGTGCTTTTGTAACAATTTTTATTTTTGTTATATTTACACAATATATATGTATCAGTGGATGAGCAGCTTTCCCACTACTTTTCTGCAAGATAAAAGCTACAAATGTTTGTGCATTTGTTATTTGTCATGTTCAGACTCTAGAAATAACTAATTGTTTCTGGTAATTGTAGAATAAAGCACGAAGGAGGACGGTTTAGACAGTCGTGCTAATTATGTCGTGAATGGATCGGTGTGGTTCCTCTGAACGATGAGTAGTGATCAAATTAACCCATTGCTGCTGTGTGTGTCTGTCTAATGTCACCGCAGTCATTCAGATTTGTGCTGTGTTGAAAGTGATGTACCGGTCCAGTACATGTTACCAGATTAAGCTAAGTCAGATTTCTGTGGCAAAATATTTCAGAAATGCACCAGTAAGTCACACACGACACCAACACTAGAATAATGGAAAGTGGTACAAGTGCAACAGCAGCTACAATAATACAAACCTGTTTTCATTTTCAGCACATTAATAAAAATGCTAGTGATCCTGACATGCTTCGTTTTATTTTCCTTCCCGTTTCTTTTGTATTGTGCAGAGATTAAAAGAGCTGAAGCAGAGGGAGTTTGCTCGTAATGTGTCGTCCCGTTCTCGGAAAGATGGAAAAAAGCAAGAAAAGATGCTGCGGCGACTGCATGAGCTGGCGGAGCAGAGGAAACAAGTGAAACAGGACCGGTAAGATCCATTACTGTACTGGAGAATCCTCTGCTGGCTGAACTGGAAACTGCAGCTGTAGAATGTTTCGAGCTTTCAAGAATCATTCTGTCTTTTTAAAATAAAACTCACAATGTTTAATCATTTTCTTTTACTGAAGGTGAAAATATGTTCAACTATTAGCAGATCCTTACTGTCCTACATAATTATGCAACATTTCAACTTTGTGGCCTATTTCATTATTTCAACAAGCAGCTATTTTTTCCGTCACGCATTTTCAGTATAAAATTTTTTGCCATACTTGTGTGTTTTAGAACGCCTGGAAGTGGACCCATGTTTAAAACAACCACAGTTGCTGTTGATGGAGAAAAAGTTGAAGATTGTGACAGCATGACACTTGAGAACCCCACTTTGACAGACACCATCTCAGAGGGCTCACCTGCAGAGAAAACTGAGCAGTCCTCACCAAAGCCCGGTCCAACTATTAATTTTTGTCTGGGAAAGAACACCTCCTCATCTCCAACTCCGAGCGGTTCCTCCAAAGTCAGCGTGTCGTTCTCTTTTGCAAAGAAAGCCCCTGTAAAGTTGGAAACTGCAGCTGCTGTGTTTGCTGATCATGGTGAGGAAGCAATGGAGGAGGAGGAAAATCAGGGGGGAGAAAAAGCTGCAGAACAAGAGGAGGCGCCGGGCTGCAGCACCGTCAGTCCTAAGGGAGAACCTGAAGTAGGTGAAAGAGGAGAGAGAGGTGGTGCAGGAGGAATGGACGAGGCACAGCAGCCTGATGACGGATGCTCGTTAGCCTCCACTCTCAATAAACTTAAGACGATGATGACGATGAAAAGAGAGGAAGGGTTTACAGGCCGGGAGCCTCAGTACTATCACTATGTACCTCCAGCCCACTGTCGGGTAAAGCCCAACTTTCAGTTTTTGCTGTTTATGAAGGCAGCTGAACAGTGCCAGAGCAAAGAAGACGACGAAGAGGAAGCGGTCCCGGAAGAGAAAGTGGCTGAAAAAAGTTCTGAGCAGACGGAGCGTAGAGCTGCTGAGTGCAAAACTGAGAAAGAACAGAGTGGTGACACGTCAGCTGCTGATCCAGAGCCGGCTCCTCCGTCACCTGAAGTAAAGACGCATGAGGATGCGTCTTCTAGTGCCACAGACGCAGGTTCCACCGTGCCCACTTCTCCTACGCAGAAAACGGAGAACGCACAGGATGTAACGGAGTCAGACTCTGGTCCGAAAATCCCCACCGGACCGTTCTTTCCAGTTCTGAGCAAAGATGAAAGTACGACCCTGCAGTGGCCTACAGAGCTGCTTGAGTTTACCAAAGCTCAACCCTCCCTGTCTTACAGCTGCAACCCTCTCTACTTTGACTTTAAGCTGTCTAAAAACAGAAGACTTCATGGTGCAAAAGCAGCAAAGTCCCCTAAGGTTTCAGACAAACCTGAAGACAAGGGCCAGAAGGTGGAGGCTGCAGCAGCTGAAGCAGAAGCAACCCCTGAACCTGAAACAAGCACCGACAAAGAAAAGCCAGAAGTCAAGGGCGATCCCAGTAAGTCAGAAGGTGTTGAGCAAAAACCTGCGAGTGCTGGCAGTAGTGTGAAGAAGAAGAAGAAGAAGAAGAAGAAGCATAAGAAGTCTGGAAAGCATTCAAAGCACAAGGGGAAAGAAAAAAACAGTGAAGAAGCTGCCGGGGAAGGGACAGAAGTAGCTCAAGAAAAACCCAAAAAGAAGAAGAAACACAAACGAAAGAAGAGCAAAAACAAGGTTCAAAATCCAGATGAGGCAGCGGGGGATGAAAAGGGAAAGGCTAAGTCGAAGCCAGAAGAGAAAACTGTTGGCACTTCTGTTCAGATGACACCTGGAGGGGGAGCCGAACCGGGCAAGAGAAAACGTGCTGCAAAGGAAGTGCCTTCCAAGTGCGGAGCAGAGCAAGGGGGAACCGGGAAGAGAAACGACAAGGCCACCCCCTCTGAAGAGCACGGCAGCAACAAGAAACAGAAAACTGACTCTGGTGCATCCCAAAGTGCCTCTTGCTCCGCCTCTGCTCACAAGAGCCCTGGTCACGGTCGCCATCCCAGCAGTGACAGTGAGGAAGAAGGTGGCTCCAACAACCAGCACTCGCGTCATCACAAGTCCAGTCCACAGGAAGAGCGGCGCCATCGCAGCCAAGAATCTCGGCGATCTTGCAGCCGCTCTTCAAGACGAGGTGAAAGACACGGCAGTGGCCGTCGGCACCAACGTGGTCAAACCTCTTGCAGTCGCACGTACTCGAGCAGCTCGGAGCGCTCCTCGGCAGGAAGCAGCACATACAGTCACCGAAGCCGCAGCTACTCGGACAGTTACAGCGACTACAGCACAGAAGGCCGCAGACGCAGGCGCTCGAAGCGTTCGTCGGACTCCGAGTATGAGCGAAGGGGCAGTCGAGGACGTAGGCGGTCCAGAAGACGTCAGTACACCTCATCCTCCTCAGAGGACTCCCGCTCACGATCACGTAGCTACAGCCGGAAGAAGAGGCATCGGCGGCACCACCGCAGCAGCTCAAGAAGTTCCAGTAGCTGGAGCCACAGCACCAGTAGATCGTGGAGGCGCAGCTACAGTAGAAGCCGAAGCTCCGGCAGCCGCTCCTCTAGCTCGAACAAAGGCTCCCCTCACAGACGAAACACCAGGGGCCAGGCGGACAGCGACACAAGTCGCAGAGACTTCCACCGCTCGTGCGTCTACCGCTCCCAGTCTCCACGTTCATCATTACGAGGCCTTAACCGCAGCACCCATTCATCCACCTCTCAGGCTTTGAGACCAGGGGGGGCCCGTGATGCAAGGGAACAAAAAAACCTGCTCACTGCTCGCCAGCTGCTGGAGAAAGTTCAGTCTAAAAAAAGTTCAGAGGACACTGCCACTAAATCTGGACTTAAGATCAAGGACCCCCCACAGGGCTATTTTGGTCCTAAGCTACCCCCAGCCCTGGGAAGCAAAGCCATGTTGCCACTTTTTGGCAAGCTGCAGGCAGGAAAGAAACCCTTGTTTCCCCTAACCAGACCTGACGAGGGCGAGAAGTCGGGCGCAGGAAAGGGCTCTGACACAGATGGAGAGGTCATCCTTGTTGAGCCCATAAGGGAGTTTCCTCCTCCGCCACCTCCACCAGCTCCACCTGTCCAGAAGGTTGAGGAGGCCCCTCAGACTACAGTAACACAAGAGGAGGCTCAGCAGCACACCATTGCAGACAACCAGGTGCACCAAGACCCCCAACCAGTGTTTGACCAGGAGCCTCCCATGATGATGCCCCAGTATCAAGGAGAACCAGGACAGGACCCTTCACAAGACCCCATGATGGAGTCCCTCATGCCTGAAATGCAGCAGCAGCCTCCGCTGCATGCCTACCCCACTTACCCACCCCCCAGTCTGGAGGAGGATGGAACTGAGGCAGAGGAGGATGGACTGGCTCCTTTAGAGAGTCAACCAATCACCTTCACACCGGAGGAGATGGAGAAGTACAGCAAGCTGCAGCAGGCTGCTCAGCAGCACATTCAGCAGCAGCTTTTGGCTAAGCAGGTCAAGGCATTTCCTTCAGCAGCTGCTGCTGCAGCCGCCGCTGCAGCAGCAGCTGCCAACTTGGCCCCCGCCCCTCCCCCACAGGCCCTGCAGCAAATCCACATCCAGCAGCCAACCGTGTCCGTAGCATCCGGCACGTCCATCACCACGGTGCAACACGCCATCTTGCAGCACCATGCGGCCACGGCTGCAGCAATGGGCATCCACCCAGCACATGCCCACCACCCCCACCCTGCACATGCACAGTTGGCCCAGGTGCACCACATCCCCCAGCACCACCTTACCCCCATCTCCCTGTCGCCTTTGGCCCCCTCTCTGGGTCATTCTTTGGGACACTCGCTGGGCCATGCAGGGCTGATTCCTGCTCATCCAACCGCCTTCTTGTCTGGTCAGCCCATCCACATCATCCCTGCGTCTGCACTTCACCACACCCCACTGGCGCTCCACCACGTCCCACACGCAGCTCTTTATCCCACACTGTTTGCACCGCGCCCCTCCCAGGCTGCTGCTGCAGCCGCTCTTCAACTCCACCCACTCCTGCACCCAATTTTCTCAGGACAGGACCTTCAGCACCCACCTAACCACGGCTCTTGAGTGAGTAGAAGTGAAATAGGACGTTTAAAGCATTCATCCACTGAAACAGATCTGTTTGCAGCATCAAGGAGGCAGTTGAACAGTTTGTGAGGACACGTGCACATGGACCCTGCACTGGGTCTTAAAATCAACACTAGGATTTTCTTCACATGTTTGTAGCTTGGTTGTCCCCCCATAATTTTGGATACTGTTTGTAGATGTACAAAAACTTTCTCTTGGAAGTGACCGTTGACAGTGCAGCGATAACTTGATAAACCACTGGGTTTTTTGTTTTTAATCCTTTACTTTTTCCACCTTCTCTAATTTTGACATAGAAAAACACCCATATTAACTATAAGCAGAAATCTGTTACCAAAGTGGTTTTGTTGCAGAGATGAACAACTTCAACTGTGATTTACTTTAATTTACATTTTCTGACAGCTGGTTCTCTCTTTTTGATTCTTGGTCTCAGAATAATTGCTGTAACTTGCTCAAACATCAGTGTATAATATGAAAACCAAGACATGTTGACATGAAATGACAGGTCTGTCCAAACTGGCATGATGTCGCTCTTAAGTAGGAGAAATGTGTTGTAAGGGTTTTAACATCCCTAAAACACTTTTTAAGACAGAGCTCCTGTTTGAACAAACACGTGAATGAATTGCACTGAAATACATCGAAATGATGCATTTTGCATCATGTAACAATAAGATTGTAGTATACTGCAATAATTGTATTTTTGTTTTAAATTATTTTCCAAATGCTCTTCAGAAGAAGGGCTGTGTTTGGCTTTTGTGTAATTTTGTAAATAAAAATGCTGTAGATTAACCTTTTAACATTCTTAAGAGTTGAAACTGCTACTGATTAAAAACAGTTAGGTTGCATAGAAGTTGGGCGTACGTGTATTTTATCATGGTTGTTTCTAAATCATCCCCTGCTGAGGCTGGCTGGGATGGCAAACAAGTAATCTGTCAAAAAGAAGAAAAAAAAAACTATTTTTTAAAAACCTTAACTCTGTTTCAGCAAATAAAACCTTTGAGTCCATGTTTTGTTGTTTTCCTTTAAACGGTTAAAATTGTTACTTTTTTTTTTCTTCCAACCTACAAAATATTAGTGACAAAGGCTTGTGCCCCCAATTATTAACCTTTTTAAATATGCAAACATTAATCCTATTAACCGAGAGTCTAATAACACAAAAAGTATTAACAGTGCATCACTTTGTTGTTTATGAACATTTTATTTCTTTGTAACATTTGTGGTGAAAATGGTCCATAAAGACAACTTTCAAAGTGGAATTGGAATCTAAGATATTTTAAGACCTCAGCTTGGTGTCCTGACAAATGATCAGATATCAACAGTAGATGGTGCTGTGGTTACTCTGAATGATACTTATGACCAGATGACTATTTGAAAGAAATAAAATTTAAAAAAGCTACTTTTAATGAAAATGTCTCCTAATATCAACAGCATGAGAACCAGTAGAGTGAACTGTGACCAGTTCTGGTCCTTTAGGGCCACAAACCTGCAGCTTTCATCTCTCTCTCTGCTTCAACAGGATTTAATCAAACGGGTTCATAAGGTTTTGCAGAACTTGGAAGATACGCTGAAGAGGTAATTCAGCCGGAACACAGAAACCTGCAGGATGGTGATCCTCAAAGACCAGTATTGGGCACCGCTGTATTAGGTGATATACATACATAGAAAAAATAATACTTTACATTAGAAGAGAAACTGCTGCCTCTTAAGTTCAACTTGTTGCACAGAGGTTTATTTTGTGTCATTAAACTAAAACTAACTCCCATTTCCTAGTCTGTTCTGCATAACTGAACTAAAACAGACCTGCAATAACCCCAGCAGCTTTGGTTTAACTGAAAAAAAAAATTTTTTTTTTCCTAATTTTGTTTCTTGAAAGGATGTTAATGTAAAAATATGAAAATTACTGGTAATACAGGTAATTATGAAATAAGGAAAAAAGCAAAACTATGTAACACTAACATCCTGGGTTTTCTTAAGAAGGTTAAAAAATGTAAAAACTCTACCTTTTTTAGATCCATAAAAAAAAAAAGTCAATACAGTATATTTTACTTCTGGAACAATTGCAGCATAAGAGCAGATTTGCTGATTTTAAGCAACTAAACTGGCTGATTGACAGGGTTTGTGGCATCAATAAGCAGCTGAAGACTGAAGGATTACCGTACTGTAGAACTTATATTTCAGATTTAGCATAATGTGGTAATGCTACGTATAATTCAGACAATAAAACTGGAAATGCTAGAATGTTCGAATGATCATTTTGTTGCTTCTACAATTGTTTTCCCACAAAAGGCCAGAGGTTTTGGTTTATGATGCGTTATTTTCTCACTACATCTGATTGTGCTCCTGTGTAACACAATTAGTCTTAGACAGTTAAATCACATTTTACATCAGACAATGGAAAACAAAAAGGATTTCTTGTGTTTTTTGTGAGAAGACATGGAGGACTCTGAGCACGTTCACATTTGGATTCTTATATTTGTAAATGATAAGATTAATGACAAACTAAGAAACAACAGTTTTCTTTTCCATTGTGGGAAAAGGAGAAGTCACAAGAAGGATTTACAGTATTTACAGTGGTTTATGTAAAGAATGGATGTCTGGCTGCAAAATGTATGGAAAGCAACAAAGTGATCAACAGAAAAGTTACACTCAGCTTTTAAGTAAAGTAAAATACTGTCTGTAAGGAGGATCTTCCTCCATTGCCATTTAGCAATGAAAGTAAAATGGTGGTAATCCATTTAAAAAAAGGAACGTATAATGGCACCATTTATAGAAGTGATTTTAAAGTTAAAATTCATATCATGTGGGATGGCGCACTGCTGAAATGTCCTCAACTGATCAGTTGGAGAAGGATGGATGACGGTCAGCCCAGGTATCTGATGACCAGGAACATAAAGATGCAGGTCAGCAACATCCCTCCGATCATGATGAACTTATCCTGGGTGGCTCGTCTTTCTATAAACCTCATCACCGTATTAGAGAGACCCAACATGTTGGCAACATCCAGCATCTTCTTATGTGTCCCCTGTGGAGCAAAAAAGTGCCACAACAGCAACAATTACATGACGACCAGCAGAAACGCACAATACTTTGTTCATTATCTGCACTAATTCATCTGATTTGGGGAGTGTGCCAGGCGGCGCCCTCCCTGACGCACCACTCCATCACAAGTTTCTCATGACGGGGACTGTCGGGCAGCGAATGCTGATCAGCAGTCACACCCTGATAAGAAGAGCCAAACCAGGAAGTCCAACTCCTCCCGGAAAATAGGACTCACCCACCCACCCACTTCAAAAAGGCTCAGGAACAATGAGACAATTGTGGACACCAAAAACCGAGTCAGAAGATGGAATGTGTAATCCCAATTCTGAAAAACGTAAAAAATATAATAAATAGAAAAAACATTGTGTAATATGTTTTATTTGTGCATTAAGAACAAGTCTGATTCTGTTATGGCTAAAGAATGTCCCAACTTTTTCAGAATTGGGGTTGTTAATCAACCAGTTTTTTTTTTTCCTTAGTACCGTATTTTCTGCCGTAAACGTCACTCCGCCCTATAACTTGCATCAGCCCGTATTTGTCTAATAATGTGTTTAAAAATCCATAAATATGTCACTTCGCCGTATAAGTCGCATCTATTATGAGTCACCACTGACAAACATCGGGAGTGTGCACGGAAGAACTTTAACAAGAATTTAAGAAGATAAACACCTAAAAACAATTATTTGTTTGCTCAAAATTATAGTTGTGTCATTAACAGCTGGTGACGATTCTCAGTCATCCAGGACATGGTAAAGTCAAAAAAGTTCAAGACAAAAACAATACATAAAGTATAATAAATAAAGTCCAGTTGTTTTTGTCTTGAACTTTTTTGAATTTGTCATTACAGTATAGCCACTTTTACATATTACATGATACAATGGCCTGCCATACCCTCAAGCACCATCTAGCAGCTAAAAACGGTGGTGTTCAGTTTTTTCAGTCAGTGAATAATGCGTTCATATCCCAGCCAAAAGTTGGTTTATAAATATGGAAAAAAAATCCATAAATGCATCGCTTCAGCCTAATGAGTCCCCGTGGCTCAACGAGGCTAGCCTGTATAAATAAAGGTTGAATGAATAAGTTGCAGGGCATGCAAATTATGAAAAAAAAAAAGTGTTTTAAAGGGTGAAAAGGTCAGTAATAAAAAGTGTTTATATAATCAAAAATCAGTTGCTTTGTCCCCAAAAACCTACTGAGCAGCTACACATGATATGAACACACCTTGAGAGTAGATCGTTGATCTCTGAGGCCGTTGAGGATGTTCGAGCCGCCGCTCAGGAGGTCATCCATGCCTCTGTGTGCATTGTGCAAGTTGGTGTTGAACTGTAGGGTCTCGTCTATAGGGATGGATGTATCTGCATCCTGTTGAATAAATTAATCACCTGTTTTGTTTCACAGTAATCAGCTTGTGGGCTAATCTACCAGAGTCTCCTCACTGGCCACATACAGTTCTATCTGTATAGAGTGTTGGTGAACTGCCTACAGCATGACTTTGCTTTATTGAGTTTACATCCCATAGTGTTTGGATGCTCTTACATTTGTGGTGAAGGTGCGACTCAGAAGTTCCTCCCTCTCTCTCTCTTGGGCCTCTCTGGCGTAGCGTCGGTGCTGGAAGTTTTGCAGAGCCGATCGCAGGTGTTGAACATCGTACTTGAGTTGGTCCACTCGTCTAACGGAGAGAAAAAAAAATGCTTTTGAACAAAAACACTAGATTGTAAGCAGGTTGCATAAATGTGACAACCTAAAACCATTTACAAAGGATTGGAAAGTTATTTGTTAATCTTGAAAAATATGTACCTGAAGATCCCTTTTTAGTTCTTTGTTGCTGAACAGGGTTGATGTGAGTGCAAGTTACTTGTTAAAATAAATGCTGTTATTGTCAGTAAATTCCTATAAAATTCTTAAACACAAGACTTATTGTCCATCCTGAATGTTTATTCTTTCATAATAACAGGATAATTAAATTGGCTCCTGTACCATTTTTAAAAGCTAAATGTTTTGCAATAGTCATGTAGTTTATGATGTTGCTTATTGTGTCTCAACCTAAAAACAATCCCAAGTATTTATGTAGGTTAAAGTATTTCTTTTAAATGTCATGCAGTTGGAATGATGAGCCTTGTTTTCAGCTTCACTCCAGACCTCCAAGAGACCTGCCAGGATCACAGGAAAGCTTTGGGACGGGGTGAATTGTGTCCCCTGAGGCCTGTTTACCCAAGTCAGAGATGAATCTCTGCCCGGTGCAGCAGTAATGTCGGTGATGACGGGAGCTTCTAAAGAAATGTTTTCATAGAGCCACATCGCCACAGGGCAGGAGGAGGCTGTGTGTTTTTGTCTTCTACACCCTCTCTGTGTCTTTATGAGATATACCGTAGTTCACCCTGTCAGCTCAAGAGCTTTATAGGCACTTCTGACTCACTCCGAACTCACAATTTAGCGTTCTGGCGGCGGTTTGGTGGTTCTTTGCCGGCGAGGATCTCAAGGCGTTCTAGACCACTGAAAATCTGGTCAATTCTAGCCTGGAGTTCATTTTCTAACACTGAACAAAAGAGAAAACAAAATGTTAGAAGCAAAGAAAACATTAGGCAAACACATGCCTTTAGAATCAATGAACGATTACATTAATAAACAAGAAGTCCAAAACCAATAAACATTTGACCTGGTCAAGTGGAAGTAATGCATTTGTTTGAAACAATCCTATAAAGACTTTTCATGGGTGGTATTTATCAGTGAAATGGCCATTAATAACTGTATGGACTTTGGTGAAAATTTAAGCTGATGTCATAGTCTGTGAAAGAACTAAGGAGGGGGGTTAACTGTATCCCACCCTACTGCTTCCTGTCCCAGCCACTGAGCTGATCAGACTGGCACCAGCCACAGAAAACAACCAGTCAGAGAGGCATCAGCCCACTGCCTCCCCCAGTCACAACATCTGACACAGTAGTGAGAAATTAGCTCCACGTTTAGGAGAAAGTTGACAGGAGGTGGCTTTTGACTGATCATTATAAACACGACTGATCATTATAAACATGACTGATCATTATATACATGACTAATCATTATAAATATGACTGATCATTATAAACACGACTGATCATTATATACATGACTAATCATTATAAATATGACTGATCATTATAAACACGACTGATCATTATATACATG
>JARVGS010000472.1:33488378-33502540 GCA_031762315.1 Hypsolebias antenori | reverse complement strand
TGTCTCTTTAAGAAAAATGGGAGGGAGGCCCCTTGACGTGACATGGGCTGTCTCTCTTTGGTTCTCAACATGGCGGACACTCGGTGTGGTTTGAGCTCTTTAGCATTTTTCACACAAAGCTTTTAATAAAAAAAATAATAATTAAACAATTTTCAGCTTCTTGTTGCAGAGAAAAACAACTTTTTACACAAAGGCACAGGTTTCAACCATGAATTTTGGAGCTTCGACAAAATGGAGGTTTTTTTCCCCGTGGTTGGCCTGTTAGCTTAGCTCGTAGCTTAGCTGCTTTTAATGATCCAGAAACACGATGCTGGACGGTTAAAACAGAAAGCGAGGGGTCAGTGAAGTCAGTGAGTTGAGCTTTTTTCATCCAGTGTCTTCAGTAGAACGAGACATGAAGAAACGATAAAGCCGATAAATTGAAAACGAGGTCGATAATTTTCATTTATCATGCGATTAATTGATTTATTGTTAATCGCCACAGGCCTAACCACAACCAACCTTAGAAAACACAAAAATGGCTGTAACTTATCCAATTCTACAGACATGATTTGTAGATTACAATCATGCACGACACATACTATTGGCTCATACAGATCATGCAACATATTGCAATATTGCATGAGCTATTGCCAAAGTTAGACTAAAATAGCTTTAGCTGTTATTTTTCAACATGAGATTATCTTAGTTAACAAGTCTGGAATGAAAAGCAATGGGAGATATGGTCTATTGCTGTACTGTTGCTGTTGTCATCATCCTTAGTTTGTAGCCAGGTCTATGAGTCCTCGAGGCTCAATGAGATCAACCTGCCTAAATAAAGGTTGAATGAAAAAAAAATGCATTCCTTCAAGGAAAGCTGGACTTTTTCTGTGTGAAAATGTTGTTACTGGGTGAATAAGCAGCATTTTAACTGGATGCCCAGAAGAAGTGACACATTTGAACACCTGCTGTGTGTTAACGATAAACGAGAGGTACACTTGAAGGTAAAGTCTCTCTGAGAAGGATTTGAACGGGCATTATTGTGATTATCTCATAGCCTTTCTTTCATATAATAAAGCTAAAATCCCAACATGGCTTCATGTCTGAATTAAAATTCCTCTTGGACTGATTGCATGCAACGTTCACATTTCTCCGAGGCAAACCTTTCCTGATGGAGAGACTCAACCCACACAGTGACGAACGCCGGCTGACACACATTCAGCACGCATTCGGGAGTAAAGCTGAAATGCACAAAGGGCTTCAAAAGCTGATTTCATCACTGCTTTTCAGTTTGTTTGACTCACTCATGTCTGCCTTGGACCATTTGTCACGATGTAGCAGCTGTCAGGGCGGTGGGATCTTGATCACATAAAACTGAGTTACAGGCACCAAAACGCAACAAATGGCTGCAGTGTGGGCTGGTGTGCAGTCGACAACACCTCAGAGAACATAGTCAAAGAAGGAGTTATAACACCTAGAAAGATGGGAAATAGATGGTCAAAATGTTTGACCGACAGTTTCCAGTTCCAACTGATGCATTTTAGAGACAACACAATTCAAGATGGCTGCCAAGGATAACTGACATTAAAATAAGAAAAATGGCTATAACTGTGTGGCGTGAGCTGACAATTATTCCTCCATCTGCTGCTCAGTGCACGATGTATATTGTTTAAACAAGCATAAACAGTTGGAGTCAACCATTAATGTCTGTTAGCAAAATATCTCATGAACCACTGGATGGGCTGCACATCTACAACAGATATTCAGGATGGCCACTACAGCTAACCAACCTCAGCCTACACAAAAGGGTTATGACTGTGAACTTTACAGATAATGAGCTGAGATTTGAGCTGGAAGTTTTTCACAACACATAGTTTGAGCATGACGTTCTGCAAATCACATGAGATTGCACATAACTTAGTTTTCTAGGCTTGACTAGGCCTTTGTTTTGTGTATTTATGTTAAAACCACGACGAAGGTTAGTAAGGATCATATTTATGAGTTCACATGTAGATAGAACTAATTTTTCATCTTGAATGTTTTTTTGTGGTGTGTTTCCTTTTATCCGAGCCGCACCATGGATTAAGTTCTAATACAGAATTAGATAAATACAAAGGCCTGCAGTTAAGTGCCTTAACCAATTTTTGCAGCGAAAAGATGGAAACCAATGTGGGAATGAGTTTGTTTTTTGCACCTCTCTGAAATGAATTAAAGAACAAACAAACAAAATAATAGAAATGTTTTGTCCTTGTCACTGGTCCGTGTACAGACCAGTCTCACTCAGCGAGCCACATTCATTGTAACGAGTCTCACAGATTACCTAAATGACACTCAAGTGGTCCTAAATGAGGCGAGCTCCAGCCCTGCCCATCTCTTACGGTTAGCATCATGATTAGCTCGCAGCCATGTACTCTGCAAATCCATCCATCCTCTCTTTGGGCTTCACTCACTTCTTTCCTCCACTTCAGCCGAGCTTCTCGTCCATTTGGTAAATACAGTGTCTGCATTTTCTAAGAGCAGCTCGTATCGGCTTCTCCTGGACGTCCTCTTATCTCCAGCCCTGCGGGGTCAGAGATGTCCTGTGCAGCTGAGACGAGGCATAATGAGACAAGTATTTTTACTTCTGCACACCTCTCAGCATCATTTCCGCTTTACCAACTCTCTTTTTCACTTTATGGGACAACGTAGGAGAAGCGTCACAATAAAGCGTGATCAGAAAGGTCATGTTTTCTTTTGCTTTTCTGTTACGGTCATTTTTAAAGGCCATTACTGAAGGCAAAGGCCAAGCAATAATGTTTTTGCCTGAGTGTGAGTGAGCACATGAGCGTGTGAATGTATTTGTTTTTTCTACTTTTAGTAAAATTTCTCAGGAATCATTGAATATATTTTAATGAACCTCAATCATTAGCTGTAGCTACAACTGATGAAGGTTTGGAGTCAACTCCATTCAAAATGGCTGCACAAGAAAGCGCTCCTGTCATTCACAAAAATAGTGTTAAGGCAGTCAGTTTTACATAAATTAAACTAACATTTGGTGTGGCTGTAGCTGATAATAATTAACATATGTCAAGCACTAACAGATCATGTGAGATGTAAGATATTTCATGAGATTGTGCATATGGAATTTTCAAGCTTTATAAAATAACTAGGTCATTTCTCAATGTAAGATGATCTTAGCCTAAAACTCTTCCGCTTTATTTATTACATTTTTTTTAATGTCAAGTTATGATACTTGAGTTGAATTATGAAAATACTTCAGAGCTGCATTGAATATCCACCTACAAAGCCCAAAGCTACCCATTACCCCACCCTCTCTGGATCGTTGTGCTCACTACTTTCACAAAATCGTCATTTTCTTTTACATTTCACATCAACTGAATAGTACTCCTAAAACTACTACTCCTTAGTCCAACATGGCCTGGCAAATGTGAGTTAGCCTGGAGTATCAATTTCTTTTCAGCTCCAAGAGACATTTTAACAGGACCAGAATGCCTCGCAGCTGGATAGACACACAACCAGTTAGAGCAATTAAGTGTGTGGGAAAGTAGAGAGCAGTGCACCTCAGTGGCGACGCTCTGTGCAGATGGATCAGACCTAACAGAGAAAAGGTTGTGGATGTCTGGCCTGGTCTAAACAGAATGCATCCTGTCAGGTCAAATTAAACACGCGCTGTCGGGTTGTGCCAGGTACCAGGCTGAATCTTTTACCGCTGATGTCTCATCACATTTAAAAACTCACAGACGCTGTAACTTCTGTTACACTGTGACTTGAAGGGGTGTCCTTGAAGACCACTATCCTGCAGGTTTTAGAGGTTTTCTTTGCTCCAGCACACCTGATTTGAATCAATGAGTGATAAACAGACTTCTGCAGAACATCTAGAGGTAATTTAACTATAGAATCAGGTGAACTGGGGCAGAAAATCAAGTAAAACATGCAGGATAGTGGCTGTCAAGAGTCAGGATTAGACTGCTTTAAGGCCTTGTTCAAAATTTTTGTACATTCTTGTTGTTCTGTTGCACGCTGGTAAAGATTAAAACGTTACCACCTGTGTGTCTGTGCCTGTATGTTTGTACGTCTGTCCCTTTAGCAAAATATCTTATAAAGTACAAAACAGATTTGATTGAAATGTGCAGAAAGCAGCAAATATACTTGTAGATTTGATTAATTTTGGTGTCCACTTGATTAAGTGGTGCGGCCTCAGCAACTAACTGCACAAAACACAAAAATTACTATAACCCAATTAATTTTAGTTAAAGTGACCTAATATTTGGTGCGATAGTTGCTGAGATTGATCCTCAGTACATGCTGGTATATTGCACACGGTCTTGGTTTAAACCTTTGGCATATGTTACTCTCTGTTAGCAAAATATCTCATGGACCTCTGCTCAGGTTTTATTGACCCATAACAAACAAAAGGGGCTCAAATTCTGTAGCTAAGAATGAGTCACATCACATTCCAAGTGCTACTAATTGAACAAGATCAACTGGAGGAAACTCCGTTTGCCTGTTAGCAAAATATTTCATGAACCACTGGATGGATTTTAATGAAATTCAAACAGAAATTATTGGCTGCACATCTACAACCGAATAACTTCTGGAGTCAGTAGAAAATGTCCACCGCAGCTGACGAGAATTAGCTACGTTTTATGAAGTTAAAGTCGTACGATTGCACACAGCAGTCTTTTTAAGGTTTGACCAAAATGGCTGCAAGTCCTTTTATTCTTACACATAAAATTAGCTTAGTCTAAAACTGTGGCACAACAAGTTGAAGATGAAATGTGTGACATTTATTTTAGCTTTATTTTATTTTAGCCTATAGTTTAAAGTCATCTTTTCATCAGGTTCTTTGTAGCAGCATCAGAGAACAAACTCCATGAGCAACAAACAAGTGGCCGAACAGAAAACGGTCACGAAAGAGTGTGATGAAGATGCTTCAGCAGCCAGGACAGCAGGCATGAAGAGGGAGACCAGGGGGACAGGAGGTGAGAGCTTCAGAAGGGAGGTGGAGGGATGGAGAAAAGGGCAGCGGGCTGAATAAAGATCAGGATGATTGGATGTGATGGAGAGAGGTGGAGACAGAGTCTGTTTTCCAGATGCTTCACTCAGGATACAGAGAAAGAAAGAGCTGAAGTTATCTCCAGGGAAATGCTCCAAGGTAGGAGAAGAGGGGGCAAATGGGGGGCAAGGAGAGTTTTCCGGTAACACGAGCAGCAAAGTTGCTGAACAGGATGGTGAGTAGCAGGAAAGAAAAGAGCAATACATTTAGTCCCTTCTTCCATAACCAATTACAATCAGTAATGACCAAATCATTTATTTTCTGATAGTATAATTACACATCCGAGGGTGTACTAGCTGGTAACTGAGCTAATAAATCTCAGATGAATTACTGCAACCACACAGACTGGTCTTAACACACACACTTTGAATCCTACAGCGTAACCAAAAGGAATGTGCAATGCCCAGTCTGCTCGCTCTGTACTGGAGCACCAATAAACCTGAAGTTATGCTAATACAATTACAACACGCCACCTCTGTACACAAAGCAGAACAATTAAAAGGTCAAAGAGGACACAGTGAGCTGTTAATATCTCATCTGTATGTATGTATTGGTGCTAAATTGCTTTGTGGGTAGAGGGTTGTTGTTAAAAGCTAGAGGCTACAGCGTTAGCTCCTTCTTGTTTACCTGTCCTTGTGAGTCTCAGAGCTTAACTTGCTTGTTTTTCTCTACAAAAAGGCTCAAGCACAGAGATCTTGAATGTCAGACAGCATGTCCAACATCATACCTGCCCTGCACAGCTCATGTACATTAAATAAATATAAGTCACCTTGTGTCTGCACCATGGAGAGCAGTTGTTGCGCCCTATGTGGCCATTGTCAAGCTCGCACAGCTCAGCAAGTACAGCTCTGTGCAGGGTAAGGTACCACCTGTAGGTGTCCCCTGTAGGTGTCCCCTGTAGGTGTCCCCTGTAGGTGTCACCTGTAGGTGTCACCTGTAGCTCTTCACAGGGGGAGTGGTGGGTGGGCTTGGGTCTCACAAATACAGGCCCTTTTTAATGATTGGGTGAGTAAATGTGTTGTTGTTGGCTTAAACATAGATGCTTAAATATCTCATGTATCTGTTTAACTGCGATGCAACAATTACTGTGTTTTATCATTTTCACAATGTTTGCAAAGAAAATGTGCTGATTTTATATTAATGCTTCAAGTGAGGGGAAAGAAGCAAACGTCTATGTACGGTGGCCGACGGGTGCAAACGTGCAGCCCATGGTCCAATTACATCCTCCCCACTTCCCCATCCAGGGTTATGTCACAGGACTCTTTTATGGCAAACATATATGTTTGTTCATGTTCAATAGAAACCCATTTTACTTTGCACTTAGAACATTTAAACATTTTTACATTGGGTGTGTCTGTAAAGTAAAATACAAGTGCAAATACTTGGATCTACAACAATTAATTTTCTTGTTTTTTAATTAAAATGTTGAGATGTTACAAATTCATTGATGCCTATTTCATTGAAACCAATGTTACCGTATTTTTTGCCCTATAAGTCACATTTTTTTGCATAATTTGCCTGCCCTGCAACTTATCAATGTTTACATTTAAGAAAATGATAAAACTGAATTGTTTAAAAAATATATATATATATGAAGTAGCTTAATGTGTATTGTATTAGTTAGAAAGAAATTAGAAATTAGTTAGTTCTTAGTGTTGTATTAGTTAGTAAATTAGAAAGGGTTATTCATTTTGTTCTGTTACTGGAAGATTATTATTGTTTGAACTGATTGTTTGAAAAAAAGGGCAGATATAATAAGAGTTTTTCTTCTTTTAGCTACCTTTCATTTTTTTTTATATTTTGTATGTTATCATTTATGGGATTGCTTGGTATTGTATTTAAAAAAAAAAGAACAAATAAAAATAAACAAACATAAACTTATACGTCGAAGTGGCGTATTTATGGATTTGTCCCCATATTTATAAACCAGTTTTTGACAGAGGTATGACAGTTTTCATTCATTATGACTGAAAATATCGAACACAACCATTTTCAGCTGCTAGATGGCCCTTGAACTCTATGGCATGCCGTTGTATCATGTAATAGGTAAATGTGGCTATTAATGACACAATCGACTTGCCATAGCCTGCCACCTTTGTTCTGCTCACTGCTTGGACCAACCATCAAATTAGCTTCATGTTGCTGCGCCGGCCCGACCATTAAAGTGTATTTAAAAGTTCAACTGAGACACACCTTTGATAAAACGTCGAGCAAACAATTAATTGTTTAGGTGTTTATCTTGTAAAATTTTGAAGAAATGCACTCGTCCCTCTGCGCATTCCTACTTCTGCAAATCGGGTTTTGAAATGCAGCTGATTTGACCGTCAAACTGCATTTATTAAGGAAAAGACTAAGACACACCTTCACTATAATTTCAAGTAAACAAATAATTGTTTTTAAGTGTTACTCTTGTTAAATTCTTGTTAAAGTCCTCCCGTGCACGCTCCTGTGGCCGCCATTTGGCAGCCAATCGATTTTTGGCACAACACCGGCCCACATTTTTGGGTTGGGCCCACATTTCCAGGTTGTCAGTGGTGACGTGTAACAAACTCTACGTGTCAGCGATGATGCATAACAGATACGACGTATACGGCGAAGCGACATATTTGTTGATTTTTCCACTTTATTAGACACATTTGGACAGATGTGACTTATAGGGCGGTGCAGTGTTTACGACAGAAAATACAGTAGTTTGGCAAAGAGTGACAGGTATTTTATTCTCTATCAAAACAGATTAAATCTCTGGAAAACTTTATTCTCCTCCTCAAGTTGAGTCTTGACATTTTCCTGTTGTATATTTATAAAGGCCTCTCGGGTGCAGAACTCCACTGTGCTCAACATTACAACATCAGCGCTGTCTCAAACAGCAGAGTTGGAAGAACTTCCCTTCGTCCTCTTCTGTTTGTAGCTACTTCTGTTGGCCGGTGTGATTTTCACAGCTTTGCTGAGTTTTTGCTGAGGCCTACTGGTGGTAATTACTACAGCACTTCTTTTGCCTCACAAACCTGTGATTGTCCATCTTTATTTGATGAAGGAAGCACCAGTGGGGCCTGTGTGTGGGTTATTCACAGCTTTAATGAGGATCTTTTTATTAGAGCAGCTCAAGATGCAGAGATTGATTAGTTTTTCTGCTCTTGCAGGCTATAAATAGTTAGCACGGTTGATTTGAAGACTTCTGACAAATATATGTGGCGTTTTGATTTGAGATCCTGTACAGAGAAGAATGAAGAGAATGAGGAGGGGAAAGTGGAGACAGATGGAGGTGAAAGGAGTAGGAAGGGATGATGATGAGTGGAGGGCAGGGAAAGTAAGCAGGGAGCGGAGGCGTTGCCGCGGTGACAGAAGCAGGGGATGAGGCGGGATGTGCCAGTGGACCGTTTGTAATCTGGACCGCTGGCTGGCTGACAGGACACACACACACACACGCACGCACGCACGCACGCACACACACACACACACACACACACACCTGCTCAACGAATGGTCTCCAGTAAACAACCTGTGCACACAGGTTTCCAGTGAGCAGCCAGTGGGGGTGACCTGTGTGAAAGGTGTGTAGAGCCTCACTGAGCCATGGTTTCTCCTCTTACCCTGCAACTTTGGCACAACCACTCACATGGACATAACGAGGGAGACGGAGAGAGCAGCAAACGAGACAGACAGCCGGGGACACACAGTCGGACAGAGACGAGAGAGACAATGTTCAGAATTGGCAGCCTTCCCTCGCTGTGCGTGTCTTTCTTACTCACTTTGTATTTTCCCGTCCTCCTCCTCGCTCCCACCTCTCTCTGAGTCCTTTTGTCCCTCCCTGCCATCCCTGTCTTTGATTTTTCCTTTTCCTTTAACACCATACACTGCAGAAGCCAGTGTCCCACTGAGGTGGCAAGCGCTCTGGATAACTGAGGATATGTGTGGACTGATGGAATGACCTAAGCAGGAGAAGTTGAGGGACAGAGGGCTAAGACGAGTGAGGATGGAGAATGCTGTGAAACCCTCAGGTGGGCGCTCTGAGAAATCACTCCAGTTTGTGTGTCCCAGTCCATTCTGAACATTTCCTCACTCTCTTCTTTTAGGCTATCGTTTTGGTGAATGAGCTAGGTTGCTTGCAGCGTTCCGTCTCGATAATTCTTTGCATTGAGGGACTCTCCGGACGTGTGTGACAAGGCGTTTGTGTTGGACTGTGGTTGTTGTCATGATTGTCACGTAGCTCTGCCTCCTGTATGCTCAAAGGCTCTGGGGCACTGGCTCTGTCAGGACTCAAGCTGTCGCAGCGCTTCTGCTGGATTCTGCTGAACTTTGTCACAAACTCTGCCGTGGATTCCTCTGAGCATTTTGGGAGGGTTTAAGTCATTTGTAGCTAGTCAGGTTTATTTTTTTGTCTTATCTCTGTTTCTTCTCTTGCTGCCACACTGATTTGCACATGAAGTTGTTTGAAACCTATTTTTTGTCCACCTCTGAAGGTGAAGCTGCAGTGATGGCTGTATTTGTTTGTAGTTCTGTAGAGTAGTCCCTCGTTTATCGCGGGGGATCCGTACCCTGAAGACCTGCAATAAGTGAAAAACCGTGAAGTTGGAATACAATTAGTAAGTAGTAGTTTATTTTTATTATATTTATAAAGGCATTTTAAACCCTTCCCACACTCCTGCAATATTCTAAACCATGTTTCTAAACACTCTAAAAGACACAGAATGTCATGGTTTCAGCTCCCTGCTTCCTCTGCTCTTTACCCCCTGCAAGCGCTCTTGGCCACGCCCACTTCTCCGCTCTGCATGGTGAACAGCTGATCAGCTGCAGCAGGAAGTTTATCCTGCAGTTTGGGCTGCACAAATGTGCAGAAGGTGCTAAATAATTTACAATAATTTATTTTAAATAAAAATTCCATGCCGATTGTGCTGCTCTTCCATCAATCAGCCAGTTGTGTGTCATGTCCAATCTTATTTTGAAAAACCGCGATAGAGCGAGTCCACGATAAACAAACCACGAAGTAACGAGGGACTACTGTACTGGCAAAATACCTGATAAACTACAAGGTGGATTATAATGAAACTATCAGAGAGTAGTTACTAGAGGTACATAAACAGATGATTAACATTTAGGTTCAACCTAATACATCATGGCTGCCACAGTCAACTAACACATTAAAAGAAGATGTCAGCAGCTGAAATAAAAACACTAAAAGTCACCAGTCTCTTTTCAAACAGAGCCTCTTGTTCATTTCTCAGTCACTCTGGTGTCTGCTCAGTTTTAGTGACAGTTTCTGAGGAGGGCAGTTGGAGGATGTTAGCATGACAGCTGGCCACAGCTAAACTGGATGTTTTTCATAATTACAGCCACTAATGACCTCAGTGACAGCTTGTGTTGGAATACAGAGCCCACAAGCCTGACAAGTAACTGCTGTTTTTCTCTAGAACGTCTCACAATAATTTAAAATTAAAAAATGCTTTGCAAACATGCTAAAGCGGCACCTTCACAATCACAGGAACATGATAGGAGTAGGATTTGTTTGCCTGATGGACTTCTCATTAGCCACAGAGTTGAAGTCCAACCTCGGTCCTCCTTTATTTCTTTCACAGCAAAGTGACAAATTGTTTTTGTCCACACATTTATATTTCAAGTCATGTGTCAATGTTTTTTATGGCTTTGCAGTAATCCTTGATTAGCCACTTGGCCTTTTCTTGTTCTCTTGTACTGTTGATCTTGTGAACCCCCCCCCCCCCCCAGAGTTTAAACATTATTTATTCATCCCGCCCCTCAGTTCGATCTCATCTCTGAGCTGTGAGTTGGTGCGTGTGCGTGTCCTTGTGTGTGCATTTCATATGGGAGGCAGGAGGATGTTCAAAGAGTCAAACTGTTTGAAACACCGACTCTGAGGAGAAACTTCTGGCAAATCAGCAAACAAAGCAGTTTCTCCCCTGAATGAATGACCTTCACATGACCTACCTCTGAAAACACCTACACTGCTGTCGTTTTGAAAACAATGACATTATTCTAGACATCTTTCAGAGCAAGTCGTGGGAGATCAAAAGTTGGCAGCTGGCGTCTGTGTGCAGGTATTTCTTACTGTGCAGCAGACATCTGGATGGTCCAGCATAAAGAACCTGGATGGTCCAGCATGAAGAACCTGGATGTTCCAGCATAAAGAACCTGGATGGTCCAGCATAAAGAACCTGGATGGTCCAGGATAAAGAACCTGGATGGTCCAGCATGAAGAACCTGGATGTTCCAGTATAAAGAATGTTATGTTTTATGTTGGTCTCTTTCCGCAGTCTGCTCCACTCCTGTAACGATTCATTTGGAAGAAGTGACCAGTGTAGAAATGCAACGACTCCTTTCCTGCCTGACTTTTGATCTGAGAGCATGTTTTGCTGCAGGTGCTGGAGTTTTAGATGTTTGGGTCAAATCTTAAAATGTAGCTTTGTAGTTTGCATGCTCTCTCTGTGCACGCGTGAGTTTTCTCTGAGTATTCATCCAGTTTCCTCCCACAGACCAAAACGTGCACGTTAAACTAATTGCTAACTAAATTGTCCCAAGGTGTGAGTGCGTGAGAGAGTGACTGATTGTTTGTCTCTGTGATGGACTGGAGACATGTCCAGGGTGTCCCTGTGATGGACTGGAGACATGTCCAGGGTGTCCCTGTGATGGACTGGAGACATGTCCAGGGTGTCCCTCGCCTCTTGCACAGTGATGGCTGGAAATGGGCACCAGTGACCCCCGTGCTCCGGAAAGGAAGAAGTGGATGGACGGAACTAAAAAATGTTAAAATACATTTTCTGATTTGTTAGGTTTTTTTTTTTTTTTTTTATTTAAATTTTTTTTTTTTTTTTTTGCAGATGATTTTTTCATACATCAGATAAAACCTCTGCCATATTTATTAAGTTTTCAGAACAAACACGTTTGGTTTATTTATTATTTTTTAACAGTCAGGTTCTGGACTGAACCTAATGAAGAAACACTGATAGAAGTACTTTTACTCATGATACAATAAAATCAGGTAACTTTCCTAGTACTACTACTAACTGAAAGGATTTGTCAAGTTTTTTATTAAACAGGTTTAAACTGAGCACTGATAAACGAAGTGGTGCACATAAAATACTAAAAAACTACAACAGCACAAAAGTTAAGATAAGAGATAAATATAAACACATAAAAATCACAGTAGTAACAAATAGTATGATTATTGATGAATGATTATTTTGTGCGTATACTGCTATAGGTGATTGCTGAGTGCTACATTGATTGAAAAATTGTATTGTTAAAGTGAAAACAATCATAGCAAAGGATATTTGCAAAACAGTAGCTAAAAGTTTAAAATAGCAAAACCATAGCTAAAACAACAAAAGAATTGACAAAAGTTAATTTTATCGACAAAGTAGCTAAATGTTAAAATCAAAGCATTGTTTTAAATGAATTTGAAGCAATCTCAAATCATTTCTATATAAAAATATTGTAAATAAAATTAAATAATTCAAAAAGTATCAAGTTTCAAAATGCTGATGCGTAAATGTTTAAAATATTTGATAAAGTAGCTGCAGCGGAAGAAAAAAATACAGAGGAAACAATAAACAGAAAAACAATTTATAATGCAGACTCAGCTTTAATAAAGCAAATAAAATGATGAGAGGACAAACAATGTGGAGTGATAACTGCTCCAGATGTTGTCAGCTTTAGAGATGAAGACGGAGCAGCTGGTTCCACAACAAATGGAGCGATGATCGTTGTGAAGCTGTCGCACGGTGATTTTATTTTGTATCTAGAATAAGTCAAATATTCATTCTCTGGGGCTTTAAGATTAAATGTTGGTACAGTTGGGCTCATTTTCAAAAACCTCTCTCTCAGTGCTCCTGTTTGGCCTCCTGAAAAAAAAAAGACTATCTGCTGCTGATTTTACTGTTCAGCAGGTTTTTTATTTCTGCTTTTTTCACGTACTTTCCACTTTTTTGTGCTAATTTCTGCTTCTTTCTGTCTAATTAGACACAGTTGTGCTCTGTCCACTTCCTTCTCATAATTTTAGCTTCTTTTTGCTTTTTTAGCTACTATTCAGCGGATTTTTTTTTTACATATTTCTGCTTTTTTTTTTAAAATAATTTCCGCTTTTTTGTGCTAATTTCTGCTTCTTTCTGCCTAATTGGACACAATTGTCCTCTCTTCACTTCCTTCTCATAATTTTAGCTTCTTTCTGGCTTTTTAGCTACTATT
The DNA here is from genome assembly GCA_031762315.1 of Hypsolebias antenori. Classification (NCBI taxonomy): domain Eukaryota; kingdom Metazoa; phylum Chordata; class Actinopteri; order Cyprinodontiformes; family Rivulidae; genus Hypsolebias; species Hypsolebias antenori. Next base: position 33,489,309 of record JARVGS010000472.1, on the reverse strand, counting down.
CAGCTGTTTTTACTTTAATTTTTTTTTTTACATATTTCTGCTTTTTTTTTTTTTTTTTAAATAATTTCCACTTTTTTGTGCTAATTTCAGCTTCTTTCAGCCTAATTGGGCACAATTGTCCCCTCTCCACTTCCTTCTCATAATTTAAGCATCTATTTGCCTTTTTAGCTACTATTATTTCTTGGAAAGTTCTGCTTTTTTCAGATAATTTTCACTTTTTGTGCTCATTTCTGCTTCACCATGCTCTCTCAGCTTTGTTCTGGTAATTTCTGCTTCGTTTTGCCTTTTCAGCTTATACTCAGCCATTTTTTTTCTAATTTCTGCTTTTGTAGCTAATTTACAAAATGTTTAGTTTAGTTTATTTGTTCATTTTTTAAATACAATACAATACAAAACAATCCCATTAACAAAATGTGCTAATTTCAGCTTATTTAAACCAAATTCAGCAAATATGTGTTCTTTCTGCTTTCTTCTGCTAACTTATGCTTGTTTTTCTATTTCAGCTACATTTCGGCATGTTTTTAGCTAATTTCAGCTGTTTTTCAGCAATAAGCATTCACACTGCGTTTTTGCAGGAAATGCGTTTTCTTCTAGTTCTGTTCAAATGTTTGCAGAGCAAAGAACAAGCTGCTTCATGAAGGTGATCTGGGGCGTTCTTCATTGCTTTTCTTTTGACCTGAAGGTGACATCACCGTCTTTACTCCATGTCATTTGTGACACGCAGACGTCTCAGGAGGACAGATCCTCTCCATCTCTGTGGTTGGACGACAGCTGAGCAGAGGTGTGGACACAAACAGCCGTGGCGTAGAGAGCATCACCGGGCTTCTCCTCTTTGACAGCTTCCTACACACCATCACCCACACACACACACACACACACACACACACACACACACACACACACACACACACACACACACACACACACACAC
>JARVGS010000472.1:33362666-33380130 GCA_031762315.1 Hypsolebias antenori | reverse complement strand
GTGCTCTGTTAGGAAAATATGGAACAATAAGATCTGTAATATAAGATGGAGCTAGGTTGTTGAGGGCTTTGTAGGTTTGAAATAATCTGTCCAGATGACCTGACTTAACTTCTTTGTGATGTATTTACATGGATGATTGAGCTTTCATGAGGATATTTTGAATTCTATTCTGAAATGGACAGGAAGCCAATGGACAGAAGCTGGAGAAACATGATCTACCAACTCATTAAAACTGATAGCAGCACTTTGGATCAACTGAAGACTTAGAGGAAAAGGTTCATGCTCAATAATCCAGGTACCAAATCCAAGTCAGTCTCAGTTGGGTCATCTGGACAGTTTCTTTTTTTATAGTGACGTTTCACCCGCCATCCAGAGGGCTTCATCATTCAGAGGAGTTCCAGTAAACTGTTTCCCCACCTAGCAGTAAACTCCTTAAGTGGACCAACCTCTGAGTGATGAAGCCCTCCGGATAGAGGGTGAAACGTTTCTATAAAAAAGAAACTGTCCAGATGACCCGACTGAGAATTATTGGACTTCTTGAAAATGTTTTTGAACACTCAGACAATAAACTGTTGCAGTAGTCCAGCCTAGATGTGAAAAATGCATGGATCAGTTTTTCTGCATCATTTCAGGACAATGTTTTTCATCTTGATACATGTACAGAAACATACAAGTATTAGCAATATTTGACATTTGAGTAGTTGATTTTTGTTGCTTTAGCTCACCAGGAACTCCTTTTTGCTCTTTGGATATCCCTCTAGGATGGCGTTCATCATGTCTGAAGCCTGATGAAAACAAAGAACTACTTTATCATAAAAAATAAAAAAAGACAACCAACTCTTACAAAAACCAGTTTCAAAATAACTGCATTTTAGAAAAAAGTTTTACCAGTCTCTTCCTCTTTTTCCACTCTTTCACGTAAACATCTCGGTCTTTATATACCTGTAAAAACAAAAAGTAGCTTATTGCACAAGAAATGCAGAACTGCAACAGAATTTTTTTTTTTACCTTCTCCTTCTCTTCTGGAGTGACATGATTTGTAGCTGATTTTATCTTCTCCAGACGAGTTTTGTACCTAGAATTCTCTGCTTTGAGCTCTTTCGTCTCTGTCACCATTTCCTCTGTTGTGAGGGAGCTGTTCAGCTCCTTCAGCTCTGGCAGCAAAGTATTCCCTTTTCAGTGAAATGCTCTACAGTAGAGTTTTATGCACTGACTCAAACAAGATGCAAAAATCAGCTGTGCCTTGTACCTGCATCCAGCTGTTTGCAGCTCTGAGTGAGGGTCTGCAGCTCTGCGCTGACCTCAGAGATCTCATCATCCATAGCCTTCAGATCCGATTCGTTCACATCTTTAAATTGATCCTGTATGAGATTAACAGCAGTCAAGTTAAACAGTCACCTACAAGGTTCCTGGTCACAGCAGAACATTTAGATTAAAGCAAGAAGGTCCTGGGTTCAAGCCCCGGTTGGACCTGAGGTCTTTCTGGGTGGAGTTTGCATGTTCTTCTCCTGCTTGCCTGGGTTTTCTCCAGTTTCCTCCCACAGACCAAAAACATGCATGTCAGTCTGCCATCAGGCCCAAACTTCCCTGAGATCTGTGGTCTCAATGGGATTTGCCTGGTTAAATAAAGGTTAATAAAATAAAAACAGACTCACCTGACTGGCAAAGTAAATTTTCTGCTTGCCATACGTCTTCTCCTTTATCTTGCCCTCCAGAGCCAGCAGCTCCATGGCTTTGACCACAGCCTGACAGGAACAGCACTCTTTCAGCTGCACAAACAACACAAACTGTGCACAAGTGAAGTGATCTCACCGTTTTGCCCAGTCCGTGCTGCTTCTGCAAATTACAGAAGACATCCTGGGCGCTGTAGGGTCGGTTCTTTTCATTTAGGTAAGAAAGAATCAGTGACGCCCCTATAATGACAGCAGTTATGACTGAGCAACATATTTATATTGGCGCCTTTTCATCCCTAACAAAAGTAGAAGAGCCTAGCTAGGCTAGCGTTAGCTGCATGCTAACTGAGCTAAACTTTCTCACAGTGGAACGTGTTTTGCTCAATCCATACGGGTGTCAGATAACCCAAATTTTCAAAGTTTTAGTTTAAAATCTTCTGTCATAAACATAAATTTTAATATACCGTTATCTTTTTTGCTCATTTTCAACTGGTTCTTCCACTTCAGCTTTCCCGTTTGTTTGAGTTTTGCGCAAAAAATGTGCGTCACGATAAAGATCGTTTATACCTTAAGATGCGTCACACCAACGGAAAATCTTTCTTCACGTAAGATCGGAAATATAAGCAGAGTGAGACATCTGCAATTTGGCTAGTCTCGGTTGTTATAGGTTAAGATCTTTGATTTTCATACTCGACAGGAAGTAAGGGTTTTAAAACCCCTTTTTGTCCAGTCGTGTGGCATTACAAGACAAAGTTTGTTGCAAGCATTTTATTCAATCCAATTTTCACGTCAAAACATATCAAAACCAGATACATAGAAGAAAATACAACATTATGTGCATGAAATGACCACACTACAGATCACCTATGCTGAAAATTTGACTTTTCATTAAGCAGCTTCAACATTCAGACCAAATCAAACAAATAAATTCTAATTTTCTCTAATGTCAGTATTATTCCATCAGCGCACCTTTTGTTTGCAACTCTATAAATGTGGATCTGGCTGTTTATTGTTGTAATAAAAATCTTGCTGTTGTAAGTTTAGTAAAAACAATGAAAACGATGCATCGTTCTAGAAAACAGCATTTTAGAATCCAGATATTTGCTATTTATTAAGTCAACTGTGATATACTTTAAGTTTAAAGTGCCATTTTCAAAATCACCAGAAATCAGCACAGAAGCCACTTTATCAATTAACACAAAAAACTTTTTACCCAACTCTAATGTAAACATAGTTTCATTTAAAAAAATAAAAGCCTTAAAACCAGAATTTTTTTTTTAATCTTGACTGAACACAGAAAAGCCTAAAATGATTTTCTTTAAATATAAAAATAAATCAAATGACGGGTTACTTTAGAAAAGAGGAAAATACAAAGAGAGCTTATGCAAGCTAACAATGACACTAACGGGGAAAATATTCTAAACGAAATGAACGGCTTTAACCATGAGGGCACAAGAACAAACATAACTTTACTCTCCTGGTTCAGTAAAGACTGTAATGTGGCCAACAAATAAAAAAAAATTAAGTGTTTCTACAAGTAAATCAGCAGAAAAGAGGGAAACGAGGATAAAATTGTTCATTTTTATGCTTCTCGTTTTAGATGAAAAATTGTCCAAAAACACATTACCTGATAAACGATTAAAAAAAAAAACTTCAATGAAGCTACAAAAACCTGTAACGTCAAATTCAAATGCAATGAATTATTTAAAGGATTGAGTTATAGCAGTAATAGCTATATCTGGTTCATAAAGGTATGAATATTGCAATAATGTAATGTATTTAGCATTAAATGCTTTTTATTAATGTTAGTTATCAAAGATGGCTCAGGTGAAGTAACAGGAATGTTGTTTTTGGTCCTGTGTTTAGAAAGCCCTCTACGTTGAGTCCTCCATGTAGACAAAATTTCACGGAGCACACTTGTATGTTCTGGGCGTATCAAGTTGCAGAACTGCAGTAAGGTTCAGAAGTGCTATTTATTTTGGTTGTGTTCCCTATTGCTCAGCCTACAAAGTAAAAACTCGTACTGATAAGAGCTAAAGAATTCAAAATATGATTTCAAAAAGAGGAAGGAAAATGAAATACTTCACAGTGATGTACTGACGCCTACCAGAAGCAAGGCTGCTGGAACCTAAAATCATCTCAACACAAATGTTCACGCTCTTATTTTTGCACACTACCCATTAAACTGCGTGATCTCTGCAGCTCACACACACACACACACAGACACACACACTCCTCACTGTGGTTTACCAAGCAGGCTCGATAAGAAGTTCGACCCGTGGCTCTCGCCCCGTCTGGAACCCCCTCCTCCACCTGCAGCGGGATCCATCTGGTTCAGTTCAGACTGATCCAGCATTTCAAAGTCCTCTGCGTCCCAGTCTGTGTCAAACTCAGAGCTGGACTGTTTGCGGTAGCTTCGGTGACCCCCGCTTTTGGGGTGGCTCTGTCTGCGCTGGGTGGCAGGAGGCCGAGGTTGCATCGCCCCTGCCAGCGCCGCCTGAATCATGTTGCTGGCAATGACTCCGGCCAATTCTCCAGAGAGCGAAGCAGGTGGAAGGCTGCTGAGAGAGCCGAGAGACAGTTCTGGATCCAGATCGTCCTGATCAGAGTCCAGATGAGCATCTACATCCAGCACTGAAGCCCGGTGGCTAGCAAGCCCTGATGGGCCAAGACTAGGTAGCCCAATGCTTGTGTCGTCGTCATCATCCATCAGAGTGGCATCAGGGTTGATGGACGGGAAGTCTGGGAGGTCTTGGGCAAAAGATTCCTCAGCATCGCTGTGTCTGTCAAGATCTGATTAGAAAAACAAACAGAAAACAGATGAGAGAGCAAAGTAGAAAACAAAGACGAGACACGAAGCTTGAAAATATGAACATTTACCTTCAGAGCCCTCTGTGAGCGGTGTCTGACCACGTGACAGGTTAAATGTTCCATTGTCGGTGTAGGAAACCTCAGCATCAGAGTGCTCAGAGTCTGTCAAAGCAAGTTCCTTTGCAACAACAGCATCGTCAAACTGGTGGAGACAAGTCAAAGAAACGACGATGAATCTTTAAACTGTGCCGTTTTCATTTTGTTTAGTCTGATACAGTAAAAATCTTTAAACATCTTCCCTTTCATTCTGTCATGAAGAGAAATATTTTCTCTTTGATACTTTATGTGCACTCAAACCTACCACACTTCATCTCACACAGTGATGCAAATGTATACATGTGTAAAAGTTCCTAACCTCAGCAGGAAGTGTGTGCTGCTGTATTAAAGGACAAAGCAACAGGTGTGGAGGAAACAGTTCTAACTGATCAACGTTGTGCTTTTAAAGCCAAAACAGAGTTTTAAAAAGTGTCAGACCTGCTTGCCCTGTCTGTTCTCACACACATCTTAACAGTTTAACTCAAATATAGAGAAACTTTGGAAAGTTAACAGACTTACTGTTGGGCAGAAAGCAGCCAACTCCTCCTCGCTGTCGCTGGCTTCACCTGAGGCTGAGCCCCGGATGGGCATTCGCAGGACTGCAAAACGCAAGAACAGGCGCACGACTAATGATTTCTGATGTTAATTTGCATAACACTGTTGCATTAAAACTAACTTTAAGAAAAATACTAAACTGAAAACAAATAAAATATTAGATTACAACAAAAGTAAACAAATTAGTCTGTGAAGGGATTCACAAAAATAGTAAGAAAACTTGTTTAAAACAGACAAGTGTGGTTTCTTGCCACTAGAGAGCAGTGACATATTATGAAAAGAAAAGCTGGTCTTTCAAAAGATTTACTCAATATTAAACCACTGAGAAATTACATTAGAGCACTTAATTGAAAATTATTTGATAGGTACCACTGTGATAATTTGAATTTCTGTAGCTTACACTGATTATCAATAGGCTTTGACATCATGTATCCACGAACACTGAAGTCCAGCCGCTGCAGGACTGGCTCCAGCTTCCCGCACACAATCTGAAAAACCCTGTAATGGGCAGCCAGTGGGGCCAGAAGAGTGGCCAACACTAGGGTGAGAAAGAAAAGAACACCAGTAAGTGCAAAAAATAAATAAAATAAATTAATAAATCAAAGTCAAAGTTTCTTTATTTGTCATAAAGAGCACAATTGTGTACACAGGGTCCCAGTTACATCCAACAAAAGTATAAAATGTTTAAGACAAACAGTAATAAGATCTAAGATATGAACTAAGAACAATGTTAAACTAAATATAAGCTAAGCACTAGAGGTACAAAAACAATAAGCCACAAACTTTGTCCGAAAAGTTGCATGTGTTTGTGGTATATTTAGATTCCCAGCAGATTTCCTCTGCTCGCTGTAGACACAAACCAACAAACCCTTTAAGGCTGGGATTGGTCTTCCCTGCTGAGCTCTGCAGCCTACACTGGTGGAAGGTTAGGAGATTAGCCCACTCTGTCTGACCTCCTTAGCGTTCTGCCCGGCTCCCAGCCCTCCTTCACTCTCCTCCTGTGTCTTATCCCTGCTTTAAACACCTCACAGAGCAGGCTCTGGTACTACAGAGCTCCATGGATCTGGTTTCATCAGCCATGCATTTTTTAACAGTCTAGTCAGGCTGAGTTTCCCTGCCAGCACGGCCTCATGAAAGGGTGTGGATCTTTAATTAGAACGGGTGAAACTGCTGGGACTTACGAGAAGAATAGGAGAGCACCAGTCCAGGAATGTAGTTTCCAATCAAAGCCAAGCAGGAGAATATGCCACAGGTCAGGATGCAGAACTATCACAGAACAACAGGACACACGTGGTTATAGGTCAGAGCCAACACTGCACGCTGACAAGAGAGCACGTCAACACAACAAATTATAAATATATATCCTAAAAGGCTAGTTTTCTGTAAGTATTCCGTAACATATTTTTATAGTAAAGTATTTGGTCCTCACATTGCCAGGGTTTTGATGTTTGTATTCCATCATTCTGGATTTGAGGACCGATGCACTGACCCAGGCCTCTGCAAGGTGGTGGCACAGTTCAGGCACGCTGAGGATACCGGGCTGTACCAGACCCCAGCTGGACAAACACAAACGTTAAACTAACCTGTTGGGTTATAGAACGTCTGGTTAGAATACGGGCTAATACAGTCAACAGTTACAAACCTCTCATTTTCTGATTCATCCAGCTTTCTGACTGTGGAGAGAGCACATCAGTTACTATTTTAGAAACGGTTTAAAACAACTACAACACTTATAAAAGAACTAATGGGTCAGGTTTGTTTTATATTATTTCACATTGAGAACATACAAAGTTCTTAAATCACTTTCAAAGTACAGTGCAGGACTGCTGATTAGTGACAAATCTATTCTGGAAATAAAAACACATGTAAAAGATATACTGAAAATGAAGAGTGCCCACTGAAATAAAGTGTAGAACCTCTAATCTCTGGCCAGATCTTATTCCTCCAAGTGTCAACAAATACCAGCACAGCGAGGCCAGAAGCCAGCAGAAACAGCAGACGCAGCGACGTCAGAGCAAAGAACCTGCAAACAAAATAAAATGGAAAACAGAAACTTAATCTCCTGCTTGTTTTTACCCCAGAAATAAACAATAAAATGTGGACAGATTTGTGCACAATTCACTGAATCACAAAACCAATGAGAGGTGACCTACTGTTTCATTAGAAAACAGTCAAAATTATAAAAGTATTACATCTTCTCCTGGTGAAATGGCTGTTAAAGGAATGAACAGGTGACAATGCAGGTTAAGTACTAGTTAATAATCTATATGTGTGGAAAAGCCACAACAACATTCTCAGTCTTTCACTGCTGCTCCATTTACAAGATGTGAACATTTGTTGAGCACTACAATGCTGCAAAATTCTGCCAATGTGGAGATTAACCTAACCCAGAATTTGCAGGAAAGTCAAAGGGTATTGGTATTTGGGTTAGTGGTGACGTTCTGCTACAACGCAAACAAAATGTGCAAACTCCACTGTGAAGCTCTGTTTTCTACAATGCGATGTAACAACACAACAGAGGTTTAAGAGTTTTTAAGGCACATAATCTGTCACAAGGCCGAATAAAAATGAGCTAAACAAAAACACATATTCTGAAGTATAAACTGCGCAGTGGATAATCCATGACATTGCACTAGGTTTCTGGAATTAAGAATTAAATTACAATTAAAGGTGCAGAAAACACAAATATAAAAGCTTATCCTGAACCTGAGTTGCTGATGGAGGTTGAAAGAAATTACTCTCAATAGCTTTCCAGATAAACTGAATGCAATTCTGAAATGTGGGTTTAACTAAGCTGAATCCAAAATAAACCAAGTGAAAGTTTGAGTCATGTGATTGATTTAATTGGGGTTGTCATATTTACATAGGTAAACAAATATGGCAAATAGGACAAATATAGAATACAAGTATATAGAGATATAAGTGTGAATCTGCTGCTAACACAAAAAAGAAAATGAATAGCTGTGACAACTGTCAGGATTAAATTTTGGAGATCAAGCAGAGCAGTGGAAAATCATAAAGGCAGCTATGCTGTTTGTGCAAAACTTGTTTTTGAACCATAAGTTTACTGTACCAACCTAACTTTTTTTTAATTGCATACTTTGCACAACAACCTGAGCATAAATGCATAACAACACATCAATACGTATTACCAATACAGCAACACTTTTTGATGGATATCACAATTGTTTCCACAGGTACAAACAGCTAAATGGAAGCCATTCACAAATTGTGCTTACAAACTTTGAGTTTTTGGATACAGTAACCATAAATGTGTGGGGAAATGGTGTGAATTTAGTCTTTTAAGGATCATTTTAACCTATCTTTATAACGTAGTAATGTTTAAGTTTAGTCTACAAGGCCATCAGTGTTGCCTTGAAGTTTCAGGTGAAACACTTGGATTGTGTAAAAGCACCTGAATCTTGAATATTCTGTAAACCACAGGCTATCAAAAGATAAATGAAAACCCACCAGAACACAACGTTGACAACAACGTAGAGAAGGGCACTATGCAGGGGTCTTTCCCACACCAGGACGGACTGTAGGTAGGTCAGAACCGGCTCGTACGGGCCCAGTTTGGACAGAAGAGCAGCTCTGACAGCCCGAACCTGAACGTCTCTTTCACTGGAGCACCAGCGAGCCCGCAGACACAGCCCGGACTCCTGCTTGGCAGAGTCGTCCTCCATGGATCCCGCTTCTGTCGCTCCAGTGTGGGCCATCTTAGCGTCTACTGTGGACAAAGTGAACCTGTAAAATAAAACAGATAAACAGCTTCATAAGAAGAGGGCACCACAGCGGTCACACCACCACCTCTGCTAACGGACAGGCAGGCAGCGAGGGATCCAGCGAAAAGACTGTATCTGTGTCTACAGTTATATATGTTGCCGGTTTTAAAACAATCATGTTACCGAACGCATTATTACGGATATTCTAGAAGAAGCAGACGCTTACTATATTGTCATTTTTTCACTAAAAATGTAGGTCTCGTCTCGTCAACATGGCGTATCCTGTTTTTCCGATTACTAAACGGACCAATCAGAATACTCAAAAACCACTGCGTCATGGTGCATTCAAGTACATTAAAAATATTTTGCCATTCAGACCATAGATATATAAACACTGATTCAGACCATATACAATAATACGTATTAATGTCTATGATTCAGATTGTGGTACGTGAACACATTCGCTTTATTGTACATCTTTAATCAAATAAAAACGAGATGTTCTAACCTATAGTACTGATTACAAACTTGTTTAACATAAAATAAGGTTTTAAAAAAAATCCATTTTCCCTACAAAGTTTGAACACAGTTTACCGAACATATATGTCGTGCTTACCTTTTTTTTTAATCTGAAAAGTTGTTCGAAGACAAAAGTTAAACTTTTAAAAGTGTGTACACAGCTGTTTGTGGTTTCTATTTATCCGCTGAATGAAAGTACAGTACTGTATTTGCTTGGCGTTAGATTTTCCAAAACAGTAGGTGGCAGCACGTCAAGCAAGACGTCGAAGAAGCGACCGATCCGCTAGTGGCTCTGCTCTATTTCAACGTCAACGTACTTTTAGTGGTGATGCGACGCTCTTCTGCCTCGGTCTTAACGTCACTTCTGTCCGAGTCATGCGCCGGTAATACAAAATGGAGTGAACCCACTAACAAGCGGGAAGGAGCGGGCTGGAGGAGGTTCAGTGGACGAAGAATCGTAGCTCTGTTTATTGACTATTTAGCTAGGTTGTCTGCTAGCTAAAAAAGGAGCTAAGAGAGAACATGCCACGGGAAATAATAACGCTTCAGCTCGGACAGTGTGGAAATCAAGGTACGTTGCTAACGATTCAAAAGCTACTATTATTGTTGTATCCTTGCTAATTAGGCTAACGGATTCCCCATAAGAATATTGCGAAGAATACGTAGTTAGTGTCAGTTTTTTTTAGCTGTAATTATGGTAAGTTAATCTAACGTTTTATCCACACATTTCTTCGTTTTGTTTTGCAGTCGGTTTCGAGTTTTGGAAGCAGCTGTGTGCAGAACATGGCATCAGTCCGGAAGGAATCGTGGAGGAGTTTGCAACTGAAGGGACGGACAGAAAGGATGTGTTCTTCTATCAGGTAGCAGGAGCACACATTTACATTTAATATGAAAGTTTTAACTGTTGGCATATCCTTACAGAAATCAAAGTTCTATCTTGCTGGCTAAATGGATCATGTTCAATAATTTCAAGATATACGGGTATTTCTTCAAATAACGCACGTCAGATCCCGCCATCTTTGTTTAGCGCAAGGCATTGTGGTCCTGCACCAGGTGTGCGAATGAGTGTAAAACTAAGTTAGTTCAATCATCCAGGTATATAAATCACAACAAAAGTTAAATTGTGTCATCTGGACAGATTCTTCTTGGAAGAAACGTTTAGTCTTTCATCCAAAGGACTTAATCCGTCTGAGGCCTGGCAACAAGAACTGTCGGATGAAAGACGAAACGTTTCTTCCAAGAAGAACCGTGCTTGTGTGCAACAATCATGATCGCAGCAAGTGGAAATATATGTAATAATGAAAATTTTAGATTGTCGGAAAGAGGTCTAGTATTAATTATAGGTCTAGTATTATAGTATAGGTCAAGAATTATTCAATACAGTTTATTTATATAGCGCCAAGTCAACAGAAGTCATCTCAGGGTGCTGAACAAAAACAGTCATATATAAAAGTAAGTTAATAACATTAATTATCTATTATTATTATTATTAAAGGTCTAACAGTATTTCCCCAACCATTATACAAGCGGGGTGCCCCACCCCGTCAACAGAACCGAGCACCCCGCCTACTAAACCGAATCCCCCCCCCCACCGGCACTGACATAGCACTAAGCTAGCGGTGTGAAATATAGACTCTGTAGCTAAAAAGCTAAAGGCAGCACTCACATTGCCTCTTCCTTCATGCTGAACACCCTCCCACCCTGCTCAAAAACTGTTAGTATAAGCTGCGCTCAGACATGCCTCGGTTTTCATTTGATACTATTTCTATATAGTTTTCAGCATATTACATGCAAGGCGCCAGCCAGTCCCACCGGGAGCAACTCGGGGTTGAGTGTCTTGCCCAGGGACACAACGACACACAGTGTGGGAACTCGGGATTCGAACCTCCAACCTTCTGATCAGGGGTCGGCTGCCACTACCACTGTACCACGGCCGCCGCCTATATATATAAATGTTTCTGTTCAGTGCCCAGAGATGACTTCTGTTGTGACTTGGCACTATAGAAGTAAACTGAATTGAATTGTTTAATATTAATATTATATTCATAGTATATTAATTACATATTATAGGTCTAATATTATGGGTCTAGTATTATGGTATAGGTCTAGTGCTAAATATGTTGATCTTGTCTTGGCCACATATTAAATTTTCTCCCCTACAGATCATTTTGGCTATTTAATATTACAAAAGATATAGGTATGGACTATCTTAAGTAGTTATTGATTAGGCCGCTACATGTGTTACAGTGTGAACAACCCCAACCCCCTCCACACACACACACACCTTACTGGTTTACTTATAGCCTCGCCTGTAATTGAAAGCATGTCAATAGTCGACCTACAGTTATAGCCGGTATCCCTTTATGAATTAAGATGATTATTACTTTCTTATTTAAATAAGTGTTGCTGAAAACTTGAACACATCTATACATCTGTTTACAGTTTATTTATTAATTACACACACCATGCAGAAGATTACAGACCCCAATAAAAATGTGTTTACCACTATTATAACAAAAACACATAAATATTTATTAACCAATTGGTGTTTATGCCAAATATGACGTGCGTCCAAGAAGAGTGTTTTATGCCCAACATTTCTCGACCCATAGGGAGGAGGCTGCCTCAAGACTGTATGTAGGCTAGTCGTCATTTTAGGCTTCAGTCCTAACATACAAGCTGCGTAACAGCTCTTCATAAGTACAGTATGTCCTTTTTCAGATTAGAAATGGGTACATCACAGACCAACCAAAGCTCTTTAAGCTGCGCAACAGTCCAATTATCAAAATTTGATAACCTGCCCATCATTAACTTCACTGTTGGTTGCCCCCCAACAATCACTCAAAACATTTTGTGTTGTATTCGGTAGGCAGTGCTAAACAGATAGTGTTAAATTATTATTTTTATGTATGTTTTGTTCACTTATTATTTTTATATATTAATATTTCTGTTCAGTGCCCTGAGAGGACTTCTGTTGTGACTTGGTGCTATACAAATAAACTGAATTTAATTGAATTAAACAAAGATGGTGGTATCCGCTTAACAGCTCATTTGATCTGTCATGGTCTGTCATGGTCTCATCACAATATATAAAATGAACAATAAGTATTTCTTAAATCAGTTATAGAGTAAGTACTCTCTTTCAACTTGGTTTTTAAATACAGTACTATATAAAATGTTGTGGTTCTCAATGGATCACAAGTGTCTAAAAACAACCTCCGTCAAATGAGAACACACTCTTTGTGTTGCAATATGAAGTGAACAAAATCTGACAAAATTCAGTTTATTTATTTATTTATTTATTTTACGTGTTGCTCACACATCTCATGTTTGAGATGATACTGCAAGAAGAGCAGAGAGATCCATGATGTCAAGTGAAGAAATGGAGTCAGTGCGGTGTAAAAAGCGCCACCACCATTTACCACTAGATGGGATCTTTGTAACGTGAACTGGAACAATTCAGCAGACACTGATTCTGCCCCATTACCATTAATTTCTGATTGTTAATCAAACTCCACAGGCTGATGATGAGCACTACATCCCTCGTGCAGTTCTTCTGGATCTTGAACCGCGTGTGATTCACTCCATCCTGAACTCGCCTTATGCAAACCTGTACAACCCAGAGAACATCTACTTGTCTGAGCATGGTGGAGGTGCTGGGAACAACTGGGCCAGTGGATATTCTCAGGTTATTTCCATAAAACACAGAATATCAGCTTCATATCATCGGTCACAGCTAAAAATAAAACCTGATTTTATTTCTATTTCAACCCTAGGGCAAAAAAATTCAGGAGGACATCTTTGACATCATTGATCGAGAGGCAGATGGTAGTGACAGTCTGGAGGTAAGTTTGTCATATTTCACATTTAAGCTTCCTTTTGATGTTGAAGTTACTCAACTTGTGGTTCTGTGAACATTCTCTTCTAATATTGTTTATTCATTTTTGGTTAATCTATTTATTGTTTTTATGGAACGGTTCTGCCTCTTCTTGTGGTATATTTGGCATTTCTTTGTTTTCATTTGTAGTAATCTTTGAGCTACAGTGTCTTTGATACTTGAGTCTGTTGGTGAAATTTTTTGTAGGGTCTACACCTTCAAACTAAATTCCTGCTGGTCTTAAACAAGTGTGGAAAAAGTATGGCACTAAGAAAAAATAAAACATGAAATAGATTTGTGTTTCCAAACTCCATTTTTTAGTTGCATTTCCTGAACAATTATATTCACGTTTTCTAAAGATTGTCAAAGTATCAGAGTATTTTATTTATTTATTTTTTACATTAATTGTATATAAAATGGTGTCTTCAGGCAGTACTCTGAACCCCAACATTCAAAAAGAGCATCTTGCACACAATTTTAGACAGAACTCAGTTGTTTTTGGCAAAATAATTGTATGGTGTATATTATATGTTACATGTACAGTATGCAACTTTTCAGCCACAAGGTAGCCCAGCCCTAAAACATACAAAAGTTTTCTTTTACTGCAATTGAGAATAGGCCTGTCACGATAAACAATAAATCAATTAATTGCATAACAAATTAAAATCATCTACCTCATTTTCATTTATCAGCTTTATCGTTTCTTTGTGTCTCTCTTTCTACTGAAGACACTGGATGACAAAAGTCTCAACGCTGGTTCTCTTCACTGACCCCTCCTTTTATCATTAAAATCTGTTTTAATCATCCAAAATCGCGTTTTTGGATCATTAAAAGCAGCTAAACTGAGAAGCTAAGCTAACGGGCTGACCTTGGGGAAAAAACCTCCGTCTTGTTGAAGCTCCAAAATTCATGGTTGAAACCTGTGCCTTTGTCTAAAAAGTTGTTTTTCTCTGCAAAAAGAAGCTGAGAACTTGTTTACTCATTTTTATTAGAAGCTTTGTGTGACAAATGTTAAAGAGCTCAAACCACACCGAGCGTCTGCCATTTTGAGAATCGAAAAACAGGAACAAGAGACAGCCCATGTCACAAATGATCTCCCTCCCATTTTTCTTAAAGAGACGCGCTGCTCACGCCCTCACTATCCATTCTTCCCTTCAAACAGTCTTATACTGCCATCCAGTGGTCAAAAAAGGTAATACACACAAAATTAACCAACATTTATTCTGAAATGTGACAATAATGACTATTGTCAAATTTCAAACAATATTATCGTTTATTGCAATAATTTCTGAGACAATTAATCGCCCAGCAGAATTTGTTATCGTGACAGGCCTAGTTGGGAAGTCCATTTCTCCAAATGAGCTTCGTTTCTTATGAAAGACTTTAACACTGGTAATATGACCATAAAATAATTAGGAAAAACTTGAAAGCTTAAAAAAGTACTCTGCTGTCCTTTTTTGTGTATATTTGCAGCAACCAATAATAAAACCACCACTGTGCATACATTCAAGCAAATTCACAGATAGTTCAGCGTCAAAATGACTGAAAATAAAATGCAGTTTGTATATTTGGAGATGGAAATTATGTTGGAAGCTCAGTCATTTGTTGATCGTCTCAATAGTGTCGTGGTTTGTCTGATTTTACTCAGACATGACTTGGTTTATTTAAGCACGCCAACTGTTGTATCTTTGTTGTGGCGATAAGCACGCAGAACTGAATCACTAATGGAACCAACATGTTACAGTAGTGCCAGAGTCTCTCATCTTAAAACCAGCAGACTCCCAGCCTTGCCTCTATTATTCTTAGCTTCTTTCTGAACTCAAATCAGCTGCAAGCCTCTCGTAAAATAACACTCACATTTCCCCTTAGAGGTCTGCAATTTCTGTGACTCCTTCACATTATGATCCCACATTATTATTTAGCGTGCACGTTCATGTGTGCATTGGATAGAAAGGTGGGCTGAGCTGCCGTTAGCATGTGTATGTTGGCAGGGTGTGGCGTGTAGAGTGTCTGGTGATAATAGTCGGGCGAGTGTTGAAGGCAGGTATTACAGAGCTGCGTTGAGGAAGGGGGGCAGTGAGAAAGCCCATTTGTGAGGTGGGGCAGTGCTACCATTTATACAACTGCCTAGGAAGCAAGACATTTACTCGCCCACACACTTTTCTCCTGTGCACCAGTGGAGTTTGCTGTGAGCTTCGCACACATGTGGCACATGCTGAGTTATAAGTAACCCTTGTGTCTTCATAGGGATTCGTCTTGTGTCATTCAATCGCCGGGGGGACCGGCTCAGGACTAGGATCATACCTGCTGGAGAGACTTAATGACAGGTCCACAAACAAACTTTTAGCTTGCTCACTTAGCTTGTGATCCAGTGTGTGTAAACAAAATATTTCTTGCTCTACAGGTACCCAAAGAAACTGGTACAGACTTACTCTGTGTTCCCGAACCAGGATGAGATGAGCGACGTAGTTGTTCAGCCGTACAACTCGCTGCTCACGCTGAAGAGGCTCACCCAGAATGCAGACTGTGTGGTGAGCAGCACTTCGGAGGGGAAGGTTGATTAATACCAGTGCTTTCCAGCTAAAAATGTGTGGAAGAAACTCAAACAACTTCAACAAAAATGGTCGTCAGTCATTCTGCCAAGAAAAAAAATCACTTGACATCAGAGAACAGATCCATGCTCATATATCTGTGTAGACACTAAAGATACAAACATAAACAAGTCTTTAAGGTCCTATTTTGTAGTTCTTTAAGTATGTATTCTGCTTTTAGAGAAAAAATGTATACAGTATACACTTCTCCAAGTACCACAGCTGTTTTTCCTTTATAGTTCGCTGGTAGAAAATCCACTTTTCAGGCTTCTCCATTGCTTGTGTGGCAAACTAATAAAGACACAAACTGCAGTGGCAGCACTGAGGCCCAGGAAATCCAACTTATTGAATTTCACTCTTAAATATGTGATTGTATTAGCCAGAGACGCACTGGCAGTCTAATGGTGTTTCCTCTTTAATACCTACTTCCTCCAGGGTCTTGCATAAGGACCTCATGTTGATTGAATTAGCTTGCAAGTTAATTAAATCTACTCTTAAGAATTGGTCCCCCTGTTGCAACTACATACAGTGCGTCATTTATGTCCACTTCTCCTAACAACAGAACACTGCGACTTCTTAAGAGGTTCCTTGACGGCGTAGTATTATACTGGCAGTGAACTGACTTTTTCTCTGATAATGCCACTCTGTGTGTTTTTCCATCAGGTGGTGCTGGATAACACCGCTCTGAACCGTATCGCCACAGACAGGTTACATATCCAGAACCCCTCGTTCTCGCAGATAAATCAGTTGGTGAGTGATCGTAACTAGCTTCTTTTTTGTTTTTTGCTGGGAGTTCACAAGTTTTAGAAGTTTAGCTGGCATCATCCCTAACTGTTTCTGAATGAGAAGCAACTCTTCAGACATATGGCACTCAGTCCAAAAAAAAAAAAAAAAAAAATCCTCACAAACTAGTTTAGTGGGTTATTTGAAAATCAGACCGGATTGCAGCTTTCCTGGAAAACATCTGCGCATGGCTGCACTTTCCAGGTGGTATTATAACTTGCTTGACTGGTAAGTTTTAAGCTTCTCTGGTAAAAGAGAAGCTAAAATCAAATTGTTACTTAAAACAATTAGAACAAAAGCTAGAATCAGCAACACACATGCTAAAAGTTAAAATCAGCAAAACAAAAGCTGAAAGCAGCAAAACAGTAGCTAAAAGCTAAAACTGAAGAAGTTTACAGAAGTAGATGTCAAAAAGCATGTTTTTCAAGAATTTGAACAGATCTTCATTTGTTTAAATTCAGTTCAGTTTATTTAGATAGCACTAAGCCACAACAGAAGTTGTCTCAGGGCACTGAACAGAAACATTCACACACATTATAAAAGCCACTTAGTAAAGTTCTCTATCTAAAGAAGCAGCAGATTGTGTTGAACCTTCACTTCGTCACCGTCTCCCATCCTGAGCAAGCACAAAGGAGACAGTGGGAAGAAAAAACCTCCAGCAGAACCAGGATCAGTCAAAAAAAAAAATCTAGTTTTCTGATTCAGTCCGTTAGGGTTGGCATGTCCTGGATGACAGAGAATGTACAAACCGGATTCCAAAAAGTTGGGACACTAAACAAATTGTGAATAAAAACTGAATGCAATGATGTGGAGGTGCCAACATCTAATATTTTA
>JARVGS010000472.1:33316261-33330268 GCA_031762315.1 Hypsolebias antenori | reverse complement strand
AAAACAGACAGATTATAAGGCAGATGTAGAAAATCAAAAACAGGAACATGTCAGCATTGGTTTTTGCCAGGATTCCATATGAAAGGAGGCATTATGTTATTGAGTTTATTTGTCATTATATCAGCACAAAATATGCTGGTAATGACATGGCATAACAATGGCGGGCGTGTGCATTACAGCTCTGTTTCGAAGGAACAAATTTAAAAAAGTTAAAACTTAAAAATCAAAAGACTTCACGGCGTTTTTGTGTTCGATGAGTAATTAAAACGTTCCACATGTCGGTGTTTGTGAGGAGTTTATTTTCTCAGGAGTAATCTACGATGTATCAAAGTCAATAATAAAAAGAAGCGTGTATTACAGCTTGAGGCAAATGCTTGAGCATAATTGATGTGGTAGCTTTGCATCTCCACAGCTGTCCAACAGCCTCAACCCCCCCTGTATTCCAGCGCTACCACCCCCACATTCCCAGAAACTCCAGCAGAGGCCATGGTGATGGGGCCTTTAGTGAGCAGCTTCCTGTGGACCGCAGGAAACAATTTGATATGGGGATTAGACGGCACAGAAAAACAGAGCTGGTGCTCATCTACAGACAGCACCTCTAACCCTCCCCTCCAGGTATAAATATGCTCCACAAGAGAAGCGATATTTTAATGTCTCACTGCACATCTGCTGAAACTTGAAACGTGTTAAAAACTATGAGCTTTATTCTGCTCTGCGGTTTGAGATCAACACGAAGTGTTTTACGTTTAGACACTGCAGCGTGTTCTTTCTTCTGCTGCAGCAACCAAAGCAGACACGGTTTCAAAAAAGTGAAAAAGAAAATTCTGGCCAGCCAGATCCCCAAGACCAAATCAGAACAGCAAGTAAACCACTGGCTGCCCCATCAGTTTAACAGTGCTGGTAAACCAAAATGACTCACTTATTTTATTTAAACCCATAAAATAAGCTGATTTTTTTAAACTAAAAATGACAATAAAAACACAACTGCATCCTAAAAAACTGCACAGGTGAATACAATTAAATGTGGACATCATCAGGCTAAGTTGGAAAAAGATTTACTGGAAATAAAATGTTTCCAAATGCTTGTGCTGAAGAGAGGCAAACCTGAAAGGTGTCCCACCCACATTAATGCAGCAAGGCAGGCGTGTCTCACACACACACACACACACACACACACACACACACACACACACACACACACACACACACACCGGCAATCACTTGTGTGTGTCTTCAGTTCCAATCAGCTAAAGCAGGCGAGGATCGTCTGTCTGTGTGAATAATGAGAGCTAAACCAGATTTTGGTGCAGCCGTGTAAATGGCATTATGCACAATCCCACATTGTGACAGATGTATTGCTGTTTGGAGTATTTGTTGAGGTTTCCTTGTGTGCACCATCAGTCTTACTGACCAGATGCCTCCGTCTGGGACTGACATACGGTGGCCCTAAGGTGTCAATGGACAACGTTGTTTTCAGAGACACCCTTATTGTGCCTCCATCCCTAACAGGCCCTGAACTCTTGACTTCTGAAAAGGTGGGCCAGCTTTATAGCTCAAACGGATTTGAATAATGTGACGAGGTGACGATGTACACTTTCAGTGACCACCCAGCAGCGGGATTTAAATGTCAGAACACTAGTCGGACACAGTTATTAGAGTAGAACGTGTGGTTTTTAATCGCTTCTTATTTGCACAAACACGTTAGTTTTGTCTAACCCCTTCTTCAGTTTCCCCCAAATCCATTCGGTCATTCTTTAACAAAAAAGCTGCAACTTTGTATTCAACAAAATCATCCTGGACCACATGAGGACAATAACTAATTAGTTCATTGTGCTTTTTCAGATACGTTATGATGAGAACGACATCTGTCCCACATTCAACCTTTATTTAGGCAGGTTAATCTCATTGAGCCTCGAGGACTCATTTACAAGAGAGACCTGGCTACAAACTAAGAATGATGACAACAGCAACAATAGATTTTCCTTGGACAATCAACAATAGACAATCATAAGAGAGAAATACAGATTTATTTATTTATTTATTTTTAAAACAAGTTAAAAAAAGATGTCAAAGTAGCAAAACAGACAGATTATAAGGCAGATGTAGAAAATCAAAAACAGGAATAGAGCATAGAACACGTGGAGCTACACCTAAGAGCACCCGGGTCTGTTTCCATGCCTTTTGAGTCTGCACTGCTAAAAGTACTCTGAAAGCTCGATTGTGGGCGGGACGTGGCCGTCATCATCAGCGCTTATGAATGGTCATAGTGGGTTTTAAGACGGACCAGTCTGTGCGGCCATTTAGCAGAACTGTCTTGTGAATGTAGCTTTTGAGAACGGGTGAAACATTTGCACTAAAGATTATAGACTAGATCAAATCAGCAGCATTTGTGGTGCAACATGTTGCACCACATTTCAAATGGGTCATCATCACATTAATGAGCATGTTACCAGCACACTCTCCTGATGCCAACAGTAGTGGCACACTTAACATGAGCAACCCATCTGGTTGATTAGTTTGTCAGCTTAGTGCTCGTTGCCGCAGTGACGAGTAATTGATTTCAGTTCAGGGTCTAATCAAAATGTGGATACATTAATTAAAGTGAAAATCTGCCGTCCTTGCTTTTGGGATTTAATGACCGACATGTCCCAACATACAAATAAGAGTTTTTCACTACTAAAACGTATACAGTTGCAAAACCAATGCATGCATGAGCCGCAGAATTAAAAACATACATGAAAAATGTTATGCATATTTATTGAGTTATCCCATTGTCAAAAGGCTCAGATAAATTCAAACAATACTTATGTGTTAATGTCCATCCCCATTAAAATAATTGTGTTTAACTTGAAACATAAATGTTTTTAAGGCATTGACAAATATATTGGATAAATAAACCCATACAACAGTTTTTTTAAATTAAAATAAAGTGATTCCTCTACTTTGAGTACAGGTGTGTCTCTTTCACTTTCAGCCCCTCTCCTCCCCCACAGTGCTGCCTGAAACTTGGCTGGTGGGAAAATGGGAATGTGGTGATTAAGATTGGGCCTATATGACCTCCAAGCTAAAAATACACTGTTTACTCAAGACCACTGCCAAGAAATTCTGGCCTAGGCAGAAGACAGGAGGGAAAAAGTCATGTTTTGAGACCAGAGGAGGGGGGGGGGGGGGCCGGAAGTCAGAGCTGTGAGTGAAAACGTGTGTGTTGTCAGCAAGAAATTTTATGATTTAGAGTAAGTGGCTTTTTAGTTTGAATGAAGTCATTCTGTTTGTAACAGTTTATGATGAAAATTAAAGCCTTCCATATTTTAGGCTCTAAACAGAGCCAGTGTGTGATGGTTGACCAACAAGACGGCATACATCCAGACGCACAATTACCTGGGGCCCACGCCTACGCTCTTCACGCAAACTTCTTTCATTTGTGCACACACCTTTAGGGTCACATCC
The DNA here is from genome assembly GCA_031762315.1 of Hypsolebias antenori. NCBI lineage: Eukaryota > Metazoa > Chordata > Actinopteri > Cyprinodontiformes > Rivulidae > Hypsolebias > Hypsolebias antenori. Next base: position 33,326,821 of record JARVGS010000472.1, on the reverse strand, counting down.
CGAGACACAGGTTTCTTTATGTCAGAAATATTCAGTTGCCACCTTAAAAAAGAAAGCTGTCGAGCTCGTTAGGAACTGTCAAAGAAGAGGGAAGGCGCTAATGACAAAGCAGATGGAACGAATTATGAAAAATGAAGTCCTCAGGTTTGTGTTCTCACCTGGATACGGTTAGTTTTCTGCCATGTCCAAACCATCGGTAGGGATGTGAGACAAAAAGTAGCATGAGAATGAAAGAAATAGGTAAAAATGTCAAACAGATCTGAGTGTTAGAACAGCTGGAGGGAACAAGCAGCTGAGGAGTTTTCTACAGTCTGTACTCTCAGCCTGTCAATCATCCACACCTTCAAAACCAAAATCTGTAAATGATTGACAGATTTCTGCAAGGAAAAACACCTATTACTGTAAGTTACTGTGCTTCTGTTAGAACTGAAAAAACAAGGTTGACATTCAACAGAATGTCAGCTAATACTTGTTACAGGTTACTAATTATTAGGGCTGTGGTAATAAACAATAAATCAGTTAATCGCATGATAACTGAAAATTATCAACCTCATTTTCATTTATCGGCTTTTTCGTTTCTTCAGGTCTCTCTCTTTCTGTTGGACAGTGGATGAACAAAGACTCAACTCGGGTGACCCCTCCCTTTCTCTTTAAAATCTGTTTTAACCGTCCAAAATCGCGTTTTTGGAAGCAGCTAAGCTACGAGCTAAGCTAACAGGCCGACCTCAAGAAATAAACCTCCGTCTTGTTGAAGCTCCAAAATTCACGGTTGAAACTCGTGCCTTCGTCTAAAGTTTTCTCTGCAAAAAGAAGCTGAGAACTTGATTACTGATTTTTTTATTAAAAGCTTTGTGTGAAAAATGCTAAAGTGCTCAAAACACACCGAGCGTCGGCCATTTTGAGAACCGCAAAACAGGAAGGAGAGACAGCCCATGTCACGTCAAGGGACCTCCCTCCCATTTTTCTTAAAGAGACGCTGCTCGCTCCCTCACTATCCATTCTTCGGTTCACATCGTCTTATACTGCCATCCGGTGGTCGAAAAAGGTACTACACTCAAAAATTAACAGTTTCTTCTCAAATTTGACAATAGTTACTTATTATTGTCAAATATAAAACAATATTATTGTTTATCGCAATAATTTGAGACAATTAATCGCCCATCAAAATTTGTCATTGTGATAGGCCTACTAATAATCAATTAACCATTCAATTAACTGCACTCAATCATATTCATACGTAAATTTAAAAGTTGTTTAATCTAAGAGTGTCAATAAGAAAATTTAAATATTACCCGTTTTTTTTTTTATTTGATAGTTTTTTGGAGGATTCAATGAAGTGGAATTTTTTTCTGTTCTTACATAAAAGTAAACTCTTACACTTGTGCATTTATGCTCATCGACAATAAGTCGGTAATCTAAGCACTATTTTTGTGCAAATGACACTAACAGTTGTCATTTCAATTATTATTATTGTAGTCATGTGGAAAAAAATCTGTACAGTTTTAGTCAAATAGCATTCTTGAGATTGTGGTTATCTGAAGTGTAATGTGAAACCCTTTAACTTAACTGTTCAATTCAAGACCTTAAATTAAATGCAACATTAAACCAGAGCAGTCTCGCCTGTTAGACAGGATGTCGAATAAGTGGACGTCACACCACTCATTTCTTTGCAAAGTGCTGACCAACCTGAGCCTTGTCTGTCATTTCCTTAACGCACCTGAACTTGTGGGCGTATCCTCCAGTTGCTCAGATAACGACCAAGCACTACATTCTCTAATCTCTCCACAGTGTGATGATTACAGCCAAGCTTTTAACACACTCCCTTCAAAACCTGTAATTAATTATGCCGTGTCGCCCAAGGCCACTGCCACTAAACTGGAGAAATCTCTCACACACACTCACGTCCAAGCCATGCCTTCTCTGGGAGTGCTAATGGGGTAGATTGAGTCACACAATGTCCAGTCCTCTCTCCTTCCTCTCCATTTCCCCCCTTCAAGCCTCAAGAGACAGCATGTCCTGTGTGACTACAGCAACATGTCTCACTTAGCCACATCCCTGGGCTGTTTGATTCCTTTTGAGAGTCACTGCAGATTGTTGTCTGTTCATTTGTGGCGTAGGACAGCCCTACATGTCAAGCTTTGTGACTCATTGCCAGTGAGTCGGCAGATGTACAGTAGAGATTATGCATGAGGGATGGGGGAGTTCAGGGGGGAGGGATAAGGGCAGGATGCCAGAGATGGAGAGGAGCAGAGCCGGCTACATCACTGCCTGAGATCACAGCCGTGAACAGTCTGGATCTGGCCCTTCATGAATTGCTCCTTTTTCACTGACACACAACATTCATTTGTAAAAAATACATTCATGTAAAGTTTACAGTTTGGAAAATGCATACTGGCTTATTGCAGACACTAGCTTTGGTGAACAGCCTTTGAACCAAAGGATTTATGGACGTGGATGCAGGACAAAATGTGATCAGTCACATTTTGGTTTAGTGTGACCCATCACTGGCAGATGTAGCCCAAAATGACACAATTCAAACTCAGCATGACAAGAAAAATAAATAAATAAATAAATTGTAGTCACTTGAATGCATATGCGTGAGGAGCACCACATGAGATGCTGCAGAGGAAGTGAAGAGTCAAGTACTGACAAATGTACCCATCTTGGGATAAATACAGAAATCCCCAGCTATCAGGGGAAGTATACAAGAAGAAAAGGGAAGTATAACTTCTGAAGTTTATGAATTTATTTATTTTTTCCTTACCCATTAGTTCCATTGGCTGTTGGCTGAGAAGCAATCACCTCAGCTGGACTCTGTCAACGAGAGAGAGAGAGAGAAAAGGGGTAAATGAATAGTAATGTAACACAAGCAGTAGTCTGTCCTTAGGACTATCCACAGGTTGGAGTGATCTTTAATGGTTTGCCTTTAGAGACCATGTTATAGCAGTGCAGGCAGTTGTTCCTGGCAGCCTTTGCACATAGTTGCACTGTTCCTGTAATGCTTGGCTTTCACTTGCAAGGGGTAAAGCTGGTGGGGAGAAATATGGCATGCAAAACAGGCTAATTTAGTGTAAGAGCTCCGAACACAGGGATCTTTTGTGCTAGGTTCATGCATGCAGCCCAATTTTCACACTCCAGAAAAGTTTAATTCAGACTGGTCATTTCTCTAGGAAAGGTAACCTAAAAATAACCCTGTTTTTTAACACTGGGCTCATAACAGCAACAGTTGCCTTCACCTTTTCTATCCACAAGTTAATGGAGAACGGCTGTTGAAAAAGAGACCCCTGCAGTTAATGTACATAAACAGGACTTTATTTAGCAATTGTTAGAGTACCAACAATATTTAAGTAATGAAGTATAATAGCTATGCAGATATTCATAATAAGATTCATAAAACTAATTCTGAATTCTAAGTGACCTCTAAATTTACTGGGTAAATGAGAATCCAATTGGTACACATTTAAAAATAAATCAAATGTTAAGTTTTGAACAATGATATCTATGTAAGAAGAAGATAAGGAGAGGATGTTTCCATTCACAGTGCCCCAGCTTTTAGCTCCAACCTGACCTTGGAAAACCCCATGAGACATCAGAGCTCACCAGTGTGCAGTTTGGACTAATTCCCTGGTGTGCAGAGTAGCACTGTGTGTCCCCACGGCCTGGCGTGTTGTCTCTGTGAACCACAGCCTTGAGCCAGCTCCGGTGGCTGCCCCAGCCCAACTCAGCCCACCTGAAACACTATCCAGGTCAGCTCTGGGCCCCTCACAGTTCACACACCACACTTTACTACTGGGCAAACCATCCTAAGTATAGCTGTTGCTCCACAAAAAACATTCTCCTGCTTCTTTTTAGATGCCTTAAAATAACTAAGTAAACATATGCTGCACTCTTAGAGTTTGGTATCGAATCTGCATTATATTTTTAAGGCAAATGGACCTTGAGGCAAATGTGGAAATGACTGGGGTCTGGATAATGGCATTTCATCAATGTTTAACTCAAAAGAGGTGCTGCATATGCCAAACCAGACAAGCAAGAATAACTGAACAGCATTAGAAAGTGGCTTATGAATGGAAGATAGACTGTAATGCAATTCCCTGTGTCTGCCATTAACCATGCAGTGAATGTTTAAGACAAGCCAACAGCCACAGAAGACTCTGATCGCTCTTACTAAGAAAACAAATCAGCATGAATAAAATCAGCAACAGAGAAGCTATGATTTCAGAATATGAAATGGTATGGTTATAATTTTAAAAGTTCAAATAAAGTTTAAATAGTTGGAGTCTTTCTTTACAAAAAGTGACAATTTAAGGAAAAACTCTTCCAATAGATTTAATGAGCTGTAGGATAAAAAAACAAACAAAAAAAAAAAAAAAACAAAAAGAAACAAAGATAACGTGCAATGCTGAGCTTTGGCACAACATCTCCCTTTGGACAGGCGGAGGATGAATCACGCCAGACTAGTGCCAAGCATGAAGTGAAAGACGGAAAAGATGGCGTGATGTGTTCGCTTCGTGGCTGACTTCCGCGCTCGCTTTCCACAGTCTACTCTCTCGCTCTCTTTCCCTTCAGCTCTCCTGGGAGGCTGAGTAACTAGGAGGAAATGCTTGGGCTTAGCTTGTGTCGGCCTGAAGACCAGATGTGTGGCCTAGAGGTGGCGAGGCAGAGACGCAACAAAAACCAAATATAAACTAGCATACCGTGACACCTCGGAAGGCAAAGGGCAGCAGGGATGGTCAACGGATCCACTCTCACCAAAGCTGGACAGTGCCTGATTGTTCTAAGAACGAGATTTATGGCGGCGCTCCAGTACACACTCACATCTGCCAAGGCCTGAACACTGTGGCAGCAGTTACTGGTAAATGTGACTTAACATCACATAAAAAATGGAGAAAATATTTCTAATGAAACATGGAAATAAGAGTGAATGACAGATGTCCTGTCCAAAAATGAGTGCCAAGCTGTCCTAACACTGGAATCATTCAGCCCAGTGTAAATGTTTGGGCAGCTGTTAAAGAGCAGTTTCGTTGAATGAAGACTGTAAACACGAAGGGAAAAGGTTCTGACATGGTCCTGTGCTCTTGAGGATCAAGCTTACCACATACGTCAGCTCTGACTCACAGTTCTTGCCCCATTCAAGAAGAGTCCTGCCAAAGAACACTGGCACCTATGACTTTGGTACTGTGGATGCCACACATCATGCCATTCTCTGGCTTGTTGGCTAACAGTTCTGGTTGTGGTCTCTAGAAGAGAGGCTCCACCAGTTTTGTGGGTCACTGTGGTTATCCTTGGAGAGAGGCCAGCTAAATGGAATTTCAGTGTTGTGAGGCCCATAAGAAGCACACACATGCAATGGGGTAGGGAAGGGGGGTCTGAGTTACTGACAGAATCCAACTTTAAACAGTCCCTGAGCTGCATTCTCTGGAAATCTCTGCAGACCTTCAGTCTTACCAAACCCTTTCTGTCAACTTTATTAAATGTAAATCTAAAGCTCTTTATTCTAACAACATTAGATTTTTCCCCCCCAACAACTGATGGGTGCAATTGAGCAGTTGGGAGTCTTGGTTTAGAGTAGTTTTAGACATGCCCCAAGTATTGGAAAAACATCAACTCAAGAGTTAAATGGTAATGGACTGTACTTGTATAGCACCTTTCTATCTGATCAAAACTCAAAGTGCTTTACACAACAATATGTGCCTCATTTAGCCAGTCATACAGCACTACTAGATCTCTACAAAGCTAACAGAACAAATCATTCTAAAGAGACCAATCAGAGCTTTAAGACATTCATACACTGATGGAACACACATCAGAGGCAATGAGAGGTTCAGTGTATTGCACAGGGACACTTCGGCATGTGACTGCTGGTGGATTCAAACCTCCAACTCTTGCATTGTAGGACAACTGCTGTAACCACTCAGTCACAGCCGCCCGTTGCAATTATACCACAAATAAAGGGCACAAACCAAGAAAATAACAATTTAGTAGAGAAGACTGTTAGGATCAACTATTTATTCATCAATGCCATCATACCTGATTTTACTTCTGTTAAACCAAAAAAGTGGTTCGTTGCTTTTGATAACTTGACAACTTTCAGTAGAAGAGTAAAGTGATGCCGTCTATTAGTAAGTAATCTGATAAACTAAGTTAAGTCAGCACAAACGACAGACAAATATCATCCAGGTTAATAACATTTTATGTCTCAGCATGAGGCAATTTATACTCGTGAATATTTCCATGGAGGTTTCTAATCAGTGAGGCAACATAATTTCAGGAGATAGAGACAGTTCACAGATAATGAAGATGTTTAAGAATTTTATATGAGCTTGTATATTGGAATCTGATTCATATCAAAGTGCATGGATGGTACATCAAAAGAAAAAGGCAAGGCAACATAACCTAGGGTGTTGGCAGACTGGCGTGTTTCACTGCCTCTGGTTTTATCTGATTTTGACTCCCCTTTGTCAGTTTGACATGCAGTGGTTAAAACCTAAACCTTATCCATTTTTATTGCCGCTATATTATAACTGATTTTTTCATCTACAGTTTGGTCATGTATGCAAAGATGTAAGCAATGCATACAAAAACATTGCCAATAATCAAATGTTTTTGGGCTTAAGAATTTGGCTACATGTAAATTGAATCAGACAAAACAGGTAGCCCCTGTTTTTATCCTGAAGGCAAACCATTTCTTCAAGCAAAACCTTCCAAACGTTCTGAACAGAGGACATTCATAAAACATTAAACTGAAGATCCTTGGAGGAGCTGAGGTTGCTTTTTAATGAGTAATGTGGGAAAATTACAGTAATCCCTTTAGTTGGCCATCTCCATTGGGACATGCTGCAGTGATCTGATACTGGTTGTAGATATGGAGCACAGTGGCCAGCCAGATGGTACGTTTAAGAGGAAGATAGTGTGCATGCACTGCCACAAACCAGCACCTCAAACAGCAACAGATGTTGCTCTTATCTGGGGGTTGTTGGTGCAGTTAAGTTTTCTGTTGAGCCAATAACTGTGTAAACTTATCTGTCCCAAACGTTTTCATGCAAATGTGTCGAATGGTGCTGGACGGCACACAGAAGGGCCACTAAACAGAAAAGCAGGATATACAAGTTATAAAACTACAGTGGCTTTACTATTAGCAGCAAAGCCTCACCTCAGGCACACTTGATGCAAAAACAATGTAGATGAGTGGATTTATTTTCTAAAGCAGTGTATAAGAGATGCATGATGGATCATACAGAGAGAGCCTACCTCATTTTGAGGCAACAATGCCCCTTAGAAGTGGGCGGACAATGCTGAACTCTCTGTGCCTGATCAGATGACTAACATTACAGAGGAGACAAGGCCACAGTCTTATTTGAAACTGAGGCCAAACACACTGGATCAGTTCAACTGCTGAGTTTTACAGCTTGCATCAGAGCATGTGTGTGGGATTGCTCAATGTTGCCTCAGCTTCAAAGATCGAGCAAACTTGACCGTCAAAACCGAACAGAGGCACTTTTTTAAACTTGCTCAACCAGAATAAAAAAGACTGGCGACTGATAAACCTGATAATCCACACAGCTAATGTGTGTACTCGTGGTTTGTCACTTCAGAGCAACAATACGACGAAACGTTTGTACTTCTTATCACACACCTGTGTGCTCCAGTGCTCACCTTTCATGAGTAATATTTTATATATTTTTTATCAAGATCTATGGACAGAACTGCTCAAACATTGAAATCATGCATGCCACAATTTCAACTTGCACTCTAAAAAAATAATTTGGATCACACAATCCTTTAATCTTCAATCTAAAGCTTGGTGGTTGAGTTTTAATAATCCACATAAACTGGTCATTTGTACTGAAGCAATAATATGAGTTTTAAAAGCAACCAAATCCTGCTGATTAAATCCAAGCATACAATGTGCTTTTCATTTTACTGAATATAAACTGTTCCAAAGTGCTTGTCTTATGTGCACGTGTGCATTAGGCCAGTGAGCCATGTATTTGTACCAGACCTCAAGGCATTTTGCTTTTATGTCTTTTTGACAGATTCTGAATCCACTGCCATCCATGAAGATGATTACATTACATTATTATTATTATTATTTTTACATTTAATCAAGTTTAGCAGAACCAGTTAGGTAAATCTAACAGTTCTCATTTCCAGAGTGCAACATTTCATATAAATGTATTAAAGCGTGCAGGTGGATAAAGGTTGTGCTTTACCTGTCCATTGGGAGTCAAGTCCTTGTTGCGCAATTCAAAAGATTCTTCCTCCTCTTTCTCCCCATAGTCCCGTCCCAGCAAACTGAAGCCCTGCCTGCAGCACAGCCACCAGCAAACTCCCTGCAAAGGCATTCAAAGACGAATGGAAGAGTCGCTTTCCGCGGCCACGTCCGTGGATTCTGCGCTCAGGCCGCAAGACGCGCGAGTCCAGGAGGTGCCATGGAGAGGTGTCCAGGAGAGGAAGCTCGAGCAGCCCGTCCCCTCCTGCTGCCTGCCTGCTGGGACACGACGTCTAGGAAGTGCTCGTGCTCCAGCTCAGCTGAGAGGAAACTCTTTCAGGACTCCAGCTCTTTGTTTAACTTCATAATAAAGTTTGTATTAAAGTAAAAGGTTTGTGTTAAAACCACCATCTCTCGGTGCGAACGCCTCTCACCGCGGACCAACTTCAGGTTTTGAACAAAGCGTGGAGCAGCTGGGTCAGGATGGTGTGGGAAACAAGCCACGCCCACTCATTTCCACGCCAACATACGATTGGCTGAGAGCAGACGCTCCCCGCAGCGACACGCCCCAAACCACGCCCCTTCAGCCTGACAGCGCACGACAGTTTATTTCTGTTCAGTCGATGTCGCTGCAGCTTTGTGCTTTTTATTTTTCAAACTTTATTTATTCTGTCATGACTTGTTAGTCCTATTGAGCTTTTAGGTGTAAATGATTCATTTTATTAAAGCAGCTACTATTTGTTTACATTTCATGTTTTTTTTTTTTTATGTCTGTTTGCTGGATTTTAATGAAACTCACAGAAGTTAATTATTAGTTGTAGACCTACAACTGATTCACTTTTAGAGTCAGGTCAAATCAAGATGGCCACATTAAATAGCTCAAAAATTACTACAACTCAACAAATTTTACAGATATCTGGCTAAGATTTGTGGAGGTAGTGGCTGAGAGTTATCCTCAAAACATACTCTGAGCACTACCGAATCGAACAACCCTATCTGTTACAAAAAGGTTTCATGAACAACTGAGGAGATTTTAGTGAAACTCACCATCATTGAATGTGCTTCGTTAACTTTTGGAGACAGTCCAACTCAAGATGGCCACTAAAGCAAACTGACATTAGCTGCTACAAGATATCTGCACATTTTATAGACACTGAGATCTTTTTTTATCTCAATCCAGTTTACTATGATACTTTTGACAAAGCTTTAGCAGCAGTGACTTTAAGAACCTTATTTCAGAGAAAGTTGATTGTGCTGTCCTCATGTTAATAATCTCTGACATTTGAACGCTCAGAAGACCTGACTTAACTTTTTTAGATTTTTCTACCTGGATTATTGAGCATGCATCAGGAAATCTTTGACATTCATTATTTATTTTGTTTATGAAGTTTTTTTAATCATTCATTTCTTGCTTTTCTTGTTCACACACACATTCCTGTTGCTTTTTTCTCTTTCTCGTTGCTAAACAGCTCATAAAGATGCAGCGGAGGAAGGTGGACTTATCTTAAATCCAGACACGTGTCTCATTCAGCCCAGCTGGCACTCAGCCTTCTTTTTCCTTTAACATCCCTTCATTTCCTCTCGCTCTGCTCTGTGCAGGCTCCTTTCATGCTCCTCAGTCAGCTGGACTTTACTCAGTCCTCAGCATGAGGACCTCTTAGCAGCTGCAGCTTGAAGACCAAGTTAAAATCATTCAGTTCTTGTCAGTTAGTGTGAAGTCTGATTCAGTACTGTTGTCCTGCTTCTTAGTTTTCTGTTTGCTTGTTATAAATAAACTACTTCAGCATACTTTCTGCTGTTTTAACCATACCAAAAGTTCAACTTGGTCAGGCGTAGCACTATAACCTTTGATTCATGTAACTTTTATATTTTTCAAAAATATTTAACATTTATCACTTTGTGTTTTTAATATTGAAAAATCTTCACAATATCTCAAAATGAGTGCAACACGGAGGCTCAGCTGGTAGAGCTGTTGCTGCTCAGCGAGAAGGTCCACTGGACTGAATTCCAGCCTTTCTGGTTGGAGTTTGCATGTTCACTCCATGCACGTGTGGGTTTTCCTCCAGTTTCCTCTCGCAGACCAAAAACATGCATGTTAGGCTGATTGGTGACTCTAACTTGTCTCCAGTGAGAGGGAATGTTTGTCTTGTCTCTATGTGTCCCTGTGATGGACTGGAGACCTGTCCAAGGTGTCCCCCCCACCTCTCCCACAGTGACAGCTGGATATGGGCACCATGACATCTGCAACCTGGAGAGAAATAAGTGGTAAAGATAATGGATGGATGGATGGATGGATGGATGGATGATGGATGGATGGAGGGATGGATGGATGAGGGCTGGATGGCTGG
>JARVGS010000472.1:33303164-33313475 GCA_031762315.1 Hypsolebias antenori | reverse complement strand
CTAAGTTCTTGTCAGCACGAAAGTTGTGACACAGGTGAGACTTTTAAATACAGTAGCCTACGTGTTCTGTACATCATCTTCCATTTTAACATGTTAATGTTTAAACATGATAAATTATTCATTTTCTTAATGCTAAACTAACTAAAAAAGGCAGAAGGATTTTGTTGCTTTTGGCACAGCTAGACTAATTGTTACCCTGTAATAACCCACTGTGCTCTGTGTTGTGCTCAGCTGATTTGGTGGCACATGTATGAGGACAATGTAAATATGTGACTCTTTGGGTTTTGGGTTGGTTTCAACACATTTACCTCCTTTTTAGTTGGTGCCCTAAATGAAATGGTGTGTCTTTGTGATGGAAGTGGTCTTGTAGGTTGTAGCAGCTGATAGGACGCCTCATGTTGAAGGAAGGTGTCACTTGAGAGGTGTGGGACCAGTTTTCTCATCTCCTGAACTTGTTTCCAGCTTTAATTAAACCTCAGCAGACGTCTACAGGCACCTGGAGAACGTCTGATCCATTAGACCTGACTGCTGCAGCTCAACACCTCATCAGGTCCCCACAGGTAGTGTCAGAACAAACAGCGGTCTCATCAGTGCCCAACAAAACCAAGACTGAGCTGATTTCTCCAGTTTCTGACGCTCATTTTACAAACCGGCGCCCGTCAGCAATGTGTGTGTCTGTTTTGTGTTTGACATCTAAGAAACACACAACACAACACCTCGTGTTGGTCATGCAGACATCCACAGATTCTTTCAGCCATCTCCACGACGAGCTGAACGCATCTGCAACAACAGATCAGCAAAACTAGTTTATAGAAACATTTGGCCTGGAGCCATAACTTGACCCTTGTTTGTGTGTTTGTGTGTTTGTGTGTCTGTAGTTGTGGCACTGATGGTGTGCATTTGTCTGTGGGAATCTGTTTTCATGCTTGCACCATCAGCGGATGTGAGCGTGCAGTGGCACCCTTATGGAAACTGCACAAAGTGCTCACGTGGGCAAAGTGATTTTATTGAAAATAGATAAAAGCATAAATAACAACCACGCACAAAGACACATCACATCCTGCAGGGCTGGTTTCCACCTGTCAGCTAAGTTGAACATGTTGTTAAGACACTAAAGGGAAACAGAATTAGGGCTCACGTTTTAAATATGTATGTCATTTTCTCTTTTTCTTCTTTTTTTAAAATATGTAACTCATTTTTAAACGGAGACGTGAAAAAACTAAACAGTAGCACTTCTTTATTTGTGAGTTTGTTTTACTGAGTGCATTTTTTTTGCATGAACGTAATGGATTTTATTAAAATTAGATGTTTCAATGCCTTGTGTTTTCACAATAAATACAGAATTTCATATTTTAAACTCCTAAAGCAGGAGGGGACAGTGAAGTTGGTCAAGAGCAGAGCAAACGATTCAAACCTGAGCTTTCTCTGACATCTAGTGGGGCAGATCTTTTATTTCACGCTGTGCTGAGGTTTGTCCTGCAAAAACAAAATAATAATCATTAAAAAACAATACTTTTGCATTTATAGTGAACTAAAACTTTGTATTTATTATGTCATGTTGTGCGTATGTAATTCAGATTGCAGAGATACTTGTGGTTCTCGTAGTTTCTAAAAATAGAATGGGAGGCCGAGCTTTCATCAAGCTGCTCTTCTCTTGTGGAACTTCCTGTTTCTGTCCATGAGGCTGACGCCCGGTCTGCTTTGAAGACCAAGCTCAAGACTTGCCTTTTTCATGGGCTGGGTTGAGATTCCTGAATTATTCCTCATTTACGCTGCAGGTTGAGACTGCTGGAGGACAAACTGGTCACCTTTTGTTGCTGCCTTCACTGTCATAGTGGGACCAGTCCTTGAGCCTGTTGGGTACCTGGGGCCTTATGCAGACATTTTCTTGTAATAATTGGCATTTCATGCATGAAAAATAATTGTAATCCTCAAAAGCCTAACTGAATCATTTTCAAATATTTATTTGTTTACAATGTATATGAGTCATGAATCATAAAGGACCAGTCTAAATATGACTTCTAGCAAACAAACAATAAACAATCCAGATGACCTGACTGAATATTGTTGGATTTATATGTTGTTATATTGTTTTATGGATATATATATGGATTAATGAACAGGAACTTTGGTGAATCGCCATAAAATAAATTCATAAACTATAGTTTTGAGTGAATGTGTTCTGGTGCCAAAAGTTGCATGTGAGAAAATCCAAGATGTATTTTCTGAAAAACTCTGATGACTTTCAGCACTGAGCTGTTTTAAAGCCCAAACCAGATGCTACAAGATCACCTCTAAACTGTCAACTGTAAACAGGTTCTTAAGGAAGGAGATGCAAATCCATGTAGATACCAGCAGATCTATGGCTGTGTGCTTTGAAAGATGTAATATTTCAATCTAATTAAAAGTTACAGAAAATAAATGAAAAAAATCAGAAAGGAAACAAAAATCAAATGTTGTCTTATGGAATAAAAATTGTACATTCCCTTTGCTGAAGTTCTAAATCTTGACTTTATCAAACGTGTTTTCCTGTTAGTATAACAAAAACTAAAACTTCGACAAAGTGAAGATGGAAAAAAATGTATCTCATTCTTATAAATAAGTTCTTATGCAAAACCTGAATTTAGCTTTTGCCTCTGATTTGTTCTTCTAGTTTCTGCTTTTTGTTTTGTATCTCATTGTCTTGTGAAAATGCACACTACTTCTGGTGTTTCGGGGGGGGGGGAGCCACGGCAGGGAGCTTACAATCTGACCTGATTGAAAACTCTGCAAATCCCACACTGGCCCGAGCATCCAATCCCACATCACCACTGGCACACTGCTGCCACATAATCCCACTCCATAATCCTAAAGCCTTTTCTATTTTATAGACAGTGTGGCACCCATTTCCACAAATCCCTCTTTACCTTAACCCTCCCCCACCTATGTGGACAGGGGTGGGGTTGGTTGCAGGACTATATGTATATATATATATATATGTCTGAGTTCAGCACCTGCAGCCTCATTCAGTGAAGCTTTCTCCTCAGAGGACATGCAGTAATGGGAGCCTGAACAAGGTCAAAGGGGCAGGACCTGCAGCCTGATGTGGTTTTTATCAAAGGATCTATTTTAAGGATTATTTTTGATCCGCAGTACTGGAGAGATAGATATTTTACCCACCCTGCACCACTGTGATGCACTCTTCTGCATTTTGAAGCCATGAAAACTACCAGAGGACGATGGGAGTTACGGCGGGCAGCAAAGAGAGGAACTTTTCTGCATCCCTGATGACGAATCTGATCCATCCTCAAACTGAGGTCTGCCACTTTCATTTTTAAGTCCTCTGACAAAATGCTACCAGGCTGCAGTGGACTTTAAAAGTTATGTTTCTTCCTCCCATTTTGTCCCTGAATGAGTCTCAAGTGGAAGGAAGGCCAAACACAACCCCCACCTGCTCAGCAGTCCTCCCGCAGCTGCTCACCATCATATGGTGAAGTTGGAAACAGCATCTTACGCCAAACTGGATAAATTAAAGGGATATAAAAAAGAGGAGAAGCGCGTTCTCGGCGAGGCGCAGCATCAGCACCAGCATCCGAAGCGCGTTCCCGCCCCGGTGGAGATCCCGGGGAGAGGAGTTGGAGCTGCGCGAGTTAAAGTTGGGCTGAAAGGGGCTTCGGAGGATGCTGCAGAGGAATCCAGCGCTTTTGTAAAGTGAAGGATGACTTGCAGAATACTGAGCACGTGCCTCTTGTTTTGGGCTTTTCAACATTGCTCATCACGTAAGTCCCGAGAAACAGCTGTTATTTGTAGAGTGACGTTCACGTCAAGAGGTGTGACCAGGTTTGATGCTGATGACTAAAGTTGCAGGTAATAACGTGGCCTGATGTTTGAAGGGCAACACGCGGTGCGTCGCGCGACAGCATCTTAACGCACGAGCATGCGGATGAAAACGAGCATCCTCTGACTGAGCATCGCGTCGTGAAACCGCATCGGTCCTGCAGAGGGTGCGCACGTTGGTCCCCCTCGCGCACAGGACTGTCTGCATTTCAGTGCTTTCTTAACAGACAGACAGGCAAGTTTCTGCAGCGCGCGGACTGCACGCACGATGATGCGCGCATTCCTTTTTATCTGTCAAACCTACGAGGACGAGGTTGTTTCTGACACAGTGTTCGCGTTCGGACGGACGGAAGAGGCTCCGTCCTTCATCAGGACCAGCCCACTGCAGCACTTGGTGCGTGCGGGGCAGCTGCGGCTCCATCACCTGCGCTGCGCGCGTCCTCAGTTCACCTGCAGGGAAACAGTTCCTCTGCAAGACCCTTAAATCATTCGAGGGCAGAGGTGGAGGGCTGAGGGGTGATCAGGGTGATCAGGGGCTGCATCCCCCATAAAACTCAGCTGTCATTTTTTTATTCATCAGTGACCTCAGAGGATCTTTACTGACTCATTCGTTAGTGGGGGATGGGCTGTCACGTGACGTTTGGACAGTTTAAGATAAGGAGAAGGTGGCATGGCCTAAATCATAGGTTTTATGAATCACAGGTGAACAGGATTGTATAAATTGTATAAATTTGATGACAGTCGCGGAGCATTTTGCTTCTTCAGGGACAGCCTGCTGTCTCTCAGTAGTTCCTGAACTTGAAACAGACAAAAGCATAAAAACAAAAACACAAAAGACTGAAATTAACTAATGAAAATCAGTTCAACAGAGTAAAAATAAAACAAATTGCACACTTGTCATTTTGTGTCACAGACTTTAAAGACAATCACTTCAATCACGTGATTTCTGTGAGTCTCTGAGCCTTCACCTCTCCAGGTGTGGCCCCTCTCCTTTTCCACACTGCAGGTTTTAGCTCCTTGCAGATGTTCAACAGCATTTAGATCAAAGCTCATTAAAGGCCACTTAAGAATAGTCCAACATTTTATTCTTCAGCCTTACGTGCATTTAGCTGCATGTTTTGGGTCAGCACGTCTCCTTCCTTCACTAATTGGCATTTATAATGTGAATGCTTTTGTTCGGTGCCCTGAGATAACTGATGCTGTGACTTCATTATCCTGCTGGAGGACACGTGACTTGTGACCAAGCTTTCTGACAAAGGGCAGCACATTTCACCCCAGAATGTCTTGAAAGTCTTAGATTTCATTGTACCCTGCACAAATTCAGATGCACCAAAGACCTACAGGGGTGTCAAACTCATTTATAAAAGGGGCCAAAATTAAAAACTTGGTTCAAACCAAGGACCAGTTTCAAAAAAAAACCTCAAGTCAGATACCTAACGTCTTCTCTTGGTCACATGTTCCTCAACAAGAGTTTGATCGGTCTCATTTGATGTTCCCCTGTTGCACTTTTCACATCATAATCAAAGACCACTAAAATAATTCAGGTGATTAAGGTGTTTTACATTTGACATAGCATCTTGGGGGCCAGAAAAAATGTCATTGAGTCCATATTTGGCCCCCGGGCCATGAGTTTGACACGTGCGGCCTAGAACATAACATCACATCCCTGCATGTTTCACTGTAAAGTGCATTTCACTGTTAACTTCTGGGTCATGGAGCTGATGGGACCTGTTGCCAAAAAGCTCCATTTGGATCTTCTGTCCAAAGGACTTTTTCTTCAGAGGCTTGTCGGCATGAATTCATGTCTCATTTTATGAGATGTCTTCAGCAGGGGTGTCTTCTTTGATCGACTTCCTTTGAGTCCACTCGGACTCAAACAGCACTTCCTTGTTTGTATCTGCCATGACGTGCACTGATTCTTTGAAAAATGTTCTGGGCTCTTTGCTTAACATTTGTATTAACCGTCTCTTCGTCAGTTTCTCTCTTGCCGTGAGTGGTCGACTACAGGACCTTAAACTTCTGAATCATCTGCTGCTTGGAGATGGTCTTATCACTTTTACCTTTAACAGCTTGTCAACAATTTTATTTTAAAGCTCCTGAGACAACTCTGCTCTTAACCTTCATGGTCCATGTCCACACACGAACAGCACAGTGACCACCTTCATTCTTTGAGTCAGACTGATCACAGGACACCTCTTGCACTGACATGTCCCTCTAGTCAAATTATTTCCCATCTTTTCTGAGCACCACTCCTTTTGTAAAGGACACTTTCAATAGTTAGTTATTGAAACAATTCGATTGAACCACAATACAAAATCAACGGCGGATTATAATTAGTTAATTTTCACCTTTTCTCAGTTACTTCAATGACCAGTGTGAATTTTTCTTTGACAACAAAATGTACAAACCAAGTTATAGACAGATTAATTATACATATAGATGTATAATTTTTCATTATTTTGGAAAAACTGAAGTTTAACTGCAAGTTTACAGCTTTGCATTAGTAAGTGATTAATTACAGAGAAGAAAATCACAAAATGCAATAAAAATTATAGATATAAAACAGATTATAGATATAAAATATGTAGTGAATAACATATGTCTACATTTTCATACTTTAGTCTTGAGTCCTTCGTTAAAGTAATTGTAGAAAAACACTTTTTGTGTAGAAAACAGGATATAGATCTATAAATAGATCAGACTTTACAAAGCCAATGCTGCTGGCTGACTGCAGGCAGCTCTGCTCTTTCGCTGCTGCCTCATTATAAGAGAAATAAAATAAATTGAATAATCTAAAGCTGTTTGTGCAACTTGTTTGATGCTGGGTCTGTGCAGAGCGTTGCTGTTCGGGCATTGCACGGTGAATTTGTGCCAAATTGAAATGGAGCGTCAGATCTCACTCTTTGGGTGCGGCTGCACTCTCTGAGCTGTTAGTGAGTTTGAACTGGAAGGATCCATTCCAGTTTTCTGAACTGAGAGGTTTGTGTCACGCTGTCAAAGTTAACTGGACAAACAGACCACGTGCTGCACGTTAGAAGGAACCTTCATCTGAATGTCAGGCAGTGAGATTTAAAAACATGACGGTGAGGTTCTGTAAATGTTGCAGTTTTAGTTCCAGGCAGCGTTTGGACACACTGCAGTGTGATGGCTACCTGCCTATAAATTATTTAACCAAACTCCTTTCATGGAGCATGTTTTTAATGTTCTGTTTCCCTCTGTTGCGACATGTTTTTGTCATAATTTTGATGCAAGAGCTGCTGGCTGGATCCTCTGTAACGTGACAACTTTAAGAGTTGTCTCTCTGCAGGATGAAGACAAGCAGCAGCACATGATGCGTCAGCTCAGACAGGAGCAGCCTGCACGCAGAGGCAGGCTGATGACTCAGCAGGAGTGCAGGACCGCTCTCAACCCTGCCTTAATGATAAATGTAGGACGATGCAGTGGAGGGAGGGAGTTTGCAGAATCACAAGGAGAACACAGAAAAGCTGGAGACTGGGTGCAGCACAGGCTTCAGGTGTAACTTCTGCACAACGACAACACCCCCTGGACATAAAGAGGCAGCAAGTCAGAGGAGAAAACAGCAACATTATTAAAAGGAATGATGTGTAACACCTTCTGCAGATATGATAGAGATTAAAAAAGCAAGACGTCAGATTAGGAATATGAAGCTTCGCATTTAACACAAGTTTTCCATCCATGCACAAACCACCAGCAGCAGCAGCAACAGCTTTGTTGTATAATTAGAGCAGAAAGCCTTTGAACACATCTGTGTGGATTTATACGTGTGAGCAAACAGCATCAGAGGATCCATGTGATCCTGGATCTGTTGTTGATCACTTGCAGCATATCAGAGATTCCTGAGGGATAAAAAGAAAATGTCATCAGAGAAAAGACAGATGGAAAAGAATCGAGGTCACGTTTCACTTGCTCGGCACATTTCTTCCACCTAAATGTGCTGCGTCACAGAAAGTCAAAGATTCTTTATTTGTCATTCGCACCACATGTGGTGGAACCAAACTGTGCACAGGGTCCCAGTTGCATCCAACAAAAGCAGAAATTGTAAAGAAAAACAGTAATAACATCTAAGAAATGAACTAAGAAAAACGCTAAACTAAAAATACACCAAGCACTAGCAGCATAAAAACAATACGCTGAACAGCAGCACCAACATGAGTCTGTGTGAGCAGATGAGCACAAATGAACACAGCAACATGAAACAGATCAGCAGCATGAGATCAGCAGCATCAGAAACTTGTAACACAGGTCATTCCACAAGAACATGAATGGGCTCTCACTGTAGCCCTTTGCAATACAAATGGTGTGTTACTATATAAAAGTACTAGTCACTGTAATTTATGTGACATTTAAGTAGTAAAGGATGAAAATGTTTTGCTTTTGTCATTCTTTGTCATTAAAAGGATTTGCTGTGATTACTCTTCTTTTTCTCCACAACGTCATTTGGTGGTCATTTTAACTGTAAAACTAATAAATTCTCCCATAATTTGTTTTTTCTCACATCGATTATATAGTTCTCCATGTCGCCCATGTCTCCAGCCTTGGCTCTTTTCTCCATTATTTATGAGAATGTAATAAAAAAAAACAGCCCTCTTTGTTTACCAGGAAACAGCTCTGAGCATCAGATACTGTGACATTACATAGACAGAAAAGTCAGATGGTAATTTCTTACATTGAACTAGCTACATTCTCTTTCAGTAAAATCCTATTTATTTATATACTGTATACTGTATTTAGTCTATTTACAATAAATCTCCTCAGATCATTAAATGTCATTTTTGGACACTACAAATGTCAGAGTGATTCTTCTGGAGCTGAAGGTGAGGGCATCACACTTTTACTCTCAGCTGCAGCAGACACAAGATGAGACAGACTGATGGGCTCTTTTGTTCACGTTGGGCTCCTGAGGGAGTGAGAGCAGATGATGATGGTTCTTTAGTCTCATGCACAAAGTTTAACTTTGAGTTCCCTATCTGGGAACATACATGCATTCATGTCTAAAAATATAATACAGAACTAAAGTGGTCACTTATTCTGGCCCTGCAACATAACCAATGAAACATCAGATGCATTTTTTAAATAAAAAAACACAGTTATGAAACTTTACTCAGTAATAATATACATAGACAGTAGATGATTATCTTCTACATTTTTTGAATCCTGCCCAAACTGTGTAGAAGAGAACGACACGCTCTCCAAACAGATGTGAGGTCAGATGTGAGATCCACCTGCTGATGAGGAGAGCTCTGATGTGAGATCATCGACTTTACTGTTTACATCCCTCCAGCAAAGAAGCTGAATGCATCGGTGCTTTACTTTGAGTTGATCGACCCTAACGTGCACTCTTGTTTTACAGAGCGCTCATGAGTCAGTGTCTGCAGGAGTTTTGCACAGCAGTGTAAAATTTGAATGCTGCGTTAACTTGCTCTCTGACCATGATGTCCTCCATTGTGTGGCTGCAGGAGAATGCGTTGATCCGCTCGTCACTGGGCTTTACGCCTCCTCCTTCTGGGCCTCTTCCAGATATAACTTTCTGTACTCTGCCAATTTCGCCAAACTCTATGGTGAGTTCGAAACATTACGTAATTTTATTGAGTTTTGTTCTTTAACACCACAACTAGTATTGCCAAAAGAACATAATGTTGTTCGTTCTCTCGCAGGCAGCAGCGGCTGGTCCCCTTCCCCCAGAGACAGACAGCCATGGCTGCAGGTCAATCTGGGCAGGAAGTACCGGCTGGTGGCGATGGCAACCCAGGGGACTTTTAACTCATATGACTGGGTCACCAAGTACATGCTTCTTTATGGAGACAGACCAGATTCCTGGACTCCATACATCATGAAAGGAGGAAATTCTGTAGGTGTCAACAGGCCCCAAAGCTCAGACGAGACCCAAACCACAGCTGAGCGGAGGATTAGCAAGTCAAACATGTTTTTTTATTTTTAGAGCTGATTTAGGATATTACGAGGTGTTTCATTATGTTTTATGTCACTTGCATATAAAAACAAAGCCAGCACAGCATATTATCTCTCTCAGCAGAGACAAAACTAATGTCATCATCAGTTTATCTCCTGTTTCGTCATAAGGAGGTGCAGCGACAATAATTCTCCACGCCTCCCCGTCTCATCTGTTTGCAGACGCTGCCTGGAAACTGGAATTATTATCAGGTGAAGAGAAATGTCTTCCATTACGCCTTTACCGCTAAACACATTCGTCTGCTGCCTCTGGCGTGGAACACGGAGAACGGAGGAAAGATTGGTGTGAGACTGGAGCTCTTCGGCTGCCCTTACGGTAAATGTGAGCGATGGACGCTGGACTTTGACTTAATGGACACAAAGTTTCAGGAGTGATTTGTGACAAAAAGGTGTCAGCAAAGGTCAAAGGAAACGTTTACTAGACCGTGGTGAGACCAGCTATGTTGTATGGTCTGGAGACAGAGACATGGACAACAAGACAGGAGACAGAAATGAAGACGATGAGGT
>JARVGS010000472.1:33252957-33263857 GCA_031762315.1 Hypsolebias antenori | reverse complement strand
AGCCCTCTGTGAATAGCAAACAACCATCAGGTGCTGATGATCCATCGTTAGGCTGATGGTCCTCCTTGATCATGTGAGCAGCTGGTTTTGGCTGTCAGCAGCAAACTGATAACTGTTACATTTGATTCTATTTATAAAACTGAGCTTGTAGCAAGATCTCAGACTGAAGAAGTCTTTTGGATAAAAGACAAAACATTTCCACAAACAAGAATCCATCCAGAGGACGTGACTTCACCTTGTCAGGTTTTTGCACCTTGATTACTGAGCAGCAACATTGCCCACGCGCTTAATGCTAAAAGGTATGACCATCGTATTATGATGAACAGGGACACAACTGGCTGAGGCCATTTTGGTCAAAAGTAGGAAAATATTTTTATGTGGCGTCTTGCGATATTACAAGTTGATTTTGTGAATGGCTCTCATACTAAAACATGAATTTTCAGGTTGATATCTGTAAAACTGATTGAGTTGCACCATTTTTAATGTTGGCTAATGTTGATTAGCTGTGGCAGCCACCTCCTCATAAAGTAAGCAGTTGAAGGTAATCTAATGATCACTTTCTGTTAGTTCAGTTAAGACTTGTTTAAAATTGAACATGAGTCACACAGTGAACAGCGTGTGCATCATCTACACGGTGGTTCCTCTCGTACCATGAAGTTGTGCTGCAGAGGTGACCACGAGTACATGAAGGGGATCCCTGCCACCGTTGACAGCGGTTTCAAGGCAACGGCTTGAGAGTTGAATCCTGGGAAACCGAACTCCACTGAACACATCTAAAAGAGACGCAGAGGCGCCATGGGGTTAACCTCCTCTGCACGACCGGGCACTTTTCAAACCTGCGTTTCAAAACCAGGGAACTCACCTTTTTATTGGCCTGAGCTCCATTAAAAGTTGCACCAGGGATGGACTGAATCCTCAGCGTGGACCACTCTGTGTTCAGGAGGTTTGTCTGCTGCTCAATCTTTTGCCTGTTGGACATGAACAGGGTCTGAAAACAAAGAAAAATGCAAAGTCACAAAACGGCAACAGCACACGCCCAGCATGCAAAATTATTCAGAGGGACTCATGGCAAACTATGGACTCAAACAAACACGTGTTACACTAAACTATAGCAAATGGTGCCGTTTGAAGATTTACTCCAGTAGTTTTCCAGATGTCTTGATATGCAAATCTGAACGTGGGCATGCACTCAGTGTAAACAAAGCATTTTTATCTGCGTATGTTACTCAACAAATGTGATTGTAAATTCATAATGACACAGTGAAGTTGTCAGACACCTTTCTTCCAAATGTTTCTTCCATGGACATTGCCATTGTTTAGCTATTTTCAGTCATTTTGGCTGTTTCCACAGGTAAACAAGCGCATGCAGTAGTTGATATCTGTCATAAATGTTTGTCTTTAGGACACATTAACCATCAATATGATTTAAAACTATTGTCTGAATTTATATGTCACTAGTCTCCATGACTTTACTGTGAGTACCTTTAATCCATCAGTAAACACTCGACCCACCTTGACCTCATCAACTTTTTTAAGGCGTTTCAACTGGCGAAGGCGCATGTACTCAGACTTCACCCGCCGCCTCCACTCCAGCAGGCTGCGGGACGGCGTGAAGATGGGAGGACTTTGAGTTGATGGGGGGACGCCAGGGGCCGGGGGCGCTGCTTCTTCCATCTTCTTTTGAAAGAACAAACATGACAAGCAAGAAAAACTTGATTTTAAAATCAGACATCACTTTAATATCAGATCATTTTCATGATTTTGTGCTGATTTAATCTAATTTCTAAAGAAATTAAAGGCCGACTTCCAAGACATTTCTTCTGATGAGAGAAGAGTTTTAGTCAAACCTTGTAAACAAACTATTAGATCCAATACTGGTCAGTCAGGTCATCTGGACAGTTTCGTTTTGTGGAAAGACGTTTCACCCTCTATCCAGAGGACTTCATCAGTCTTTCATGTCTTGAACCACTTTGGCTGTGGCTGCCTGAGAGGAGTCGACGGGAGACAGGACAACCCCCAGAAACTATCTTATCACCAGCAAACTGCTTGGTCCACTACAGGAGTGTACTGCTTGGTGGGGAAGATGGTCAGACTGATGAAGCCCTCTGGATAGAGGGCGAAACGTCTTTCCACAAAAAATAATCCGTCCAGAGGACCTGACTGAACCTCAATAGATTTTTTTTTAAACTAATTATTGCGCATGCATGTGGACATCTTGAACTAGGTCGACTCCAAAAGTTAATGAGTTGTAAATTTACATTTAATGTAGAGGTACGATTTATCAGCCCTGATTTCCTTAATTTGGGGAAATCGGCCTATACTTGCACGAGAAACCGATTTTACCCATTTTTGTTTTAACAACAATTGTCTGGACTTCATTTATATTCCAGAGCACTGCATGGCCAGTTAAAACAAACCAGCAGTTTCCAGAATATTCAACAAAATAAGAATGGAAACTTGAAGGTGCACTGTGACCTGATGACACCTGACAGTGTCGCTTTACTTGTAGAAAACAATGATCGGCCAGAAAACTGCAATTGGTGCATCCCTAATTTAATGATTACTTTGAGGGTTTCATAAAAAATACAGATTTTTGTATAGATATTTTTTATGGCAAAGTTTTAAGCAAACGTATTGAGAGCACGTGTTGGGACTGACTCTTAGCACCACACAGTATCTGTAAAACTGGATGAGTTATATCCTGATGCATGCTCAGTGATGAGTTATAATGATGTGGTTCAGTTCAGTTCACAGTGGGAGCCCTCTTCAATGGGATCTCCTTCAAAAGATAATCAGATGTAGATAACTTCCTGAGAGTTTCTTTAAAATACAACCACTAATTCACTAGAAATGAAGCTTAAAGACAAACAAAAACATAGACACTGGAAAATAAAACTCTCCATGTAGTGCTCAGCTGCTTGTGCAATAGTTTTAGTGTGGCCTGCAGTGACCTTTCATTAGCCCTTGTTTGACCTCAGGGTAACTCATGTATTTCACAATCTTCTCCACTTTAAAATAAAAAACGCGCTCCTGTTTTCGTCAGAACAGAACAGCGCCCCCTCCTGGTGGCAAAACAAAACTGAGCCCAAATGGAAAAATAAAATCTTCTCACGCGCATGTTTTCAGGTGGTCCAGGTCTTTCTGATCCTGTTTTTTTATTTTTATTTTATTTTTATTTTCCATGAGCTGTGGCTAACGAAACAAAAGCAGCGGACGAACAAGGTGGAAGCGCGTGCACATGAATGAATAATGGCTCTCAGAAGTGGGCGTGCCCCGGCGGAGCAGAAAGTGCGTAGTAATGTTTTTCTGGGCTTTTAACCGTTTTAACAGAACATCCGCGCCAAGGTTCGAGCCCGAACAGGATCCAGGACGCGCACACATTAGAACGCACGCGGAAAATTGGAGCAGTGCTCAGATGTTACAGAGAAGAAGAAGACTGGGCCAAGCAAGTGCTCCACGCTGCAGCACGCGCACACAGCGTGCGCAGCGAGCCCCTTCACGACGACGTGCACGTCCACATGCACAGTGTCGCAGTTATTAAATACCTTTAAATCCACGTCCCGCTCGCTGCGACACAATGAGACGCAGCGCGAGTGCGCGATCGAGTCCGCGCTTTTCTGAGGATCAAGACGATCCGGACGCAGAATTTAAGCCTGGTCCTGGTCCTGGTCCTGGTTCTGGTTCTGGTCCTGGTTCTGGTCCTGGTTCTGGTCCTGGTTCTGGTTCTGGTCCTGGTTCTGGTCCTGCTGCGGGTCTGACGCGCACATCGTGTCCACGCGAGGGGGTGTCAGAGAAATCCCCACGTTGTCCGCGGGCATGTTGTGGTGGCACGCTGCTGCGCACTTCCTCGGCTCGGACCAACCCGTGCTCGTGGGGTGACGTCTTTATTATGATGCAGCCTTTCCGAGCACACGATTATTACGCGTGTCCGCGCGTCCTGGGAATAAAACTCAGCGTGGCGCAGCCATTAGCCGCGCGCACAGCAACTGATCAGAAGTGCACCAAGTGCTCGAGTCATCTCCGTGCGCGTCAGGCCCACAGGCTGAGAAATCACCGCCGTGGATAAACCAGCACCGACGCGCGCAAAGAACGATTGTTGCACGTGCAGAAATAAAGAGCTCTCAAGAAGAAGAAGAACCAGCAGCTCACAGAACATGACTATTACACATGTGCACTCAGAATCACATTAATGTTGATATACATGTTAATAAACGCATGAAAAGATCAAAGTAAATGTAAAGATCTTACAGTTTCTAGCATTCCTGCGCACTGCTGCAGTTCAGCTGTTCTCCTGCAGGGGGCGCCCGACACTCCTCATCCTTCAATTCACCTGAAACCGACAATCAACTGGTTTCAGTTTGATTATTAAACGTTTTGACACATTTGTGATATGTAAATATCTCAGCTTGATTGTTGGATGATTAATAAATCTGAATACTTTGAAAAATCTTGTGAAAGTTTAACCAGTAATCTCCATAATCTGCACGAATGAACTCCACATTTTTATACAAAGATGATTTTAATCAGCATTTAATGTTTCTCTATGCTTTATTAAACTTTGTACTCTACATCTGCACAACTACTTTATGTTGTTTGAGAGATTTGTCTATCAAAACCTTTATGAAAGGACCGCCAGTTTGTGTAACTTTACATACTTAACTGAATTAACCCCCTGCTAAAAGACTGAGATCTCATTGATTTGATCTAAAACATCCTTTGAAATCTGCTTTATCATAACTGTTTAATAATTGTCTTCTTATGATACTTTTACTGTAATCTTTACCTAATTTTAGCTTCTAGTAACGTTTTGGTGCTTTTAGCTGCTGAGTTTCTTTAGTTGAGTTCAGTGTGCATCTGCTTTCTTTTCAGTTGTGGTTTTAGAACATAATCGCCCCTTTCCGCTGTAATTTGTCCCTTTAAATTTTATCTGTATCAGCAGGTTTGCCTATTTAAAAGCTACAAGTCAGTAGAACATTGAAATGTCATTAACCTTTAAAACAAAATCTGTAAAACTCAGAAAGGAAATGACAGAACTGCTAACGTGGGGAAACAGGAACATGTGGTTCAGAAACCACCTGCAAAGTGTTGGAGAAGAAGAGCAGATGGTCAACGTTAACCCTGACAGATCTGCAGATTTCACTCTGAAGGATTTTGATCATGAAAATTAACTGCAGAGTTTCTTAAAAAGGATCAAAGAAAACATTTGGCTATGATAAAGTATTTAAAGAAAAGTTGAACTAACTACGAGTTGTTTTGACTCGTTAAGAATCACTTTGTTATCACCTGGTGCTGACCATACTGTGCGTGAGTTTCTCTGTTAGCAAAATATCACACAAACTACTGAATTTTTGCTAAACTTTCAAGAAATAATAAATAAGTTGACATGAACACTCTTAGTTTTTATGAGGTGCCGTTTGCAACGTTACACAGTCAAAAATTAACAGCAATATTTTTGGTTTATTTAGTCTTTCATAAGAAAAAATTTTGTTTTTTTTCCAAAGTCAGATTTTCATCATGTTATTCATACATTTAAACTGTCCTAGTTTCAAACTAAATATTTAGTTTACAAACAAGATACTTAACTTGAAAGTTAAATATTTAGTTAGAAAGCTCAATATTTAGCTCCATGCTAAATATTTAGTTTACAACCTAAATGTTTATGTCCAAGATAAATGTTTAATTTACAAACTAAATATTTAACTTGCAAGTGAACTAAATACTTAGGTGTAAATTAAATATTCAATTTCCAAGATAAATATTTATTTTCAACACTAAACATTTTATTTCTAAGCTAAGTATTTAATTCCTAAACCAAACATTTAATTAGCTAAATAAATATTAAGCTTGGAGCTTAATATTTGACTTGCTAACTAAATATTTAAGTCTGAGCTAAATGTTTAGTTAGCAAATTAAATATTTATTTTAGAAATTGAATCTTTAGCAGGGAAAATAAATATTTGTGTCAGATCTAAATATTTAGTTAGCAAATTAAACATTTTATTTAGTAATTAAATGTTTATCTAAGAAATTAAATACAATATTTAGTTTTGAAATTAAATGTTTAGTTTTAGAAATAAATATTTATTTTACACCTAAATATTTAGTTCACTAATCATGTATTTAATATTTAATTTGTAAACTAAATATTTAGCTTGTAAATTAAATATTTAGTTTGGAATTATGATATTTATAAATGTATGAATAACATAGTAAAATTATAACTTTGAAAAAAAAATTTTTCTTATGAAAGGCTAAATAAAGCAAAATATTGCTGTTAATTTTTGACTGTGTTACCGGTACTTTACAAATGGCACCTCATAGTTTCTGCCCATTCTTCATGTTGTATCGTGCAGGGGATGATTCAGTTCTTCTCAACTGATCCCATTGAAATTGTTTTTTATTTTAATCATTAAAAGTAAGATGCATTTTATTAAAAGCATATCAGTGTGTGTGCTTCTCATTGATGCTTAACACGTGGGCTTTAGGTAAATCATTGAAGTCATTTTGGCTTCAAATTCCTGAAAGAAGGAAGGCTGCTTTGAATTAGCTTCTTTGCTGCTTATTGGATGATTTTAGTACAATTGATTTTTGCTTTATGGAGCTTAAAAATAAAAATTTAATCCACATAACATCTCAGATTTACCATTTTATATACTGTTGACTCAGACATAATGTTTTAATTTGAAGAATTCTAATGAAAAATCCATAAAAATGATCTTCTTTGCCACACAAGATGGCACTGTTCAACTGTTTTCTTTTACCAGAGTGACAGATTGTGCACATGCAAGCATTTGATCAAGATTTGAAAACTTGACACAGAGCCTTATCAGAATATTTCATTTAATGCATTGCTTCATAGTTATCTCGTTACTTTATCTACCCTCTCCTCCGCTGTTCGTATCACACAGTCTTGAATATTTGTCATGCATTTAGAGCGCAACAGTATCTGTTTCATTTGACATGAGATGTTTGGCGTGTCACCAGCGTTTTGTTGATTCTGAACTTGCAAACACAAACCAACCCGCACGGGAACATCAAGTTTAGAGAACCGGCGTGTTGGCGGGAAGTTTTCAGATCTGTTTTTGTGTAAACTCCGTGTGTTGATGCTGGCGCCAGTCGACACGACTCACTTCTGCAGATTTGTTACAAAGTAAACTCTGTGTGACAAAAGCTTTCAGACAAAAACATGAAGAAATTTTAAAGTTATTTAAAACTAGAGATGTTGAATTTCCTGCAAAAATGCAGTGTGAATGCTTGTTGCTAAAGAACTTGCTGAAAAAGAAAAGCTGAAATTAGCTAAAACGTGCTGAAATGTAGCTGAAAAGGAAGAACAAGTCTAAGTTAGCAGAAGAAAGCAGAAAGAACACGTTTGCTGAATTTGGCTTAATAAGCAGACATGAGCACAAAAATGAGTAAATTAACTCTAAAAGCTGAAATTACGTTTTAAAAAGTAGCTCAAAAGGTACAAAGAAGCTTAAATTACCAGAAGGAAGTGGATAGAGCACACTTGTGCCCAATCAGGTTGAAAGAAGCAGAAATAAGTACAAAAAAGTGGAAATTATCTGAAAAATGTTGCAATTAGAAAGAAAAAAAAACCAGCTGAAAAATAGCTAAAATAGTAGAAAGAAGCTTAAATTAGCTGAAGTAAGTGGAGAGAGCATATTTTTGATGAATTAGGCTGAAATAAGCTTAAATGAGAGCAAAATCTGTGAAATTAGCTGAAAAAGCTAAAATTAACAAAAAAAACAGCTAAATGGTAGCTGAAATAAGTGAAACTAGCATAACTATGTTGAAAGGAGCATAACAAGCTGAAATTAGCAGAAAGAAGTTATTTCAGCTGAAAGTAGCAGAAATTACCATAAGTAATTTACGGTATCTGGAAACAGCAGAAATTAGCTAAAAATGCTAACAAACAAGCCAAAAAGGTAGAACAAGCGTCAGTTAGCAGAAGAAAGTATGAAGAATACGTTTGCCAAATGATGAAAGAAGACGAAATAAGCCCCAAAAAGTGGAAATTGTCTGGAAAAAGCTTAAATTTATAATAATAATGATAATAATAATAATAATAATAATGATAATAACAATAATAATAAACCTGAGCTGAAAAGTAGTTAAAAAAAATCAGAAAGAAGCTTAAATTACCAGAAGGAAGTGCAAAGAGCACATTTTTGCTGAAAAAGTTAAAACAATGTGGAATTAGCTGAAAAAAGCTAAAACAACCATAAAACAGCTAAATAGTAGCTGAAATAGCCATCCATCCATCCATTTTCTTCCGCTTATCCGGGGTCGGGTCGCGGGGGTAGCTGCCTAAGTAGGGAGGCCCAGACNNNNAAAAAAAAAAAAAAAAAAAAAAAAAAAAAAAAAAAAAAAAAGCTTAAACTTGCATTAAAAAAGCAGAAAAGAGTCTAACAATTTGAAATTAATTGAACAAGGAAGCTGAAAGAAGCTGAACCAGAAGAAAATGTGAAAGGAGCAGTGAAAGGTTGTAAACACATCTAAAGATCTGAAGGATTAAAATGAGCTCAATTCATAATGTTAAAAAAAAGGCAAAAAAGGCTAAATATTTCAACTAGCTAAAGGTGCACATATGTCAAAGTCATAGCACCCTTCTCCTGAACAAGCTAAACGTTTTGATTTTTGAAGACGCAGAAATACGTATGGAAGAAAAATGGATCACAATCGAGTGAGTGCTTCATAAACATAACGGCCCAATTCATTGAATGACATTTGAAACATGTTTTGTGCTTTTCACTGTGGACAAATCTGTTTTATTTGTGTCTGATATTCAGCAGCTCCTTGTCTCAATTGCATTTATCTCTTTTTTTATGAAACTGAGCTCCGTAAGTCAAGTGAAATGAAATGCAGGAGCAATTTTGGCCAAAGCTACGTGGCTTTTTTCCAAACCCAGCAGCTGAGAAAGAAGCCTTCTCCCTCTCGGACATGAATGAGCGCTTCAGTTTCAGGCTGGGTGTCCTTACTTAATGCGATGTTAAACCATAGATGGTGGGAAAAAGCCATGCTGGATGATATATACCACGGCGTAGACTGAAAAAGTGCATTCCTTACATAAGTCAAACACTGTAAATCTTGCAATCTCTGCAGCAACAAATCTAATCAAATGTGTTGCCAAATAAAAGAAAGTCAAACAAAACTCAGCCAAATTTTAACATTTGATTTAAAGCTGTAAAACTTATGTTTGGATAAAAAAGATCAACTTTAAAATGACATCATCATCTTAAAAACTAAGCTTTTACTTATAAACTTGCAATGTTTCAAAACCTGATGCCTGAAATGCTTCAGGTTGTGTAAGAAACCGCCTCTGAGGGGAAGTTATTCCTGAAATCAAATCATTTTAGTGATAAAATCAAAGAGACCGAGAGAGGGAGAGAGGAAAGTGGAACAGCAATTCTTGGAACTCTATTCCTGTTTAAGAAAAATAAAAAAAGGGAAGGTGATGGTAATTTCTGAACCACTTCAGTTCGAACATGATCAGAGGGTCACCCCGCTCGGTGAAGCCGCCCACACTTGGAAATGAGGGTTTCCTGTTGTTTTTTAGAGCCTTCCTGTGAAAAAGGTTGAGATGTGCTATCCCTGCCCAGCTCTGAGGATGAACACAGCTTTGTTAGGAAAAATGACAGCCACCACCTTCTCTTTTGGCTTTTCTGGGAGTTTAGCAGCTCTTCTTCTTATTTGGGGTAAGTGAATTAAAAAAAAAAAAAAAGTATATGTATACATATGTTTGTTGCTCTTTGGTTCTCCTCTTAAAAGGACATGAGGTGTTTTTTTAAAAGAAGCAATTAAGTTAGTTTAGTTCATTCACATGGTTGGATTGGCTAAATCGCCAATTTAAATAAAACTGACATTAAAAAAAAGATTGTATTGTTTCTTGGAGAGAATAATGACATTAAGCCTAAAGCCTAGATTATTTGTTTCACTTCTGTGTGAGAGGAATTCTTGTAGGTAATTTTAAAAGTCTCTAAATAAATGAGGACTTCCTTAAAGAAGTGGGAGACAAAGAGAGGATGCACTGACCTGCCGAGTTCCCACAGCTTTGCCCAAGTTGTTTCCTCTGGCTCGGCTACTTTCACAGCTTCACAATCTCAAACGAGCCGGATCGTGGCTGGAAAAGTGTTTCGCTTTACTCAACTGTTGTTTTTCATTTCAATTTGAATTGTAGTTATTTTGACTTTCTCATTCCAGGATGCTCAACGGGGATTTGCCTGGTTAATGACAAAGTAACAGTGCAGCCAGTCACAACAACTACAGGTACTCTTAAGATTTTTTATGTAGTAATAATAATAATAATAGTAATAAATACGCATGACCAGCAATATTCTACTAACAAAGCATCCCTTCTATACAGGTTACCCCTCAGCACACGAAGAGACTATGAGTGAGTTTCAGCATTTTATTTTATTTTTTTAATCAACTGCGTTCGTGGTTGTCTGAGTCTGTGAGCGTTTGATGAAACTTGCAGAAAAAAAATTGTTGGATGTGAATCTACAACTGATTCAGCTTTGAGGCAGTTATTTATAAAGATGGCTGCCTCAGCTAATCACCAACACAGAAATGATTATAACTCGGTCAATTTTTACAAATATTGAGCTAAAGTTTAACGTGGAGTTGGCTGAGAGTCATTCGCAACACATACGCTGAGTGTGCATAACATTTTTGTCGAGATTTTAAAAATGGCTAAAATTCAGCAAAGTTCTGACAAGAAAAGGTGACAGTCATTATACATTGAAGGCTAAGTATGCGTCAAGCTTCGACCAATCTCTAAACTCTGTAAGGTTTTATAAAAATTGATCAAGTCAAGAAGTATTTGGATTCATTTAACATCTTACCTCTTCATCAATCTGGTTTCAGGAAACAACACAGCACAACAACTGCTTCACTGAAG
>JARVGS010000472.1:33236319-33252136 GCA_031762315.1 Hypsolebias antenori | reverse complement strand
CTACATGTCACTGCGTGAGTGCAGCTACAGCGTGTGCTCTCAGGACATTATTACCTGCAGTGTTCCCTCAGTGAGGAATGAACTAGATAAAAGGAACTTCTACTCTGCT
The DNA here is from genome assembly GCA_031762315.1 of Hypsolebias antenori. Lineage (NCBI taxonomy): Eukaryota > Metazoa > Chordata > Actinopteri > Cyprinodontiformes > Rivulidae > Hypsolebias > Hypsolebias antenori. Next base: position 33,252,027 of record JARVGS010000472.1, on the reverse strand, counting down.
CCTGCTTCTTGGAATATCTTACAAAAAGATCTGAAGCTCTCGACCTTGACTTCTCTAAATGGCTTTAAACATCTGTTGAGTTCCTGAGAACAACCAGCACAGACATGTTCCTGTTTTTAGTTTTTTACATCACTTTATAATGTAGCTGTTTTTTTTTGTTTCATTTTTTAAAAATATATTTTCTTCTATTTACTTTTCATTTAGCTGTATATTGTTGTCTGTATCTGTGTTCTTTGTTTAAATCTTGTAAATGAGTCCTTGTGGCTCAATGAGACCAACCTGTAGAAATAAAGGTTGAATGAATGAATGAATGATGTTTTTTAGGATTATTTACTGACTACAGACAAAAAAAATACCAATTTTTCATAGAATCCTAAACAGTATAACAGAAAAACATAGTTTAGGTTTAAGATGCTGTGTGGTTTCAGATGAAGTGTTCACGGGGGGGTTTGGATCACTTCTTCAAACTGATTTGTTTAGCCTGTCTTGGACGGAACAAACCAGAGCTCAGAGATTCTGCTTTCTGCCAGGACATCTCCTCGGGTGTTCTGTCGTACGAATCCAAGATAAACTCCTGGGGAGGTCCCTACCAGAGAGGGGTCAATAGCGGTAGAGATGAGGCCCGTAAAGGTTTGGGGTTAAAGGTTAAATGAAACCTCATTATGAACAGCCCCCCCCTCGACTCCACTTCCTGACTTTGTTCGTCATTCACCCCACGCGACGTCAGCGCTCAGCGCATGAACTCGGAGTTGTGAAACAACTGGAACTTGGAGCGGCGCCCACTTCGCTGTTCCTCATCCTGTGCCTTTGCTTTTTTTTTATTTTTTTTTGCTTCTTTCCCTGACTGTCCCCCAACCCCTTTCCCTCGCCAACACCCCCAGCTCTGAGCTCCTCCTCTGCTGAAAAGACACATTTCCTGATGTCATTCCTAAATCAAAACGCTGCTCAGCAAACAGATGTTGCATGTATGAGGCTCAACATGTGGATTCTGTAGCTTCAGTTCCATGAGGCAGATTTTAGTTTGTATTGAATCATTGAAACAGCTTCTCTTGATAAAGATTTGAGAAAATACTCAACAGATTTACCACAACTATGACACAAAACCAAAGACTGTAACTCCATCTTCAACACACAAAGAGAGCCGGTCATTTATGACTTTTCACTTGTTTCAAGTTTGATCAAATTAAGCTCCATCTGAAATAGTGGCTGTGTAAAACTCCCTGCACAGTCACAATTACATCCTCCCCAAAACGCTAAGCCCTAAATGTTTACTTATGTTTCCTATTTGGCAGAGACGGCCCAACAGGCAAATAAATCACATGCTGTGAGCTGGCCAGGCCTTCGACTGTGAGAAACTGAGACTAAAGAGCAGAACAAGAGTTAAAGAGTAAAGGGTTTTCAGATGTGAGTCCAGCCCCAGCTTGGGTGTGCTCCTTTTATTTGGGAGAATAGAGGACAATCCTCGTTGCCTCCACCCCTTTAAGAAAGGGAGAAAGACTTGAAGAAACGTGAGTTGGAGAGGGGAAGAGCTGCTGCCAAGGCGCAGGGCCATCACACAGATCTGAGAAGAACATCTGGTAACCGCCGGTAACGTTATTTGGACATCTGTTAACCGAAGCTAATCCTGCCGGGCTTCCTGTTATGCCTCGCCGTGCACAGTCTGAGAGCTTCATCACTCGAGGAAAACGCACCTTCATTCTTTTTTGTCTGACATGAAGGGAGCTGTTGGTTTCTTTGGGGTATTCCTCTCCTGTCTCTCCGGTGAGTGTGTGGTCTCTCTTGTGCTGTAAAGCAGACTCACCCGGCCCAAAAATAATTTACACGAACAGCCTCACAGGATGCACGTGAACCGAAGTCGACTTTTTTACACGTTTTAAACTTGACATTGTGTTTTTTCTCCCATTTAGACGTCCTTGGACACACTCCCCTGCCGACCGGTAGGTGACATATTTGACATTTCATTCATACATCGTGCTGAGGTTGCGGTGGCGCGGTGGCGCGGTGGTCTCGGTGGTCACTGTTGTGGTCTTGTAATCCCGAGGCTAGCCCAAGTTGAGTCAGGAAGAGTGTCCGGCATAAAACAATTGCCAAATGTTTCATGCTCTCTGTGGCGACCCCTGCAGAAGCAGCGTTCACACAATATTCTGCAATGATTGAGTCTGTATCAAAAACATCAGTTGGAATCAAGTCGTCTACGTTTTTTTTCTTTTCTAATGAGTTTCTAACTTTAATTCTTGCAGCCTGTGGGAATAATTCTCCGCACTGTACGATGTTGTGTGAGATTTGTGATGACGCGTTTGAAGGTCCAACAATGGCGTGCCTCTCCGTGCTGTTTCAACACATGTGCCTGAATGAATTTAATTCTACGATGATGTCACTAAATGGCACAGACTGGTGCGTCTGGGCTAAAGTGAACAGGTAAATATATTGAATGATCAGTGCGTTGTGTAAATAAATGTTTTCTAATGTCGTGCTCACTGGTCACGTTCTGTTTGTCTGCAGTTTGTACAGCGGCCTGAGCCTCTGCACAGAGAACATATCCGACTGTCTCCGGATCCCGTGGCCCAATCCACTGGTGGAGGAGACGTTTGTGAACATCCATTCCCAGTTCTTCCAGGAATGCTCCACAGAGGAGTTCAGTGACCCGCCGCCGCCCATCGTCTTCGCCCTGGTGATCACTCCCATCTGTCTGATACCGGTGATGGTGAGCCTGGTGGTGCTGAAGACCAAAAATGGGGATGGCACCCCTTAAATAAAACCGCTGCCTCGAGGACGTCCAGTCCAGGACTGCTGCTACGCTTCAGCTGAAAGACAAACTTCCAGGAGCTGAAGGTTTCTGACACTTGTCTTCACCTGGGAAGGATTTGAAATCTCCACCAGCTACAAGGAGCCATGTTTAGAAACAAGTTCAGAGTTTGATGTGTGAATGTTCATGAAGCATTCACTCTACTGTCATCCATTTTCTTCCATATGTTTTTCTGCATCTTTCTCGTTCCACAGTTTTTGTGATTTCAACAAATCACAGAACGTTCAGGACAATCCTGCTGTGACTTTTGCTGCTGGTGCAACTTTGGCTTTTAGAAACATTCAGCCTTTTCTGGCACTTTTTTCCTCATAGGAAATGAACTGAGCTCATTTTACATCCTTCATATCTCTTTACAACCTGTCACTGCTCCTTTGGTCTGGTTCAGCTTCTTTCAGCTTCCTTGTGCAAATAAAAAAGTTACGCAACTTTCAGCTAATTTCAGCTGTTCTTTCAGCTGTTTTGTCCTCTTTTCATGTTCTTTCTGCTAACAACATTCTTCTAACTTCTTTCTGCTCTTTTCAGCTTGTTGTGCACCTTTCAGCTTATTTCTGCAAGTTTCTACTTTTTATGCTATTTCAGCTACATTTTAGCCATTTTTATGCTAATTTCAGCATTTTAAGCTAAATATACACTTTTTTTTAACAATAATTTAAACTTTTTTCAGGCTAATTCAGCACAGATGTGCTCTCTCCAGTTACATTTAGTAATTTAAGTTTCTTTCTGCTATTTTAGCTACTCTTCAGCTGTTTTTTTGTGTGCAAATTTCTGCCTTTTTCAGATAATTTCTACTTTTTTGTGCTCATTTCTGCTTCTTTAAGCCTAATTAGGCACAGTTGCACTCTCTCCACTCATCTGGTATTTTAAGCTTTTTCCTGCCTTTTCAGCTTCTTTTCAGCTTTTTTTGTTGCTAATTTCAGCTTTTTTTTTTTTAAGCAAATTTAGCAACTATGTGTTCTTTCTGCTTTCTTCTGCTAGCTTAGGCTTGTTCTTCCTCCTCAGCTTCATTTCAGCTGTTTTTCAGCAAGTTCTTCAGCAATAAGTATTCACACTGCATTTTTGCCAGAAATGTCTGGTAGTTTTATTTACAGATTAATCCAGTAACTATGTAGACATCTCATTTACTGTATCTGAAAAAAGACTTGGACAAATATATTTATTTACCGCCTTACTGGAAAACTGACCAATGACTGAATCGGGTTGCACCTGGTGTGTCAAAGAACATTCTTTACCTGTACTGGAAATATGTATTCAGGGTTATTTGTGCTGACAGAGGCTCTAAAGCTGGCAAAAAGTTAATTTAAAACCACACTCCATATGATGTGTACTTTCAAAGGTAATCATTGCAAAGTATGAAGTCAAACTTTGATCATATTGTGTATTGTGCAGATATTATTTTACTTTATGATTTTCTTTTGTGTCTTGTCTTCATAAATTTGCAATGAGTAACTTTAAAATGCGTGTTTTTATTAGAACTCTGATCCATCCCAAGTTTGATATATTTCGTTCAAACGCGGAAAACAATCGAGCCAAAATGCGTGGATGGATTTTGTGTGAGCGTATGCGTTGTTCTGGGTCAAAGGTCACAGCACAAAGGGCACAGTGACTGGGTGTGACAGGAGACGTTCATCCTGGTATTGTTTCTTTTTTTTATTTTATTTTTCACAGTGTCTTTAAAGTCTTCCTCCTGTCTAAAGAAAAACTTTTTGATTGATGGTGAATTAACTGATGGAGAGTTTAGCTCCCTCCAGACAAAAGGCATTTAATTTGTCTTGGCAACGTAGAGATTAATGACAAGAAGACGTGCTCCTTTGCTTAACATGATCGTTTGGTTCTGTGATGTTCAGTTCTGCGTGACGACAAAGCCACAGCGAAGTGCTTTCAGATTTGAAAAGGAAAATGTGTATTTATATCGTTTGTGTAGCTCATTACTGTCAGGAAATAACTGGACTTTAAAGTCTGGAGGAATGAATCCTGTCTGTTCTCACACCTTGTCCTGTGCACATGTTGATCTATTTTCAAAACTATTAAACCTACTTTGTAGACTTAATTATAGTCGACTGCTCGTTTGTTCTCGTCTGTTTCGGTATAAAAGTCCCAGCTGAAGTTCAGCTCAAGTTTTTGAGGATATATTAACAGGGTTGCTGCATCATTCTGCTGAAAGTACCTTTTCACCTTTGTCAGTATTTGATGAAACACTCCTGTCCCCTGAGTGTTGAACAGATGGTCGAGTGTGCTCCCCCCCTCCTCAGGTAGTGTTTCAATGGATCTTCAGTGAGCAGTTTATTGTGCTGCAGTTTCTATGCTGTGCGAGTCCTGATGTAGTGAAGGAAGCAGTGACAGCAGCCATGTATCACACCCTCATCTGGCAAGCACACACAGCACTGCAAGACTCTCTCTGTGTGTGTGTGTGTGTGTGTGTGTGTGTGTGTGTGTGTGTGTGTGTGCGTACGAGCTGGAATGGGTGGAACAGTGTGTTTGGTGACCTTTCTTCCTCTCTAGATATCGGATCATCCTCACCACCGCCCGTTTCTGATCTCATCCAAGTTTGTGTCCGTTGCTGTTTTGCAAACCAGACGTCATTTCTGATGCAGTTGTGCAAAATGTGATAAACAAGGAGGAAAAGCATTTTTTCTAACTTATTATCTGCTTAAACCCAAAAGAGAACACAAGTCTCAAAACAATGTGTGTGTGGCTGATGTATACAGTACTGTATTTGTCAATACCACTCACAATACAGTACAAGGGGGGCCTCGGGGATGTTGCCCCCTAGTGGCTGTAACCGTTATTGCACGGAACTGTGTTTTTGTGGAGTTTTATGTCCAAAAACAATATTAAAGAAATAAAAGAAGCTTTAAATATAATGAAGAAGCTACTTAAAAAAAGTATTAACAAAAATGCAAAGTTCCAGACATGTATAAACACATTTTGACCACATGATCATTTCAGTTATTATAAAGTTTGAAACAACAAAAGACCAACAACAGTTCTTTAACACAACTCAGTGAAATGATGCCATTAATTTGGATTTATGGATGAATAATCACATGAAAAGTACAAGCAAGAAGTTTATTAAAACTAAAAAAAGGTTGAAATCATGCTTTGTATGGTGATTTGGTTTAACACACCTGATTTGCATGGAAACACCTAAAATTGATTTTAAAGTATTATTCAAGCTTAAAACTCAGTAACTGAGTGATTCTTATTAAAAAAAAAGATCATATTGCACATCATACTTTGATGTATCATACATGGACAGCTGAATAACAGACACCTCCTCTCTGTAAGTCTCAGCAGCATCTGAAGTTGTGCTGGTTCCTGGGAATAAAACAGTTATTGTTCATCCTGGATCAGGTGGAGAAGGCATCTCGTATCAGCTGCTGCTTGCTTCGTCAGACCTGGTGGGACTTCACCCAGAGTGAAGCCAGATCCACCTCAACAGCAAGAGCACGAAAACAAAAGCATCTTGGAGCCACTTAGTTTTTTTATAAGTGACTGCGGTCTCGTCCACCTTCATTGCCTCAGTTATGTTTTTTTCAACATCTTCTTGTAAACACTGGAGATTTTCCAGAAATTATGAGGTTAAAAAAAAATGCATTCACTGATGCGAGTTATTAAAGGTGACACGAGTAATTAGTTTTGGGTTTGAGAGCCAGGCATCTGGCTCAGCCGTGCTGGAGCTGACCCTTCAGCTGGTTGGCGCCACGCTGGCAGCAGCTTCGCATCGGGTCGACATCAGTGCTGCTCCATCAGTCAGAATAAACTCAAACCTTGTTTCACTGCCAGCTGAAGACTTGAGTGATTCTAAATTAAAAATGTCCTCACTTCTCAAAAGAAGGTGGAAACGAACAAACGTCAACCTGAAGGTCAGTTTTATTGGTTTGAACAAACATGTTGAAGAATTAGTGCCAGCGAGCACTAACTAGTGCTGTTTTTAGGAACCAGACCAATTGTTCAGAGCTAACTAAAGTTCACACAGTGTCGGTGCCACATGATCTTTAAACAGCTGACACTAGCTGACATGAATCACATCATGCACAACCAGTGATACAAATACATCCAAATGAATTGTCTGGTATGAGTTAAACTTATTAATAGAATGGAAATGGAATGGAATGCCTTTGTTGTCATTTAAAACAAGTACAAGAGCCACTCCTTTTTCATGCAAACATGCTTAAAGACATACCTAAAAATATAACGTAAAATAGATATAGCACTATGAAAGTAAAAAAAAAAAAGTATTTCACAATTATATACATTTGAATATTGCACATTATGGATATTAGTAAGATAATAAGAGGTAAAGTAATTAATAAAGCCAACCAAGTTGAACATCATCTTACAAGTTGGTTTGCTCATTTCATCCCAAAGCAGAAAAATGTTAAATCATTTCATCTGGACCAGTTTCTTAAAGGGAGGAACGTTTCATCTTCCATCCAGAAGACTTCATCAGTCTGTGGCCTGCCATGCCACAAGTAGCCTTCACTGCCGTTTCAAGTCATCTCGCCTGTTTCTGAGATTCCAGCAGGAGGTTGTCTTGAAACACAGCAGTGGAGGCTACTCATGGGACACATCTGGTTGGCAGGTCGCAGACTGATGAAGTCTTCTGGATGGAAGATGAAACGTTTCTCCCTTAAAGAAACTAGTCCAGATGAAATTATTGAACCTTTTATCACTGAGCCTACAAATCCCAAAGCAGAGGTCCAGTCAGATCTGATCATCTTCTGGCTTCAGACTGTGACAAATTAAACGACGTACCTTTGACTTTTGGGTGAAAATTTGACCCAATATTTGATCAAATCAACCCGACCGATGACGCAGCGGCTTTAATCCAGCGCCTGAGTTACGATTAGCGTGTTTTTTGGACTATAAGGCGCAATTAAATCCTTTAATTTGATCAAAAATCGACAGTGAGCCTTATGTATGAGGCCGAAAAATACAGTATTTGATTAATCTAGGATTTTTTTTTAGTGTTTAATTAAGAGAGACAGGAGAGGACTGGATTAGTCTGAAATATAATATCTAAACAGTTCACAGACGTGCACCGACTGGGTTCTGATGACCAGATTGGACTTTATAGTTCTGGGTATTTATGATGCAGAACAAAGTGAACAGCAATCTAAAAATGTCTGCAGTAAATTAGACATGAAAATGACTTGATGACCTTGATGTCATTACAGTCAGAAAAATGAACCAGACAGTTTTATTTAAAGATGCATAAACAAATGCATAATCTTAGGAGGTTGAATAGTTCTGTTAGTTGTTAGTGCACAATGTTTAAATGTGTAATAATAGTTTTACATCAAGCTGGAGCTGAAAGGAAAGTGATAAAGTGGTGAACACAACACAAACATCATCACTTTAAGCTGTTAAAACAGAGCTGTTAGGAAACAGCATCCATCTAAAGCAGAGCAAGGTTTACTTTTTTAAAAAGATGTGTTTCTGGTCCTTTTTAAATTTATATTCATTCTTTTTATCACTAAACTTGCTGCTGATTCTGGGGAAACAACAAATGATGAATTCATAGAGACGTTGTCTTTAGAAATGGACAAAAAAAAAATCACACAGCGGAGAACACAGACATAAAGACGTTTTAGTTTAGAGACAAAAGATTCAAATGAAACTGAAATGTTCCAAAATAGGATTTGAGTTATCACTCGACATGCTTTAAAATAATACATTTCATCATACGAATCAATAACAAGTCATTTTATATTGAATTTATACATTGATCACTATTTTACCACATTGATTTGCTGTAAAAAAAAATAAATAAATCTGAGGATAAAGAACAATGACAGTCTTTTTTCCTCAAAACCTCTGGAGTGTCAGATGATACACGTCTGCACGCCGAGAGGTTCCAGAACAACAAGCTGACCTGGAGAAACGATTCCTACATCCAGCCAGGAACAACACGACTCCAGCCCTCTGGCATCAACTGAAGAAACACTGGAGAGTTTGTCAAATTTAACCTGCATGAATCTGAACAAACAAACAAACAAACAAACAAACAAACAAACAAATAAATAAATAAATAAAAACATCAGTGGAAATCCATCTTCTTCTTGCTTTGCCTTTTCTTATCTGTTCAGTAATAAAAGCAGAAAGTGGAGTCCTGTGTCCCGGCCTGACACACATCAGGACACATCGTGGACTATCAGAGACTCGCAGACCTGCTGGACGTCAAGATGTTTGGAGTTTGGAGGCAGCTGAGGAGCAAATAGAAGGATGACCCGTCTGGGTCAGAAAAACAAGGTTTTTCTCTGAAAAGTGAACATTAGAAACTTTATAAGTGGTGCAGAGGTGTGTTTTATTTGCAACTTTTCTCTTGTTGTCCATAAATCTTTTGGTCAAAAATGTATTTGTGACACTCAGCTCCACATTTATTAAGAGGACATGCCTCTAGGTGGCAGTCTCTGAGAGCAAATTCTGCAGCTGGAGACAACCTGCACCTTTTAAATGGGTTTTATGTTAAAAAAAATCTGTACAGTTAATACAGCCCATGAACATCCATCCAGCCATTATCTTTTATCCACTTCTTCATTTTAGTTGTGGGGGACACTGGTGTCCATATTGAGCAGGTACTGTGTGAGAGGCAGGGGACACCCTGGACAGGTCTCCAGTCCATCACAGGGACACATAGAGACAAGTGAGACAAACATTGTCTCTCTGTTACTCAGAGTTACCAATCAGACCAACATGCATGTTTTTATCTGTGGGAGGAAACCGGAGCACCCAGAGAAAACTCACACGTGCACAGAGAGAACATGCAAACTCCACACAGAAAGCCCCCCGGTTGAGATTCAGTCCAGTGACCTTCTCACTGAGAGGAGGCAGCTCTAGCAACTGATCCACCGTGCCGCCCCATGAACATATTTAAAGGAAGAAGCAGGTAAATGGATGGATGTATGGATGGATTTAAGAATTATTTTCAGGGAAACCTAAACTAAAATAACAAGAATTAAAACACAGAAATAATAACTGCCTGCAAACACATAAGAAAAGTTTATTAGTGTTTCTGGTTTACAGGGTTCTCCCTCCTGGTTGGGCTCATCTGCTGTTTGTGTTTGATCAGCTGATTTGTGCTGCAGAATTAAAAGATTTGCTGGTGCATTATCGTTCATGGTAAACGTCCTCAGTCTGTGAGGCTTTTGACCAAAGTATTTACAAAGAAAATCAACGTTTCATTCTTTTTCTTGTTGATAAACAGCAGCCAAAAAATAAACAAACAAACAAAAAAACAAATGATTTCTTACTTTTCATTAAATGTGGAAACAGATTTTCCTCACCTTTACCTTTTTGAAACATAAATCCTTTACTCGAACATTTTCTTTTTTCATTCTAAAATCTGTGTAAATTGTAGACATGCACAATATTTGATTTTTGGCTGATATCCGATATGCCAATATGTTAAAACTTATTTGTCCGATAACTGATACCAATACTGATATTTTTTCCTAGACCTACTTACAGCGACTACAGAGCTTTCGCTGCTGTGGAATTAAAATACTACATTATTCTGCATGGTCTTTGTCAAGTTGGCTGCTACCAAATGCAGATGCTGAAAATGATGCAACACTTCAACTTGGATTATGTTTAATGTCAAATTTATTCATGACATTTACTCTCTGACACAATGACATCACTCGAACAGTGCAAATTTGTAAATTTTCACAAATCTAAACTCAACCTGTTCACAAGTGAAAAGTGCACAAGTAGTAGTGCATTAATAGATAAACTTTGTACTTGACAGTTTCTTAAATTAAAAATTAACTTAAAATACAAGTCTTTTAGATCAGTGAGGTTTTCTTTTGGGCGGGGAGGGGGGATGGTCGATGTCCGATATTTAACTTTATCGCCAATATCATCCGATACCATGCTGGTAATATTGTGCATTTTTTTAAAGAATATTGTGCATCCTTAATATTGTAGCAGCTTCTTACTTCAGTTTTCGCCAGCAGTTTGTAAAACGCTCACTCCTCCAGTTCAGCTGTTCAGAACTTTCATTCCAGTCGACTGTGCTCACCGGCAGAGGATTAACAGAAACTTGAACAACAGTTTTTTAAGTGTGGCAGAGGAACCCCTGGTGCTCAGCCGTCTGTTTGTTCCATCTCAGTGACCTGGAGAAGTCGGTGGAGGAGATCCAGAAGGAGTCGTCTGTCAACCACAAGCTGGTGACGGTGCAGGAGCTGGAGGAGAAGTCTAATGTTCTGAGGAAGCTGGGAGAAACTCTCACGGAGCTGAAAAGTGAGTCACGCTGGCACATCTGACGTTCTGTGCATGGCGTTGAACAGAAAACAGTTGTTTACTCTGGTAGACAGTTTATTATCCAGTAATTACTCACCGAGGCACTGATTATCTTTTAGTCACCCACAGCCAGTCTGCTGCATGTAATCACCCTCACATTGCTCACTGCCTGAATGAACCCACTGACCAGTTTCAGTTGTTTGAACATGTGAAGTTTTATTACAGCAAAAAGCTTTCATCCTGGAAAAATTCATCCAGTAACTGGAGCCTGGGTGTTTTCTTTGCCTCTGCTTTTTCCTGCAGATCAGTTCCCGAGCCTGCAGAGTAAAATGCGGGTGGTGCTGCGGGTGGAGGTAGAAGCCGTCAAATTCCTTAAAGAAGAACCGCACAGACTTGACGCCCTGTTAAAACGCTGCAAGACTATAACCGACACTCTTGCCACGATGCGCAAGTAAGAACCAGCTCTGACAGAAACGCCAGTAAATCTAAGGTCCCGCTGCGTTGGTGCTCTTCAGTTCAGGAAGAGCGTTGAATTCTGATGGGCTGCCCTCACAGACGCTGAGAAGTTTCAATCAAACTGCTTAAAACAGAGAAATATGTATTTGTTGGATGAACTCATTTGAGTTTGATCGTTAAGATCCAAGCAAGCTATTTAAACTAGAGAAATTGCATTTCCTGCTAAAATGCAGTGTGAATGCTTATTGCTGAAGAAGATGCATAGCTGAAATTAGCTAAACACTATCTGAATTGTAGCTGAAATTGAAGAACAGGTCTAAATTAGCAGAATAAAGAAGAAAGAACACATATTTCTTGAATTAGTTTTAAAGAAGCAGAAATTAACAAAAAAAAAAAATAGAAAATTAGCTAAAAAAGTTTAAATTAGCAAAAAAAAAAAAAAACACCAGCTGAAAATACAGAAAGAAGCTTAAACTACTAGAAGGAAGTGAAAAGAGCTGAAATCAGCTTAAAAAATTATGTAATTAGCTGAAAAAGTGAAAATAGCATAAAACAGCTAAATAGTAGCTGAAATAGCAGAAAAAGCTGAAGAAAGCTGAAATGACCATAACAAGCTGAAATTAGCAGAAATAGTTTAATTAAGTTGAAAGTAGCACAAATTACCATGGAAAACTTGTATTTATCTGAAAACAGGTGAAATGAGCAAAAAAAAGGGGCTAAAAAAAGTTAGCAGAAAAGGTATAACAAGCTTAAATTAGCAGAAGAAAGCAGAAAACGGTTTGCTCAATTAGGCTGTGGAGAGAGCGCATTTTAGCTGAATTAAGCTGAAAAAAGTTTAAACAAGTGCAAAAAATGTGGAATTAGCAGAAAAACTGAAATTAGCATAAAATAGCTAAATAGTAGCTGAAATAGCAGAAAATGCTGAAACTTGCAGAAACAAGCTGAAATTAGCAGAAATAAGTTAGAAGACGCACAAAAATGTTGTAGTTATAAAAAGAATCAGAAAGGAGCACAAAACAGCTGAAAGTAGCTGAAACTGTGTTGAAAGAAGCTGAAGCAGAACAAAATGTGAAAGGAGCAGTAAAAGGTTTTAAACACCTCTAAAGATGTGAAGGATGTAAAACGAGCTCAGTTCATTTTCTGGGAGGTAAAGTATGATTTTAAATTTGTCCTCCGTCTTTCACCAGACAAGCAAACGAAGGCATATGGAAGAAACAAGACACCTTCTCCAGTCCTTTATCAAAGCACAGTGATGACTTGCAGAAATGTCCTGGCTTTGACATCACCTCTAGCCCACCGCTCACCATCAATGACCTCGGGGGAGGAAACAGCCTTTCTAACTGGAGCCCTCACTCCAGCCTCAGTCGAGGTCTCACTAACTCACCTGGCTCTCACAAGGACAGTCATCCTCCCGTAGCCCATAAGGGCAAAGCTCTGGAGGAGCTGGAGCGCCGTGCTGCTGCTGACAAAGCCTTGTCCATGGAAGTCCGACTGGTAGGACTGGTTCCTCGTTCTTGTTTTTATTTTATGAGAACTGAATGCACATCAACAGTAACAGAGTTATGTAAGTCAGACGCTACACTGGTTGGTTTCCTGTAACTTTGCAGGCGGCAGAGCGGGACTGGGAGGAGAAGCGGGCCAGTCTCACCCAGTACAGTGCCCAGGACATCAACCGGCTGCTGGAGGAGACCCAGGCTGAGTTAATGAAAGCTATTCCTGACCTGGACTTCGCTGCCAAACATATCAAGCCTTCATCCAACGTGCCATCAACCCAGAACCCCCAAAGTGGAGCAGCAACCCTAGAGCATCGCTCCAACAAGCCCCAGCACAAGCTTTCTGCTAAAGAGGGGGGGTCCAGGCGTGGCTCTGGTAAGTCCTGGTGTTCATTATCAAATTGTAAACAGTTCTGTCTCTGAATTTTGGATTCTAAATATGTTTTTTATTTTCCAGACGAGCTGACAGTACCTCGATATCGCACAGAGAAACCCTCCAAGTCTCCCCCACCTCCACCACCCAGACGCAGTTTCCCCTCGTCTCCAGGCGTCACCACCCGCAGCGGAGAGCCACTTCTTCCAGGAAAAAGCATAAAGGTAGCGCAGTAACAATTTAAAATTGATCGTTTTTTACAAAAAACAAATTCAACAAATGGCACGTTTGCTGTTGAACAACTTTTTAAGCTTTTGCTAATTCACAAATCAACAACAAAATACTGTTCCAAGTTTATATATAATGTTAATTTGTTAATTTAAATAGCATTTTTGACATGTCAATAAATGGTGAAGTGTACATTCTGTGCGTAGCTTTGGATAAGATATTAACTAGGGATGCACAAATTGGATTTTTGGCCGATATCTGATATGCCAATAAGTTAAACCTTATTTGTCCGATAAACAATACCAATATTTTGTTCTTAGACCTACTTACAGAGACTACATACATACTTTCTCTGCTGTGGAATTCAAATACTGTTATTCTGCATGGTCTTTGTCAATTTGGCCGTTTCCAAATGCAGATGCCAGAAAGGCTGAAAATGATGCAACACTTCAAGCTGGATTATGTTTAATGTCAAATTTATTCATGACGTTTACTCTTTTTATATCAACACTTGAGCAGTCATACAAAAACATTGTCTTTCATATATAAACAGCGCCTTTTATATCTGTGAGTTATTTTGATGGAATGGCCAATGTCTGATATTTAACTTTATCACTAACTAATATCGTCCGATACGATACCATGCCGATAATATTGCGCATCCCTAATATTAACAGATTTTATTTTATTTTTTAGAAATCTGAGTCTGAAGAGGCTGATGCACAAAAACCTCATGTGAAATTGAGGAGGACCATGTCTGAAAACCCTCGTCCCGCTTCCACACCTCCAACACTGGCCTCTGGAGAGAAGGACGACAGAGACGTGGAGAAAATTGCTGCAGAATTAGAGGTAAAGAAAATCGTTGACGTTGCATTAGATTAATTATATTCTGAGTTCTGTTTTGTAAAAGGGAAATTGTAATTTTTAGTTACCCGTGGTAACGTTCTGTTCACAATATCCACTAGATTCTTCGCGCTCACGTTCTCTGAAAGGGTGAGAGCAGATAAGCTCATCATCATTAGCACATGTTCAACCAGCAGGTGCCATATGTCTCCGTGCGCCCGGCTCTGGGAAAGCCCAAAGATCCCATAATGCTCAGTCGCACACATCATCACCCCGGACTCACAGACCACACACAGACACATGGACCTGATAATGACCTGTTCTGTGTTTGAGACCACCCGCCTGAAATCTGACGGAACAAACACCAGACAGGAACTTATCTGGACCCGTCTTTTTGGTTTCGTGTCTCAGACTTATTGAAAATTCTCGTTTTCCCTCACCAGCTGTTTGAGAGAGCCCCGATCAGGCTCCCCCGCCCCCCTTCGCTTTGCCTCCCTGTTAGCCTGTGCAGCAGGGAAAGTTCTCCCCCCACCAGGTTGGACCTGTGGCCCCTACAGGCCTCAGTCCCCGCCGAGGTAACACTTGCTGAACTTGAGCAAACTGGATTGCTGCGCTCTGTCTTTTTTCTTTCTAACCCCACCCACCTCCACCACCCCCACCACCACCTCCACCACATACAGAAACCCCCCACTACCGTTCAGCTTCTGTCCACGTTCACACTCTTCAACCTAAAGTCTCAAAAAAAACTTTGATCTCTTTTTGACGTTCACATGCACGAGGCGTTAAAGTACCTGAAAACAAGCAAGGTACCTTAAAATAATTTTATATTTTCACACAATCTTTACTGTAATTAGTGGCGACAGAGTCATGTTTGTGTAGTAACAAAAAATAATAGTCCAGTTGAAACAAACGGACTTAGAGAATCACTGAAGTGAATCTAAATGATTGATGGCCAAGGTAAAAGTCATAGATGTTACCACCTTCAACTTAAATGATGTGCACAAACATGTAGTTGACTGGCTTAAAAAGTCAAATTAATAAATATAAACACGCAGAAATTTGTATCATTATGTTACAGTAGTCAACAAAATGTTGTAGTTTTTATTTTTAAATGTTTCTCACTAACTGACCGTTGCATGTTTCTTGCACAGTGCAACTGCTTTGTGTCAGTAAACTCATCACTCTTATAAAGAAAGTTCATGCTCAATAATCCAGGTGTCAAATCTGATAACTCTCAATCAGGTCATCTGGACAGTTTCTTTTTA
>JARVGS010000472.1:33202655-33214106 GCA_031762315.1 Hypsolebias antenori | reverse complement strand
ATATACAGAGTATGCTTTCTAGAAGTTATATTGCTCAAAAGTTTAGTTTCCTCAAATGATTGGGATGGCTAGTGGGGGTGGGGGGTGGGGGGCGGGGGCAAAGATCAATCTATGGTGGACAAGGCCACCATTGGCCACCCCCTGGCTCCGCCACTGCACTGGAGTTGGATAAAACTGCTCCCTTTACTTTCTGTTAGTCCATGTCACCTTATGCAAGACCCCCACCCACCTCTGTTTTTATTATACACGTTGTAATTCCACCCTCTTGGATATCTTGCACTGAAAACATTAAGGTTTACTTTCATTCCCTGTTCAGTTACAGTCCAGAAAAACAGTCACATCAAAAACTACCAACATTCACTGTTCAAATCCTTCATCAATGGGGGACATGAGCGTACCCCTTGATGGTTCTGGAACAGAATAAAGTCAATTGTTCTTCTTGTTTAAGATATACTGTACAGTACAGGAGAAATAGAGTCTGCAGCCGTCAGTGCTTTGTTAATGCGGAGCTCCTTCATATTTGTGTCTGTTGTGATTAGAATCAAAGACTGATGAAGCTTTTTTTAATTTTTTTTTTTTTTTTTAGAAAAGCGCAGTTCTTATTTGTTTCTTATTGTAAATAATTAAAATTAAACTCCAAATAGCCATCTAGAGACAAAATCTCACAAAAATTAGTCATTATTTTGATAATTTCTATAGGAGCAAATTGAAAGAATCCTGTACATCGAGGTTGTTTTCATACTTTTTCTTAAACCTGATTTACTTTGTTTGAGTCTTGCTGAGCTCAGGGAGAGCCTGAAAACATTTATTTCAAAGAAAGCCATGAATAAAAAGTTTGATAACCCAAAAATTTGAATGGTAGATTGATCGTTTGACCTTTTTCCATTTCCGTCTGCTGTCCCGCAGGTAAACGACACACGTAGTTGACATCCAGTCACGGTTTCTTCTCACACATTATTTTATGAAAATATGATGCATCAAAAACAGTGTACAGATTTGTTTCTTACTTTGTTTTGTCCGAGCTTCATGACTTTGCAACGAGAAGTTTGAACTGGTTAAAAAAAAGGCTCGTTCTGCAGTTAATTAGGACGTTCTCTCTTTGTTTCTTTGTTCTGTATTGTGTGCAGAACATTTTTCAGCTCATTGCGACTTACCGGTAAATGATTTATCCCAAAAATAGCAATTGTGTTCACGCTTATGTCTGAATCTTAAGCATTTAATCATTTAAAAACATGCAAATGCATTCAAATATTCACAATTCACCGTTCAAACACCACTTTTTATTCCTCAAATATCTGGCTTTCAAATTTCTACATCCAACTGTTCGCAACCTGTTTAAATCAGAAGCAGATTGTTTTTGGACCATGTCATAATTATTAAAGGACCAGCTGTATGTTTTGAAGCTCACACAACAAAAAATACACATCATGAACACAACACATTGATTTCATAGCAAAGTACAAATTCCTCTGGTTTTTTTTTATATTTTATTGTTTGCCGTGTCAACAGCCAGAAATAAAAATACATCTTTTGTCCTCATTGTGAGCCCAAACTGCTACATTTTTCCTACTTAACATATGTAAATACTTTGTGCTTTTTTTCATGTCCTTTGTGGTCATGTTATCTTTCAAAGACATTTTGGGAAAATACCTGCATCGTGCAAACATGCTGTATGGCATAGTTTGACGTTCATTTCCATATCCTCAAACGGAGCGTCCTCATCCTCGCATTGACTAAATGATAAACACCAAGGCCTATGTTTGCTGCTAATCCTCTGAAGAGAATGCAGACAGAAGATCAATAAGCTCCTCATCCTCCATCCCATCTGGCAATGCCTTTTCTTCTTCCCTGTTTTTCAAACCCAACCCTGAATTTCCCCCTCATCCCTGCTCGTTCCCCTAAACTGTTGCTTTGTCGTTGCAGCCTTCATTCACCCTCTGAGTCTCCATCCCTTCCTGCTCCACCTCTTCCTGCTTCATCCCATTTTATAGGAAATATAATCCCATTGATCCAAAACCCGATGGGAACCGTTGATGTGCAAACAGACAAGTGCTCAATAAGAAGCATTCAGTCCTCCAGAGAGGAGATGGGTGGATAGGTGTTGGTGTGGTGGTGGTGGGGGTTGTGTTACAGGGGCAGAGTGCTTGTGAGAAGAGCAGTGAAAAGAGAATGAAGCTGGTAAGGGTCTCTGCATCCACGTGGCTTAGCATCATTTATCAGTTTTATTGCTTTTCTTGTCTTTTTGCAGGGCCACCATCACCCCTCACCTGACTCCATGGTCCCATGGCAACCTTGACATCCCACCCCCTGCAGCAGCCTCAAAATATTTTTCCACTCAGGCAATTAAAACCTCCGTAGCTCAGATGGAGAAATGGAAGGTGAGACATTGGGGCTCTGACTGATGATGAATTCAGAGTGGCAGGACAGACAGATGCATTCGAGCATGGACATGGATTTACTTTATTCCATCTCAAATCAGCTCATCCTTTCTGCTCGCTGCTTGTTTCACATCTTTGCAAAGTCATCACGGTCGGACGAAACAAAAGCGTAAAGCAGCGAAACAAAGTCCTCACAGTGTCGTTTGTCATATCAGTGGCTCCTGCTGCCTCAAGTTATAAAATCAAGCAGAGTTAGTGACCAGAGGCACATGTTTCTGAAAACAGCTGAAGTGAAAGAATGTCAAGAGTTAAACTCATCAGACATAATTTTATTCTCCTACGTAGACTACGACCAGCCTAACGTACGTCAGTCACGTGACTCACACTTCCTTGTGATTTGCCCTGAATTCAGCCAATCGCTTTGTTTACACTGAGCGCATACCTGCGTTTCAGAAATGTTTTGAATTGCTCTTATAAACCGTACCATTTGATAAAGTTAAGGTTATTTCTATGCCTGATTTTATTATTTGCCATGAGTACATTCAAGGTGTTGAGCCGAGAAATGTCGACCACCACCCAAACACATCCACAATCAGTTGCTGTCAGTTATGGCACAAAGCAATGGCTGTTTCTATTCCTGCTGTGTTTCCATGGTTATTTTATTAACCCTTTCTATTCTGTGTCTATGATAAAGTGAGTGGATCTATCTGTACTCATACTGTTCCTGGATCAAGGCCATTTGTCACCGAGAGGCATCCACTCCTCGGTAAAATGAAGGGTTCTTCTTCGGCTGATATACAAAAGGTTCAAAATGATGTGTTGTTGGCTGTAGAGTTTTCAGCTGACAGAGTCTCTGGTCCTCTCTGTATCTCACTAAACACAAGAACAAGATTCAGCTCTTCAGTCTAAACTGAACTTTTGTTGTAGGCCTGGGTCATCTTCTACAGCTGGGCAACACTAACAGAGTCACCACTAATGGATTTGATGTCAAGATGTATACATGAACTATAAGGTGTTAACATTTCTTGAAGGAATTTTAGCTCAATATTGTATAAACTGGCTGTTATACCGTACTTGCTGCAGTACACGTCGCACCGTCGTATAAGTCGCATCAGTCCAAATATGTCTGATAAAATGGAAAAAAACATAAATAAGCCACTTCACCGTGTAAGTCACATCTATTATGTGTCACAGCTGATGCGTTGCATTTGTTACACGTCATCGCTGACCACCTGGAAATGTGGGCCGGTGTTGTGCCAAAAAGCGATTGGCTGCCAAATGGTGGAGTGTGCATGGGAATACTTTAACAAGAATTCAACAAGATTAACACTTTAAAACAATTATTTGTTTGTTCGAAATTACAGTAAAGGTGTGTCTCAGTTTAACTTTTTTTTTAAATAAATGCACTTTAATGGTCAAATCAACTGAATTTCGCCTGGGCGGTGAAATGCAGCTGATTTGATGTTTGCTCGGAGTTCCAGAACGAGACGAATGTGGCTTTATATGGCAAGAGAAGTGTCTCATTGATAACCACTTTACCTATATAGACACTCGGGTTGCCATATTAGTCGAGGGCCCTCTAGTGGCTGAAAATGGTAGTGTTCAATATTTTCCATGTCAAGATGAATGAAATTGTCAGATCTCAGCCAAAAATTGGTTTTAAATATAAGGAAAAAAACATACATACATTGATTTGCTGTATAAGTCGCAGGGTTTGCTAATTTATGCAAAAAGGTGTGACTCATACAGCAAAAAAATACGGTACCCATTTTTGTATGGATTAGGTCAACAAGCTGTGGTCGCCATCTTTGACTGGGGCGACCCCCCAATATTATTGAATTTTTGTTACCAGCTAAAGACTACAGCACTGCGCAGACAACTGAACACACACAAACACACATTAATAATGCATTAATAACATTAAATCTTTTATGTATTTTTTCCTTTACGACCAGTCGCTCCTTGATTCTTAAACTTTTGATTTGTAACAATCAATTTACACTGACATTTAAGAACAAACTGAATTATAAACAGTGCATTTTATGAAGCGGTGGTTAGTTTGCACCATTATTCTATAGACAATGGCTGTAACAATATGCTGGGTTGCAACATTGATTCATACACCAACATTCATGGACACGGATGCAGCAGTAGATTATTCCAAAGAACAAATAAAAACTTTGAGGTCAGAAGCACACTGCAGCTAATGATTTGTAAAATAAACTTTATAGATAAAAGTATTATCAATACAAAGACATTGAACTCCAGACAGACTCTTCATTTCAAACCCAGTTCAACTTGAGGAACACCGTGAAACAAATGTGTTTAGAATGCACAGTTCTGCTTTAAAAAATATAAAATCTCAAAACTTAGATGTTTTAATGCGAAGCTCTGCCACTTTATTTATGCACAACTATCACAAAGGTGAAGCCAGAAGAACTCACCATTTCTTACCAGCAGCACGGAGAAAGAAACTGAGCAGGAACGTTGTACAGATTGTGCTTCTGCTGCCGACGTTCCGTCCACTTCCTCCTACTTTTGACACGACTCTCAAAAAGTCACGATCGTTGCAAACACAAAAGATGTCAGCGAGTTTTCAGCTGTAAAACAGAGGTCCAACTGGGTTGAGCTTTAAATTTATACCTACCATCTGGAATTAATCAGACAAGTTTTTTCAGTTTACTTCACTGAGAGTGTTTGCTATGGGGTGATGGAAGTTTCCATTTTGTTTTAATTAATTAACAAATCCCAAGTGACTGGTAATCCAATAAAACCCAACATGAATAATCAAGATTTCTGATCCACAAGAGTTCTTGTTCGGCCTTTATCAGATGGCTCTAAAGCTCTTATTATTCCGTGCTTCCGAGCCAAAAACACTGAATCACTTCTATGAGTTTAGGATCAACAGAAAGTTTTTTTTTCTCCACATTTTGTTTTGCAAACAGAAATTTTAACCAGAGAAACTTCATGTTCTGGTCCAGTCCAGTGGGAATGCTGAGTGCTAATGGGCCATGTTTGTTCAGTGTTTGGTTTTCTGTGTTGAGTTTTATTGTCATGTCTGTTCTTATTTTGTTTGGTTTGTGCGTCTTCTTGTCTCGCTGTGTTATTTTGTCCCAGTTGGTCTTTTCTCCCCAGTCCTGCCTCGCCCACTTACACCTGCTCCCTGTTTCATTTAGCACAGCTGTCTGTCATCTGCCTCTCAGTGCTCGGTCCAGAATTCAGTCGAACATTAGTCCTGACAACATCAAAACGTGGGTGGAAAAGGTGAAACACCCACACCTGCCTTTACCCTCATTTGCCCCACTCTGGGCCCGTGAGCAAGGCCCTTCACCCCCACCCCCACCCCAGCTGCTCTGTAGGCGTCTTAGATGGCAGCCAACTGCTTAGAGCTGTCATGTCTAACCCAAAGCCGGAGCTTGGCCCCAATTCAGACCGAGCCGGGCCGTAATAATGTGCTTAATGTGCAAGTCGGGTCGATGTCGGGTTTTAGCGTCAGTGGACGCGTGCTGCTAATGATCCAATTATATGGTAGCATGGTTTGCCATATTATCACCAGCCGAATGTGGCCATTTGACCGCACGCTGACTGGCCTTGAAAAAGCTAAAAAGTTCAGTTAAGCTTCAGATGGACTACTGCCAGCGATCCATCAGCACAAATGGACGTTCATTCAGCTGCTGCACTCAGCGGACGCATGCGGCCGATGATCCAAACCGGTGAGATCACACAATATCTGGCATGTCAGAGCAGGGTCTGTGTCTGAATAATGCAGAATGCAGGGACTGAATGCACTTTGATGGCCATGAAAGGACAAAAACCCCTTAGATTCAATCTTCTGCCTCCTTTAACCTTTAATGACAACTGTTAATAACTAAATAAGCAGTCAAAGCTTAAGTAAAAATGACGTTTTGTTTTTTCGAGTTCCGACCTGTAATTGCTGTTAATTCGTCCGGTCGGATGGGGTTCGGAATTGATGGCTACGGGCTGGGTCGGGTCCGGGTCGGGTCAGAGTTTTTGAACCCGAATGCAACTCTATCACTGCTTCACATGTGCATTCACATGTGCAATTGTAAAAATGCAGATAAATGATTTAGTAAAATAAAATAAATAAATAAAATAAATTGTAAAAATGGCACAAAATGTGCAGAAGTTTGTGTGAAAATTAGAAAAACAGGAATAAATGCTGAATCAGCATTTACCGAAATAAAAAAATAAAAATTAAATAAAATAAAGCTAACTTGTTACTAAACAAAACTTCCCCTACACAACTTTAAATTATTCATCATTAGTACAACCAGAAAATGACAGTTTGTTTACTGAACAGGCGGTTTGATTTGTTCTAAAGTGAAATCTGCAAGAAGTCCAAAAAGATTTTCATATAAGAACCTGCAAATTCAATCAAAAGATTTTCCTCCAATCTGAGTTCAAATTCAATTTTGCCTTATTCTGATTTTTGAGCAGCTGGAACCTGCTGCTTTCATTACTGTTTTATTGTGCTGCCTTTTTTTCTGTCAGAATTATAACACAATAATGTCTGTTGCATTTTTCACGCTCTGTTTTGTGTTTTCACCAACGGTTCTGCTTGTTTGGTGTGAGTCGCTCCGTGTCTCACATTCAGGTCGTTTATTTGCACAGGAAACGAGTAAAAACAGAAGTCAGGTATGATAATCTATGGGTTCTGGTTGGAAATCAGACGAGATTAAATGTATTCTCCTGCGTTTCATCATTATTTTAATCTAATACTAACAGAATCCCAGGGTGAAGATTTCCTCTGTTTGAACGGAGTATTTGAAGAATCTCTTTGAATATTTTTGGCCAACATTGAAATTAATCTCAAATCGACTATAATATGCAACACTTTGTGCAGTAATGATATAAACATTAATTTCTGCTTGTATTGTTACGAGTATGTTGTCAATTTTTATTGGATAATATAAGTAAGAGCACATTTTGATATTTCATGTAGACATTAAGGATTTTCTTTTGAAGATTTTAATCAGAATATTTAGAGAAAACTAACATATTTGAATGAGAATTAGAAATGCAATGACCACTGTAACCCCTGTAAACACACTCATAATAATGAGCATTTAATTTTTAAAGACTACAAGCTGATTCCTGTGTGTTTGATTTGTTTGTGTGATCACTTTCTTAGTCATTTACAAACTGCAACAGCCAAACACAGCCCAGTGACAATTTCACAAGTAGACAGATGGCATGGACAGAAAAAAAAATAAATAAATAAACAGTAATACATATTAATTAGCTGGTGTGATTTAAATTAGATGACTGTTTAATTATTTTCTACCAAGAAGTGTTGCAATTAATAAAATATTATTTATGCTGGTGGTCATTTATAAGACCAACCACTATATATAAACTAGATAAATTACATTTCCTGTGGTGTGAATGCTGATTGCAGAAAAACTTGCTGAAAAACAGCTGAAATTAGCTAAAATATACCGAAATGCAGCTGAACTTGAAGAACAAGACTAAATTAGCATAAAAAAACAGAAAGAACACACATTTGCTGAATTAGGTTGTAACAAGTAGGAAAAAAGCACAAAAATAGGAAATTAGCCGAAAAAAGCTGAAATTAGCACAAAAAGATGAAAAGTAGCTGAGAAGAACAACAGAAGCTTAACCTACCAGAAGGAAGCAGAAGGAACTGAAATGAGCTAAAAAAATAAAAAAAAAATAAAAAATAAAGAAAGGGAAAAAAAGTGGAATTAGTTGAAAAAGCTAAAAAAAATTGCATACACAGCTAACTAGTGGCTGAAATCGGAGAAAAAAGCTGAAAGGAGCATAACAAGCTGAAATTAGCAGAAATAAGTTTATTAGGTTGAAAGTAGCAGAAGTTACCGTGAAAAAAATGACATTAATTTATTAAAAAAACAGCTTAAATTAGCTAAACAATGCTAATGAAAAGGTACCTGAAAAGGTAGAACAATCTTGAATTAGCAGAAGAAAGCAGGAAGAACACACTTGTCCAATTAGCCTGAAAAAGCAGAAATAAGCAAAAAAAAAAAAAAAAAAAAAAAAAAAATGGAAATGAACTGAAAACAGCTGAAATTAGCAAAAGTACAGCTGAAAAATAGCTAAAATAGCAGAAAGAAGCTTAAATTAACAGAATGAAGAGGAAAGAGCATATTTGTTCTGACTGATAAAAGTTTTGATGAGTGCAAAAAAGTCCAATTAGCTGAAAAGCTAAAATTAGCATAAATGTCTAAATAGTGGCTGAAAAAGTAGAAAAAGCTGAAACTTGCAAAAATGAGCTGAAAAGAGCATAAAGAAGAAGGACGTTAGAAGAAGCACACAACATTCTAGTTAGCAGACAAAGTATAAAAGGAGCACAAAACAGCTGAAACCCCCCCAGCTGAATATAACTTAAAGTAGCTGAAAAAAGTTTAAAATTGCACACGGAAGCAGAACCATAACAAAAAGTGAAAGGAGCAGTGAAAGGTTAAGATGTGAAGGATGTAAATGAGCTCAGTTCATTTTCTCTGAGGAAAAAAATGGCAGAAAAGGCTAAAATTTTCTAAAAGGTCCTGAAAGATCTGAAATGTTTGATTTGTTGAAATGTCACTGAAAATGTGGAATGAGCTACATGCCAAAAATGTACAGAAGAAGTACATAAAACTATAAAAAATATATATAAACAGGATCACAATAGTGTGAATGCTCAATACTCACACAATTAATATATCAGTTAAAACTGAGTTAGTTTGTTTTCTGCAAAAACCTGTGATCAACTTGTGAGTCCATTTTTACAGCTTGTCTTTATGCAAATATACTCGTCTTAATGTCTGACCAAAAAACAAACACAAAATACAAAAAACACAAAATACAACCATTACAATAAAACAGAGCCTGGATTTGTTGTGGTTAGTTTATTTCACCTGGACACACACAGCGTTCACACCTGAGTTGACCTCCACAGAGTTGAACTCTAACCCAGTGGGAATCTTTGGGACGCCATGAGAAGAATTTTGAGCAAATTTTGACACAAAATATGGACAGAAATGAACAGATGTGAGAGCCTTGTATAAAACAGTTTAAAATAAATTATACCAACCAAAGTTTATGCAAAAAAAAAAAAAAAATCCAGGTATAAAATCCAACAATGTTCGGTCAGGTCATCTGGACAGTTTTTTTTTTCCTGAGACATTGCTGGAAAGCTATTGAAATATTTCAAAACATAAAATATATTGAAGAAAAAAATAGATAAATTGCAAATATTGTAATTAAAGCACTACAGAAATAAAGTGACTTCTGATTACCATGTTTTTCACCGTATAATTCGCAACTTTTTGTATAAATTAGCATGCCTGCGGCTTATAGTCCGAAGCGACTTATTTATGTTTCCCCCATATTTATAACTAATTTTTGGTTGAGATCTGACAATTTCATTCATTCTGACATGGAAAATATTGAACATTACCATTTTCAGCCTCTAGAAGGCCCTTGATGAATATGGCAAGCCAAGTGTCTCACTGATAGATAAAAGTGGCTATTAATGAGACACTTGGCTTGCCATACTTGGCCACCTTGGTTTCGCTCCACAACTCCTGGAGCATATGTCAAATCAGTTGCATTTTGCCGCGTTGCCCAGGTGAAATACAGCTGATTTGACCATTAAAGTGCATTTATTAAGGAAAGTTCAATGAGACACACCTTTGCCATAATTTCGAACAAACAAATAATTGTTTTTAACGTGTTAATCTTGTTAAATTCTTGTGTACGTTCCTGCGGCCACCATTTGGCAGCCAATCGATTTTTGGCACAACACCGGCCCACGTTTCCAGGTGGTCAGCTGTGATGCACAACAAATGTGACGCGTCAGCAGTGACGCAGAATAGATTCGACTTTTACGGTGAAGAGACATTTATATATTTTTTTCCCTTCAAATTTTTAGACATATTTGGACTGATGTGACTTATATGTTGGTGCAACATGTATGGCAGCAAGTACGATACACTAAAATTGTGATATTTCTACAAATAAAGTAGAATTTTCCTTGCTTCTTAAAAGGCTATTGCCAGAAAATCTGTGAATGAAGATAATAAATGACAAATTTAACATTTTTCTTTTTACTTGCTAGCATTCTGCTGATTGAAACATTAAGAACGGTCTCAGTCCAACGAAACAACATGAATAACAGAGACCATCTTTATGAGAAACAAAAGGCTTTCTTTGAAAGCTTTACAGAAAGATTAATTGGGAAGAGCATCGCTTGCACTGAAAATAAAAGTTGCCCAGTTTAGCCTCTGTACACAGTTGTGCTGGAGAACAAAGGTGTTCAAAGACCGCGAGGTGATCTCTCTGAGAGCTTGAAGCAGGAGAAGAAACACGCTCTGTCTTTTACTCAGCCCTGTTTTCATTTCTTTGCGTTCTGTCTCCGCTACACGTCCCCTCAGGCCTCGGTGCTTTAACTAAAAGACTTTGATGCTGCAGGCTTTACTTAATTGTTTTGTTCACTTCAGAAAAAAATCATTAGGTATTTGCCTGAGTGTCTGTGTGTGTATGAGTGTGTGCTTGTGAGAAAATGTGCATGACAGGCCATCCTCCTCAGCAAAGGGACCAGGGGAATAATCTCAGATTGATCTACAGGCAGCACGTGGAACTCCTGCTCGGTTCTGGCACTTGTGCAGATGGCAGACCTTAAAATACCAGCTTCATCACAGAGGTGAGAGCTTGAGAACGTGAAGCACAGGCCTGCAGTAAAATAAAAAATATCTCTTGCGCATCGTAAGAGACCGAAGTGTGTGCAACACGGAGCACAGGCTCTGAAAGATATCTTTGATTCTGAACAATTTGTAAAAACACAGTTTGGATAGATACAAACAAATAGAGCTGACTGTGGGACCAGTTCATTTACTGGTGAAAAAGAATTAGACTGAAACATCGAACTGGAAGAATTACTTTTTCTATGAAAATACAACGAGAATGTGACGACGTGCTGAATGACAGCAGAAACATGTTGAAGGAGCCGACACTGAGTCTGTCCGTCCGTCCGTCCATCCATCCATCCATCCATCCATCCATCCATCCATCCATCCATCCATCCATCCATCCA
>JARVGS010000472.1:33054004-33071662 GCA_031762315.1 Hypsolebias antenori | reverse complement strand
TATATGTATATGTATATGTATATATATATGTATATGTATATGTATATATATATGTATATGTATATGTATATATATATATGTATATGTATATGTATATATATATATGTATATGTATGTATATGTATGTATGTATATATGTATATGTATATGTATGTATGTATATATGTAGATATAGATGTATATATATTTTTTTTTTTTGCAATGTCATGAAGACCAGTCCAAATTAAATTAATAATTCTCACTTTCTTTCACATATCAGTGGTTTGTGATAAGATTTGTGGCTAGCTTCCAACTACGACGTTCATTTGCGTAGTTACCGAATGAGCTACGGTGACTGAAAAAAGAGGCTAAAATATTTACATACATTGAAAAGCCATAAAGAATCAAGAAGTTCAACTATTTTTATGTATTTGTATGTCTTTTTCACTGAATATTCTTTGTAAAGTTATAGTCGAGTCTACAAATGGGTAAATGAGGGCACAGATGGTAGTATAAAGTACTTTGAGTATCTCGCTGCGATAGAAAGGCTCTATATAAGTACAGTCCATTTACCGTCTTTATGCTTGGATTTGTTAAGTATGTAAATAAAAGTGGTTTGGTTACATCATGTTTTGGAACTGCATTTCAGAAGACTCTGAAAACTACTGGAGTAGACAAGAAAGTTCATGCTCAATAATCTGGAGTAGACTTTTACAAACTGCACCATTTCATAAAGTTCATGTATATGTACGTACACACTGAGACAAGACTGTAATATTATGCGAATAAATAACCTCTTGATGAATGACCATTAAATAATCTGAAGTTTGGTTTATTGTTAACACAAGGTCAACAATGCACCGAAATGTTCAGGATGAGAAGATCCAAATTGACTCACAAAAAAACAAGAAATACTGAAGCATACAATAAAGGTACAAAATAAAGTACCAGAAATGAAAATAAATATATTTACAAGGTCCAAATGCAATATACTGGTAGTAAACAACGTGGCAGAATATAACGATGCAAGTAGAATTAATTAGTTTAAATGCTGGTAAGCTGCAGCTCCAGATAGTTTTCCAGTACTTTGCTGTGCTACTTTCTGCTTTTCATGTGATGAAATGTCTTTAATTCATCGTCCAAACCGTCTCCTGTTGCAGCTCCATTCTGGGCTGTTGCCCTGTAGCTAACCCCTCTTTGACCACATGCGGTGCACAGCTACTGGCATTAGAAAACTTGTCTTGCATATTTTTTAGGAATGATCTCATGGGATATTTTGGGGCAAATCTGTTTTCATTCTCTTTTTTTGTCCCGCTGAAATGGAGCAGTAAAATAGCATCGCTTGGATACGCTCTGTCCTGTTTGGAGCGGCGACAGTCCCGTTGCCTAATTCTGACTGCAGTTGCCATGCCTCCCTCACTGGCTAGCCCTGTGCCCACTCTCTGTTTTTCACAAAGTTTTTCTACAAACCTGAGGAGCTACAGTATTTTTCATGCTTGCTGTCCTTTTTTCAAATTGTAGCTTTTGCATCGCACAAGCATTCTCCAGCAGACCACACTCTTACAGGCACCCCGACTGAAGGACACCTGATGGTGTTAGATAATCCCTCTTATTTTTCTCCATTTGCTGCACAAGAATGTGTTTTAAAGAAAGCCTCTATTAGGGCCTTTCCCCCAGTCAGTGTTTTTTTTTTTCCAAGACCTCCTGAGGCCATGTGGCTGAATATTACCTCAGTGTCTAAAATAGGCCACTGCCATTGCAGATATAGACTGACGATGTGAGGACAAATTGTAAAAGCCGTAACGTGGTGACAGAAAGTGATGTTGACATTGGTTTATTGACATACCTTTTGTTGATTTACAGTTAAAATTACTCCTCACATGATGCACAGTTTTGCATGCTCCAATAAACTACAGCTTAGCTGTCTGTGTATGTCGGAGCCTAAAGGAGGAACAGTTATCTGAGTTTAATGTGGACAAATGTAAAGTTGAGCGTTAATTTAGGAGAAAAAAAAAACAATTTACCCTTTTTTTTTAAAGTGACATGTTTTATTTATTTATTTATTTTTTACATTTACATCATTGAATTACAAAGACAGTGTTAACAGCCAGTTGACCACATTAGGATTTGTAACAATCGCTGAAGTCACCGGATACTTTTAAAACAACTTTTGCAAAACTTCAGACCTCCACCCAGTTCTTCATTTAACTTCTGCGGCTAACTACAGAATTTCAAAAATGTTTCCTTGATGTTTTGATTCTATTTTAGAAACGTCCTTTTTGAGTTTTAATGAACTACCAAAACACTAGTGCAACTAATCTTTCGTGATTTTTGTGAAAGTAACTGATATTTAAAGTAAAATGTTCTTCACCTCTGATGATTATCATTTATTTTAACACTGTGCAACGTGATGCACATGGAAGAAAAGCTGAGCTTTTGAAAGAATAGCAGGAGGATTGCAGTAAAAAATACACAGATTGTTTGCTCAGTCCATGTTTGAGGGGGCAGGGCACTGAGGGGTCAAAGGTCACAAATGAAACAAATTAAGGGCGAGTCGTGGCCCCCAGGGGAAACATTAGCAGGCTACAGAGATGGGATCCAGATGGAAGATCATGAGAGGAGCACACAGGGGGTCTTTGGACTTTTCTCCTCTTTGAGACTCTTCTTCGCTGTTTCTTATCGCGCTGCTTAAAGACGTGAAAACGAGCAGCATCTGTGGGACGTCCTGTGACTGAGGCGTCAGACATGCCCTTGTTTCAGTTTTCTCATCCAGACAACTGGTCTGAAACTGTCCCACATCGTCTGTCAGCAAG
The DNA here is from genome assembly GCA_031762315.1 of Hypsolebias antenori. Lineage (NCBI taxonomy): Eukaryota > Metazoa > Chordata > Actinopteri > Cyprinodontiformes > Rivulidae > Hypsolebias > Hypsolebias antenori. The sequence goes on along the minus strand of JARVGS010000472.1, from coordinate 33,068,870 downwards.
CTCAGCCCCACTTCACTCACATTTTTTAATTAATCCCTTTCACATCAACTTTTAAAGTAAATCCCATGGTATGTGGTGTAAAGAACTTCCTGCGCTTTAGCTTTGAGCTGTATTGCACACTTTATGGCAGGTTAAAGCTGAGAGGCCGAACCTTCACCCTCTTCTTTTTCTCTTTACTTTTATTTTGAGCAACAGCAACGCAGTGGGATCTTTGTACTGCCTGGGAAAACCACACTGGGCTAAGGTTAAAACGAGGGGCTGGAGGAGGAATTGGGCAGATGAAAGCAAAACGGAAGAGCGCGAGAGCAGGAGGAAGAAAGATGCTGGTGAAATGAGAGCTCGGCTTACAGGTGGCATGCAGCTTGCTGACCGCAGAGGAAGTTGTGATGCTGTTGTGGCGTCATTACAGTGTTCACAGTGTTGGAAGCTGAAGATGTATTTTTTTCTAATTGTTCCTTTAAAGCAGGCGTGCACACGCCATATGGACCCACATAAAGTCACCCTGCATGTCTAAAAACAGGACCTGCTCCAGGTGGTCTGTAGCTGCTCTTTCCACCCTCACCATCAGCTTGTTGTGTAATAAACTCTGGCCACCACCCCAACTACCATCTCAAGTTTTTTTTTTTTTTTTAAGGACGATATTGGAGTTTTGACCGATATTCGATATGCCAAGTGTTAAAACTTATTTGGCCAATAACCAATATCAATACCGATATTTTTTCCCCTACACCTACTTACAGAGACTACATAACTTTCTCTGCCGTGGAATTAAAATACTGTACTACAAAAAGGGGGCTGACAATGATGCAACACTTCAACTTGGATTATGTTTAATGTCAAATTTATTCATGACATTTACTCTCTGACACAATGACAACACTCGAACGGTGCACATTTGTAATTTTTCACAAATCTAATCTCAACCTGTCCACAAGTGAAAAGTGCACAAGTAGTAGTGCATTAATAGATATACGTACTTGACAGTTTCTTAAATTAAAATTTAACTTAAAACAGAAGCTTTTTATATCTGTGAGTTATTTTGATGGAATGGCCGATGTCCAATATTTAACGTTATTGCTAATATCGGCCGATACCGATACCATGCCGATAATATCGTGCATCCCTACTTTTTTCTGTTTGTCTTTAGACAGAATTTGGACAGAAACTCTGCCAACTTCATTTCTGTGCTTTACGATTAACTTCCTACGAATAAAAGTCCAAGCATTCCTTCAAGACGTGCATATTGAAGCCAGTCTTCCATGCCAGAGTTTAAAAAGCAATCATCCAATGTTGAGAGGGAGTGGAGTCATAGCCCTTTGGGTTGAACCGACTAGACAATACGCTGATGCATACTCAATAATCCAGGTAGAAAAATCTAAAAAAAATCCCATCGTAGGACCAGACTTAGCTTTTTTAGATGACTAGACAATGATGTTATGCAGAAATTCAAGCGATGTTGTGAAATCTTGCACTCAGAAAATGTGTTTAGGATGACTCTTAACTCTGACCAAATCAAAAGTAGATACAGTAACTATCTGTAAAATTGACTGAGGTATAACAATTTGGGAGTTTAAGTTTTTTTAGCTGTCGTAGTCAACTTCATGTTGCAGATGTATATCTAATGATTGCTTTATGAAAATTTAAGTTCATGAGATATTTAGCTAATCCTGAAGAGATAGGAACACACATGTATACGCACAAGATGCATAGAACAATATCATTTTTGCTTTTGCCCACAGGTGATAATAGGTATCTCTAACATAGAGGGGGAAACTTACAGTTTGGGAACAGTGGATCTGTGGTGATCAGTCTCTGGAGCACAACAGTATTGCATTGTGGAGTCCCCGACAGCCACAATGGCTGCTGTTTGTCTGTCAAACTCCAATAACTCTGCTCCAGTACCATTCCCCCCTCACACACACACTTTTCTCACTCGGTTAACCTCAAAAGTGGTAATTAACTTTGGCAGCATGCAGCACTTAATGCCTATGCTATTAGCTGGCTGTATTTTTATCCCCCTAGCATTTACCCCAACAGGGTAGTCACACATTGAAACTTCGACAAACTTTGCAAAGAATTGCACGCGTTGAGGTTTTTTCTCATTAAAGACGAGGCATGGCAGCTTTGGTTAAGTAGCTCCATGATTTACTCTCCTGCTGCATAATTATTTCAAGGTAAATGCCTAATTTTGTGCAAACATGCACATATTAACATGTATAAAAATGAAATACCTGAGCTTATAAAATACATTGTATGATCAATTTCCATTCGATAAAGTAGTTACTGTTGCTCTACTGCCATGAGGGGTTTTGAAGCTGACTTGTCCGGTGATGCTGGTGTCTCTGATTGAAAGGCTGGCTGCTGCGGGAGCTGCGAGGAGGCTGGCTAAGGCACCGGCGGTACTGGTTTGTGCTGAGCCAGGATTCTCTGGACTACTACAGCGGACCAGAGAGAGGAGCTCGCAGACTGGGCACACTGGTTCTCACCAGCCTTTGCTCTGTCATTTGGCCCGACAAGCAGACATTCAAGGAGACAGGTGAGCAAAAAATAGATTAAACATTTGTAGATATTCTGCTAAATTATAACAGATGCAATCATGGACACATTCTTTGTTATTTATGTAAAAACTCAGCCAGACTTGTTTTAATCCCTTGAATGTTTAACACAGTGGTGTAGTCTATGTGATACGCGGGTATATGGAGTATACCCACTAGAAAAGCATTTAACTACTTAAAAGTGCCCAACGATACATGGCCTATCATTAGTCACGTGTCATTGATACGTTAAACGGCAGTTAAACGCTTCTGTAACAATCTATTGGTATGCAGCACCAAATTATTGTATAATTAATATTTCTGTACTTAATTCTTGAGCATGTTTTGCTTTGATACTGTTTTATAAATAAATTCTTTTGTTGTAAAAAGTTTGTTGTTCATTTATTGAAGTACACTGCCTAGCCCCCAAAAAAGTTGCCACCTGGATTTAACTAATCAAACAGGTATGATCCTCCTGTTGGATAATTCCTGTATGGTCGATTATGTTTCAGCTGCAACAAGTTATTTAACCTCACATGGTGCAATGAGTAGCTTCTCATTTCTTCAACCACTATGTGGAAAGACACATGGCGTGGTCGTGCAAAAGATGTCAGTCTGATTGAGAAGGGTCAAATAATCATTGGTATCAAGCAGAGAAAACATCTAAGACGATTGTAGAAACTAATAAAACTGGGTTAGGAACTGTTCAACGCATTATTAAAAACTGGAAGGATAGTGGGGACCCATCGTCTTCCAGGAAGAAATGTTGCTGGAAAACAATCTTGAATGATCGTGAACGGTGATCACTTGAACGTTTGGTGAAATCAAATTGAAGAAAAACAGCAGCACTCAGGGCTGTGTTTAATAGTGAAAGTAAGAACATTTCCACATGCACAATGTGAAGGAACTCAAGGGACTGGGACTGAACAGCTGTGGAGCCTGAAGAAAACCACTAACCAGTGAGGCTAACTGGAAAAACAGGCTTCAATTTGCTAGGGAGCATGAAGATCGGACTCTGGAGCAATGGAAGAAGGCCATGTGGTCTGATGAGTCCAGACTGATCCTGTTCCAGAGTGATGGGTGCATCAGGGTAAGAAGAGAGGCAGGTGAAGTGATGCACCCATCATGTCTAGCGTCTAGTCATCAATGTAAGATCTTGGTGAAAAATTAATGCATCACTGGATGAAGAAGATCTTGTGACCTTGTAGAAGTTTATCGAAACAATGACACAGAGAACACATGATGTGATCAAAGATAAAGGCGCTCCAACCAAATGTTAGTGTGTGACCTTTGTTTTTGGTGGCGACTTCTTTCTTTTGGCCTGGCAGTGTGGTTCTTGTATCTCCAGCTACATCTTTCTCCTCCCTCCACTGTTTGAGGTTCAGTCGCGGTGTGTGTCAGGTATCACAGGTGATGACGTGACTGAACTGTTGCATAGACCAGACGTCACTCAGCAAGACGGAGGAAATTAAATTTGTAGAGAAAATGACTAGTAATGCACAGTAATTTGGATAAATAACTTTAATCTGATTGTTGTATTTGAAATAGCAACGTGTTAAATTACTTGCACTGAAAACAGTGGTTTGATTAGAAGAATAATGCGTTACTGACATCACTGGTGCAAACCAGTAAAGTTGTGGAACATTGCATTTCCATTTAACAAACATCTCACGTCAGTCGTGATATTCTGAAAAGCTGGACGGCAAAGTTAATAAAGTCTTTGTTAAGGTAAATCAAGATATTTTGTCTTTGTCCACAATTCAACTTTTGTGTGTTTTAGTGAGTTTCTCTAAAAAGGTAATAATGGAAGCCTCCTAAACCAAACAAACGGACTGAAGGCAAACTGTGTTTTAATGCCGAGCTCTTACTTTTTTATACTTTTTATCCATTGACCCATGGAAAAGCCCCCTCACAAAACATGTCCCTGCCTTTGGAGAGTGGGACTGTTAACATGGTGGAATGAACATCAAATTCCTTTTAAGGAGCTAAAAACCTCCAGCAGTCCCTTAAAGCCTGCCCTTTTTTTAATCACTATCTTTCTGAGTTACAGTTTCACTGGGAATAAAAGTAACCCAAGCCCAGCCAGGGGAAGTGTTCAACTCACAGCTCAAACCTTTTCCTTTCACAGTTTCTTTAAGCTTAGGAGTTAAGGCCTTTGGCTAATGAGTTTTAAAAACGGCATCAGATATGTAGAAAAAGGCAGGACTGAGTCTCGCATCTGTAGAATTTGCCTCGAGTTCCAAGCGGCACCATATGTTATTTATGAAATTCACCAATTAAGAAGTTCTCTCTTAAAGACAGCACGAGTCTGCACATCCCTCCTTTGCCTTATCTTCTTGTTGTTGGAGTGGCAGATTGGCACAATTAATACCAGAAGCAGGTTTCTAAGTGTGATTAATTAAAGTGTGGAAATGCTGTGGCGGATACGGATGGATTTGCATGAGCACACGTCTTCTCGTAGCCAACAGCCCCCTCTCTGCTCCGACAAACAGCAAAGAAGGAATAAACTGCACTTCACAAACTGTGTGTCACCAGTTCTCCTCGTCAGTCTTCAAGGATGAGGCTTCTTTAACACTCACAAGTGACCGTACTTTTGTGTAAATTCAGATGTAGCCACAGAAGCTAGCGCATAAAAACAGGTTGTTCAGAGTAAAACAGACATTTTTCTATTTCTGTCAAACGAGACTCGAGTGGCAGATGTTTAATTTTCAGATCGATCTCTAAGGCAACGAAAAGCCTCTTCTTTCCATCAGTGCAGAGGAAACAAGTTACAGAAATAGTAACACAGATACGTGCACGCTGATCAATAATTATCGCCCACCACCAAACATGTGTGTGTTCATATGTCTGTTAATATCCCATGAACCACTGGAAGAATTGTCTCCTTTCTCCAAATGTAACACTTTTTAAATTTCAACCAAAAAAGTTCTATAATGGTCTCATCCGTCCACAGAACGTTCTTCCAACAGTCTTCTGGCTTGTCCACGTGATCTTTATCAAACCGCAGACGAGCAGCATGTTCTTCTTGGAGAGCAGTGGTTTCTCTTTCAACCCTGCCATGAACACCATTGCTGTTCATGTTCTCCTGATGGTGGACTCATGAACATCAGCAGCAGTCAATGGGAGAGAGACCTTCAGTTGTTAGAAGTTACCCTGGGGTCCTTTGTGACCTCGCCAAATATTCCATGTCTTGCTCTTGGAGTGATCTTTGTTGGTCCACCACTCCTGGGGAGGGGAACGATGGATGTCCTCCATTTGTCCACAATCTGTCTGACTGTGGATCAGTGGAGTCCAACTCTTTAGAGATGTTTTCTGAGCTCCTCAGAAGTCTCCTTTGTTCCTGCCATGATCCACTTCCACAAACATGTTGTGAAGAGAAGACTTTGATAGATCCTGTTCTTTAAATCAAACACTCTTTATCTACTTTTAGGACTTATGTGAAAGTCTGAAAATGTTTTGGGTCATATTGATGCAGAAATATAGAAAATTGTGAAGGAAGGCTTCACAAACCTTCAAGCCCCACGTATAACTGATAAATTTTGGAGATAAACTAATCCAAGATAGTTGCCATAGCTGATAGATCTTATAAAATAATAATAATTAAAAAAGAAACTATAATTCTGTCAGTTGTACAGATAAAAGCCTTTATTTCGGCTTAATCACCGACTGTTGTTGCAGAACTGAAACAGAAGAGCATGCACAGATTTGATCACTGCAGCAGAATCAGATCATGTAGGTGCTTGACAGGGAGCAAAGCAACCAGTAATCAAAGCAAAGTCAACCGCAGAGCACAGACACTGTAAATATAGTCCATGAGTAGGTGGTCCAAATGAATACCAAGCAGCGACATGACCCAAGCACATCAGAGGAAAAAGCACGAGGGATGGCGCAGCGTGAAACATGACGCAGCTCAGAGGTCGTCTCTGCCGCTGTGCTGCACTGGCGTCCGTGAAGCTTCCCTGAAAAACAAGACGCTGAAACAATAGTCTGACGACAAACATGGAACTTTATCGGTGGCATCCCCTCGTGGGCAGCGACATCACTCAGCAGTCTAATTGGACGGGGCTGACATTTGGAGAGAAGGGTGTTGCAGGATCTGCCGTTCAGACACATTTTGCCAAGTTGCTGGCGAACACAGACACAACACGCTCCACTGACTCGAGAGGCGCCGCCGCTCTCCTCCCAAAACAAAACTCAACCACACTCAAGTACATTTCATCACATGTTGCAGCTAATGGGCGACTCGGAGAGACGCCGGCGTGTCAGCGACATTAAACAAGACGGTTCCATCAGCCAACACTTTCACCCAATTCTGGACTTCATCTGTCCATCAGACACACCCCTATTGAAAAGTGCTCTTCTGCTGTAATTAGATCTTTGGAGTTCAAATTAACAACATGATGGTGTGTGTTTTAGGTATGGTCCAATTAATTATAAAGTTTCCTTACTGTAACGATGTGTGGCAAAACGCACAAGCAGTATTCATTTATGTTGCTCAAAAGGGTTAAACTAAATAACTATCTAAATAAAACAAGACACATTTTTTTATGATGGCGTTTTGAGCTAAAATTATTTTATAATAAACTAGAGAAATTGCAATTCCTGAGAAAATGCAATGTGAATGCTTATTGCTGAAGAACTTGCTGAAAAAGCTGAAATTAGCCCAAACATGCTGAAATAGAAGAACAAGCCTAACTTAGCAGAAGAAAGCAGCAAGAACACAGTTGTTACTGAAGTAGGTTTAAATATGCAGAAATTAGTGCAAAAATTAGTTAATTAGCTAAAAAAGATGAAATTAGCAACAAAAAATAGCTGCAAAGTCGATGAAAAGGCATAAAGAAGCTTAAACTACCAGAAGGAAGTGGAAGGAGCTGAAAATAGCTAACATGTGGAATTAGCTGAAAAAGTTAAATTTAGCACAAAAGCTAAAAAGTAGCTGAAATAGCAGACAAAGCTAAAACTAGCAGAAAAAAACTGAAAGCTGAAATTAGCGGAAAGAAGTTACTTAGGCTGAAAGTAGCAGAGATTACCACAAAAACTCGAATTTATCTGAAAACAGCTAAAATTAGCTAAAATGTAGCTGAAAAGGTAGAACAAGCTGAAGTTAGCAGAAAAAAGCATAAAGAACACGTTTGCCCAATTCGGCTGAAAGAAGCCAGATTTAGCACAAAAAACTGGACATTTTCAGAAAAAAAGCTGAAAAAAACTGCTGAAAAGTAGCTAAAAAGCAGAAAGAAGCTGAAATAACAAGAAGTGGCGAGAGCACATTTTTGCTGAATTAGGCTGAAAAAGATTGAAACGAGTGCAAAATTGTGGAAATTGCTGAAATAACTTAAATTGGCATGAAACAGTGAAATACTAGCTGAAATAGTAGAAAAAGCTGAAACTTGCATAAATTAGCTAAAAGCAGCATAACAGGCTGAAATTAACAAAAACAATTTAGAAGAAGCACAAAAATGTTGTAGTTAACAGAAGAAAGCTGAACGGATCATGAAACCACTGAAAAACAGCTGAAACCTTATCTGCTCTTGGGTGTCTGAAGAGCCTCGGGCACTCATCTCCCAATCGTAAATTAAGATTATGGATCTGGTATCATGGACGTTTTCAACAAAACGACAAGGTCCGGGGGAACCGGCATGTCCAGCCGAGACGCACACTGTAGGATACGTCATGGACTTGTGGGGGGTGTGGCAGGTGATGTGTCTCACAGTCCTGTCTCTGGAGGATGTTGAAGACGTTTACACAATTGGATTTATGATAGCAGGGACTCTGCTTTTTGGCATCGGAGGGGCTCTGTTCTATCGACAATTGAAGAAGGCATCGGCAGCAGTTTCGGCCATGACAAAGCTTCTGAGTCAGTGTGAAGGTTTGATCCGTGCCGTGACCTCGCAAAATCAGCTGATTTACGAGTTAAACCGTAAGGTGGAGGCGATTTCTGAGAATCGCAGGCTGCCTGCGGTTTCTGGGACTCGTCAGTATGATGGGTTTGACCTTGGGTGAGACTCACAGCATGGATCAGTGGAATGGATTCCCACAAATAGGCCATTTTGGAAACAGATCGTCCAGCTGGACTCAAGGCTGAAGAAAAAATATGTCTGCCTGAAGAAAATCAACAATCAAGCTTTATCTGAATCTGACTCCCTGCCGGCCTTGGAAATGGGCCGACTATCAAATTTCTCCTGGGTCATGAGTAACCAAAGACAACAAGCTTCATGTATCGACCTCAAATGCAGACGTAATCTGTTTTTAATATAGAGTATAGGTAGAGTTTTTTTATGTCTCAAATCGTGTCCTGAAGAACAAGATGTGAATACCACTATCTATCCTCATGGTTCTTCCCCCTTTTCATATCTAAGATTATTATTCTGAAAAAGAATAAGAAAGGCCATGCTGATAATATTGGCTGCAGCTTCATTCAGTTAATCGATCTTTTGGGCGACTGTGCGTACATGTTCTCGCTGTACCTCGGTGCAATGATAATGAAGCTTATTCTGATTCTGATTCTGATTCTGAAAGTAGCCGAAGATACGAAATATAAACAGGATCACAATACTGTAGTTTGAATGCTTAATATGCATTCACACAATAATGCTGGACTTATAGCTGCCATGTTATTGACTCTGTGTACAATATGGGCTCCTGCAAGCTGTGTAACTTATTGTATTATGCTAGTAATTACTCTCAGCTACTACCTTACAAAATTTTAGCTCAGTAGCAATACTGGTTAAAGTATATTCATTGTTGTCTTTGCCAAAGTCAGAAGACTCTGGCAGCCATCTTAATTTTGGTTGGCTTCAACAGGTGAAAAGTTATAGATGTACATCAAATAATTACTTTCAGATAGTTTAATTAAAATCTGTTCAGTGCTTCGTGAGATATTTTACTAACTGATAAAGTTGACTCAGTTTAAGCACAGATCTTGTGCAGTTTAGAGCAGTGGTTCCCAACACTGATCCTTGAGGAACACCATCCTGCATGTTTTAGTTGTTTCCCTGCTCCAGCACTGATTCAGTGATTTAATTAACTCTTCATGTTCTGCAGAAGCCTGTTAATCACCATTTATTAAAATCAGGTGTGTCAGAGCAGAGAAACTAAAACATGGAGGATGGTGTTCCTCAAGGAACACGGTTGAGAACCCCTGGTTTAGAACACAGGTTGGGCATTACTCTCAGTTACGACCGTGTCACATTTGATTTCACTGTCTGTAAAATAACTGTGTGATTGTCATTTTTGTGTTTGATAATAGTGCTTAGCTGGGGTGGGCATCTTGAAGGGGGTTCACTCCAAAGATGAATCAGTTGTACATGCATGCCCAACAATTTCTGTCTGAGAGTTTCAGTAAAATCTGTCAAGTGGTTCATGAGACATTTTGCTAAAACTCACATATGCACAAACACAAACACAGACTGAATACATTGTTTCTTTTTCACCTTTAGGGGTAGTCAGTAAGGAGCATTAGTTCTTTCCCCCAACCCAAAAAAGAAGTAAACTTTATTTAGTCCTAGCATTTGGGCTTCTACTCAAAAGTACAAACAGACGTTGAAACGATGCCAGAGCCTAACTCAACTAAAAGAGCGCATCTTAAAACGCTTGCTCATTGTACAAGATGCTGCGTCAGCGTTTTTGCAAAATACACTAAAATAATGAGCGGTGAGATTTTCTTCTCAGCCGCGGCACAATGTTGTGCGCAGTTTTTACTCCCTGGAGAGAATCATAATTAACCTGTGGATTGACGTTTTAAACAATCATGGAGGCAAACGGTCTCGTTCGTAACAACTCCCTCAGGACGGTGCTAACCGGATCTCCTCTGGTGCAAAAAGTGAAAACCAGTCAGAAACTGAGAGGAAAGAAGAACCCGGGACAGCAGAGGAGAAACACACCACTCGATGCATCATGACAGTCGTGTGGTCTCTGATTACATGTTTTCTGTGTAATTCACAGACAGAAAGCACGTTCACTCCACTGGTTGGTGAATCTGAGATCTAACGTGCCGACACGTGTTGCGAGATTAAATTTAACACGTGTTCTTTCACATCCCATCAGCCACTTCTGCTGCGACAACCTCGCAGCAGACAGGTGAGGCTCAGACCACCATGCTTTTCCTCTCAGGTACTAATTTATTCATCCAATCACTGGAACAGGTTAATTTACAAACATTTCCTGTGTCGAATGTCATAAAAACTACAACTCCATAAAATTAAATGGCTTCAAGTCCTTGAAGAAATGCATATTACCCACCACCTTTCATCCCAGAGAACTGACAAACCTTTAGCTGTTTTGATTCGAGCTCATATTCAAGGTTTTGATCCGACTTATTTGTCTTATAAACAACATGATGTGTGAACTTATTGTGAGAGAGCTCAGCGTATGTGTTATAAATGACTCTCGGCTACTATCACAACTAATCTTAGTTCAATATATTTAAAAAACAAGAGATGTTGTGGTATGTCTGTGGCAGCCATCTTGGACTAGATTAGCTCTAGATGTTAATTGTTGAATCATTTCATTAAAATGTGTCCAGTGCTTCATGAATAATAAGAAACAACATGCAGGAAAAACCTCCTCTGCCTTTGTCTTTTGACGGCGGGCGATAATAGTGTGAACGTTTATGGAGCATTCACACTGTTGTGATGCATTTTTCTTCTGAACGTTTTTAGATGGTCGTCGTCCAGCAGTTTTCAAGCTGTTTCAACTTTATTCAACTTTACAACCTTTTTCTGCTCCTTTCACATTTTGTTCTGGTTCAGCTTCAGCCTCCTTGTGCAAAATTGAACCTTTTGTCAGCTACTTTCAGCTAATTTCAGCTGTTTTTCCAGCTGTTTTGTGCTCCTTTCAGATTCTTTCTGCTAATTCTTCTTCTAATTTCTTTCTGCTAATTCACCTTGTTACGCTCCTTTCAGCTTATTTCTACACGTTTCAGCTTTTTCTACTATTTCAGCTAAGCTAATTTAAGCTTTTTCAGCTAATTCCAATTTTTTTGCACTAATTTCAACATTTTTCAGTCTAATTAAACAAACATCTTTTCTCTCATTTCCTACTGGTAATTTAGCCTTCTTGCTGCCTTTTTAGCTTTTCAGCTATTCTTTTCTCATTTCAGCTTTTTTCAGACAATTTTTCCTTTTTTGTGCTAATTTCTGCTTATTTCAGCCTAATTGGGCAAACATGTTCCTTCTGCTATCTCATGCTAATTTTAGCTTTTCTCTCTTTTCAGCTACCTTTTTAAAGTTAATTTTAGCTGTTTTCAGATAAATTCACGTTTTTCTTGGTGATTTTTGTTACTTTCAGCCAAATTAACTTATTTCTGTTCATTTCAGCTTGTTATGTTCCTTCATGTTTTATTTATTTTGTGTGTGTGGCTAGTTTTAACTTTTTCTGCAATTTCAGCTACTATGCTAATTTTAGCTTTTTCAGTTAATTCCACATTTTCTGAGCTAATTTAATCTCTTTTCACTTCCTTCTCAAAGGTTAAGCGTCTTTCTAACTTTCCTGCTACTTTTTATAGTTGTTTGTGCTAATGTTAACATTTTTAGCTGATTTCATATTTTTTATTCTTTTTTTTTTTTTGCATATTTAAGCTTAACTGAGCAAATATGTGTTCTTTCTTTTTCAAATTTAGGCTTGTTCTTTCATTTCAGCTACATTTCAGCTGTTTTCCAACAAGTTCTTCTGCCATAAGCGTTCACGCTGCATTTCTGCATTTGAGTGCATGTTTTTGATCGTGCAGTTTCTGTGTATTTTAAACAGAACGGTTGATTCTTCTGTTTTCTCCCTTGTTGGAAGATTGATCTTTTTTCTCTCCACAGATGAGCAAACATTTCCACATGTCTGGATTTCAGGACATTCTATTTTTTACCATCCAACATGCATTTTGTAAATGAGATTCTGATTGATCTGACATCACATGCACGTTTCCACGTCACTTGCTGTTTCAGTGTCATTCCTGCATCCTATGTTTGTTTGCTGTGTTTGCAGGTGAAAGAAAGTAATGTACAGGTTTTACCCTCAACTTTTGCTAATAGTCTCTTTTAGGGAGATTCTGCAGAATAGACACATAAATTCAAGGACTCTTTCTGAACTCCCAAGGAGACGTTTTTATTTTTATTTTTAAACTGTCCCACTTGTGGCGTTTCTCTGAGTGATGAACTCTTTATGTTACTTTTTTTTTACACTGGATCAGGTCAGTGACCAGTTTGAATAAGCTAATGAGGACTTCTTATAAGCCACAAAATAAAGATTTAAACATAAATTGTTCAAATGTGGTTCTAGAAGATAAATCCTCATTTCTATTATAAATATTTGGCTTTTTCTTCTCATAATTGTGGCTTTAAGTTAAATTCACGACTCTTACATTTTAAAGTTCAAGCCCTCCGGTTAGTCAGGCTGATTATCTTTAACATGTATTGATCAACTACCAGATCAAAGACCCTTTCTGATAAACGTGCATGCTCGTTTGTGTGCACTTTTATCTGCTTCTTGTCTTATGAAGTCTGCACGTCACGTTACGTGGACCCAATCAAGCCAAAGCTTACAGGCTCCATGTGTTTCCAGATACGTCTGAAACCTTGTAGCAGCGAATGCTTCTCCTTGGATTCTCTTCAGTTCAGTCCAACGTCCAGGATCTGAAAAGTGAGAACTCCGATAGCTTGTGTGCGAGTCTGAATAAAATATGTGCAACGTTTATTTTAGTAGAAGACAGACACACAGGCAGGTAAAATCATAAATCCTCCAATAGAATAACAAACAGGGAAAAGAAAAGTGCAACTTCATAAAGACGATATAATTTTCATATTAATGAAGGAGAAATTACAGTACAACCTGCCACGACCACTCACTTTGTGCAATTAGCTAAATTAATTTAAATAAGAAAGTGTGTTTATTACACAGAAAAAACATCTTAAAGAAGTATAAATTTGTGTCACAGAGAAACGCACATGATTTGTGTGGTTCCTGTAACCAAACAGGCCAAGTGGAGAATGTGGGAGTTCCGTGATTTATTAATAAAGACGTGTTCTTTCTCACTTCCCGAATGGAGAGCGAGAGGATAGGCAGTGAAATGAAAGTAGAAGGGGAGCTGCTGCTGGTGGTGCTGGTGGTGTTGGGGGGGACTCCTAAAATTCATCCCCTCATAAACACGGAGTTTCACTCAGCTCCCACATGTGGCGCAGCCTCTGCGATCAGTCAGAGTCACTGATGGAGTTAAACCAAAGTGACATCAATGCTACATTTAAGCCACTGGAACATGCTCCACCTCTCTGCTCTTGTCCTCGCTCTGTGGCGCCTTTTACCTTTTTTTTGTCTCAAAGACACCTTGCCTTTGTGCAGAGAGCGATCTGCTCTGATATCCGGACTCCTGCAGCCCTCTTTGTCTCCTTCCCCTCCTCCCTCACCCTCCATCTTGTCTTCCTTCTCTGCTGATTATCAATGCAACACCTTTAATAACATCCATCAGCCCACCACTTTCCCACCCTCTACACCCACTTCATTTATACAGGGAGTGAGAATCACAGACGGCGTGTAATTTAGGGTAAAAAGAAGATGAATGTGCCTCCATGTGAAGATCCTGTCTGCAGACAGTAGATGGAGAGGAGAGGACCTTTGGGTGTGAGCCTTCTTTGTGCCGCCTCTATCTTCTTTCAATAAACTTTATCTTTAAAGGATGCTGCGGTTACCTGGCTACAAATCTTTCCTTTTAGCAAAACAAGAACCCTCTCCTACCCATGGATGAAAAGTTCTAGGTGAGAGCTTTAGTCTCGAGACAGAGATGAGTCGCTGAGATTTAAAGCATTTCAACAGCATTTCTGTTGCCTCTTCCTGTCACGACAGAGCTGATGATGGAAATCTTGTGCAGTCTCATGAGGTGTGGTAGAGCTCAAGGTATTCACTAGTGATGACTTTCAGCTACTACTAAAACAAATTTGAGCTTGATACCAGTAAACTCAACTGGGCTACAGTAGACAGGTTGATTAGTGGTGGTGGCTAATTTTTATTGGGACAACTTCAGAATGAAATCAGCTGTAGAGGTGGATCCAATGACAACTTTCTGAGTTTCAATAAAATACAGGTGATGTTTATGAGATATTTTGCTAACAGACAAACAATTAACACCAAGGTTTTAAACAAGAATCTGGTGCAGTGTAAATCTCATGGAGTACAGTAGTCCCTCGCTACTTCGCTGTTTGTTTATCGCTCACTCGCTCTGTTGCAGTTTTCAAAATAAGAGTGGGCATGACGCACAATTGGCTGATGGATGAATGAGCCGCACGATCGGCATGAACTTTTTATTTAAAAGGAATTATTTTGAATTATTTAGCAACTGCTGGACATTTGTGCAG
>JARVGS010000472.1:32933335-32947734 GCA_031762315.1 Hypsolebias antenori | reverse complement strand
CTGCTCCAGTCCGAGAAATTGCAAATGGCGGCTCAATGTTTTGAAATGTTTCTGGAAGCTCCAGTGACTCCGCCCCCAGCTCCGCCCCCGACCAATCAGAGACTGACAGTGTTCTGATGTCACGTTTAGTACCTACTCGTTCTGGTTGGAACCACAGAGCAGAGGGTCCGGAAAATAGTAACAGGTTCTAAGTACCGGTACTAATGGAAAAGCTTCAAAACCGGGCCAAGTAGGGCCAAGTCAGGCCGTACCGGTACTAATGGAAAAGGGGCATTAGATGAGTGTGCTCACAACACGGAGAGCGTGCCACATGAATTAAAGCTCCCTGCTTCCACACAAATGTTTGCTCCAAGGTTTCCTCTCCAACTTTTCTTCCAAGGTCACAGACACAGCAGCCTGTCTCTGCACAAAGGCCGCAGCGTTATCGTTTAGTGCCGTGTTAAAGATGTGAAACATAATTCTTATGATGCTCGTTCCTCCGTTGCTGCACAGGAAGTGGATGACGTGGCGAGAGTTACAGAAGCTGTGACCAAGACGGTCGTCTGTGCAATAAAAAGTGCTCAGAGTGACGACAACACGGACAGCTGGCTCAACCCCACCGAGGTAATAAAGGCGAAGGCGCTCCTTCTGACTCTTCTGGTGCTTCCAGACTTCATCTTCTGAAAGGTGCTCATGAGGAGGATGGGGTCTAATGTTCTGTTCCATGTTGTCATCTGGCTTTGAGGTGCCACACAGCGGACTGCAGTGTAAATACAGATACAGGGAGAGACTTGACCTCTTTCTGAAGGTGTACATCAGAGGTGATGGCATGTCATCAAAAACCAGACGTCAGCCGATCATCTATGAAATTTGTCTCTTGATTGACAGACAGGGCAGCCAGTCAGGCCCCGTTTACACGACGTGAAACGTTCGTTCATTTACAAACAACATCCTCATCCTCTCTGAAACCAAAGGTTTCTGAATCCAGGTCTCAGAGTGGAGGTTTTCAGGGGAACCCCCCACGAGGAGTGAAATACTCCACAAGTGTGAAATCGCACATGCGCAATACAGGCAGCTGCAGTCCAAAGTTTTTCTACATTAACAACAGTTATAATAAATGTCAGTTATATAAATGTCAGTTATAATAAACGGCAGAGAGCAGAGTGTTTTTGTGCTACTCACCTTTTTCAGCATGTAGGAGCAAAACTAATAAAATCCAGGTTACACACCTGATTTGAATGAAAAGATGATTAACAGGCTTCTGCTGAACTTAAGTACCATAATTAAATCACTGAATCAGGTGAGTTTGAGCAGAGAAACAACTAAAACATGCAGGGTGGTGGTCCTCAAGGACCAGGGTTGGGAACCACCGCAGTCAACAAACCAAAAACAATAAAATACACATCATTTCAATAAAACAGGGAAAATAATCCAATGAATAAAAGTCAATAAAACATTGGTATGTTGTTCCACAGAGTCAAACTAGCCACTGGTTTGATTTGTGGGACATTTAGGAGCATCTGGTTAGTGAACTCTTGCTGGAGCATAGTAGTGTAAAAGATCCTTGGAATAAAATGGGGCCAGCCCATGTCGATTTTTTTTTAAATACATTATCAGTAAAAATTTTTAATTGATCCTGTAATGAACAGGAAGCCATATGAGACCAAATCTTTTGTAATATGTTGATGCTTTGTCACCCTGTTATTGGTCGCTTGGCTGCATGCAACAAAAACCTAAATATGATCTGATCTATTCTGAACTGTCAGTTATCACATTAAGATTTTTCACAGATTACCTCAAGGTCCCAAGAAGGGATTCAAGCTCATTCTAAAAACCGGTTTCTAAAATGATCTGTCTTGTTTTCTTTAGGTTAAGAACATTAAATTCATCCGTGTTGTCATCACCCAAGCTGTGCAGCAAAAGTTGCAAAGAATCCTTAGATTAAATTTCTAAGAGCAGGTAGATTTGAATGTTGCATCCCAAAGACAACATGTTGAGTGAGAACGGGACAGGCCCTAATATGAACCCACGAGGAACTCCACATGGGAGTAGTGCATTTGAAAAATGCTCTTTTGTCAATAGAGTCAAATTCTTTGTGGGATTTGATCAACCAAACAATGAACCTAGCTGTCTAATCATGTGCAGCTCTCTGCATTCTGCTAAAACATCTCTGGACTCAACAGAACCTTTGTAGAACATCTGTACAGCTGTAGAACCTTTCCACTGAAATAAGAGCTCCTATATCAGTCACTTATCTTTAAGTCCTGAAAGTTGCATTGTGAGCCTTAATGTTTTTTGTTTCTATGCACACAGACGCTCATCAGCTTTGAGATTTGAAACTTTTGAATTCTAAGCCGACACCTAGACTTTTTATTGTTTTTAGTATAATTTTCAAGAACAGTTTGGATTAAACTGATTGGAAAAACTAGACACCCACCAAGACATGATTATACTCTACAGCTAGTTCTTTGTAGATAAATACACTTTGCCTTTTTATGCCATAGTTTTTGTTTGTTGTAGTTTTTTATTCATACATTTAAAACTTCTATCTCATCCAAGTTTGAGATGACCACAATATACACAAATTTTAGCGGGTCTGCATACATTTTTTGTCAGCTTATTTGTGTTAATATTTGTGCATTTCTGTAATGCAAGCTTGGGAAAAACAGATTTTCTAAACAAAGAGCTCATTTAAAATTCGGGTTTTAATAAATGTACATTTGTGTTCTAATTCTGTTGAAGTAAATGTTTTTAATTTGTGGTTTTTCCTCCTGCGGCAGGAAGAAAAGGCCTCCCATAGCGAAAACATGCGGTACCTGAACCTGGCAGTGTCGGGCTGTGCTCACAGAAAGAGGAGCCTTTCCCCCGACAAGCCGGGGGCTGCTCAGAAAAGAAAGACCAACCGAGACGGGGCAGAGGTTTCTGCGGCCGTCAGCGCCTCTTCACTTGGACCACACCTCCTCCTCGTCTGCTGTCAGCGAGATGAGCTGAAGCAGACGGTCCCTAACGATGGAGAGATCAACACTTCCACAAACCGTGCTGCATCTCAGGAGGACTGCGCTGTGGGTTCAGAGTCTGCCAGAAAACGTGCACGTGACTGTGCTGCACAGGAGCACGAGACCGCAGAGGCCTGGGCGGAGGATAATAAAGGACCAGGACTCCCGTTGATAACCACTAACGACCTGTTGGAGTGTCTGGTGCATCCTGACATCACGAGTCGTGTCACCGAGCTTCTCCTGGAAAGACACCGAGGAGATCGTCTCTCATCACCTGACGAACGCTCCCAGGGGACTGCCGTTAAAGAAAGTTGTGGAGAAAACTAAACTAAAAACATGAATCTGTGTCTGCAGACGTTTATACGCCAACCTCCTCCCACATCTCGCTTCAATGTCACAAAGACTTTTATCTTGTTGAAGTCCTAACAGGACCTCAGATGTGAGGAGCATCATCAAGCACACGTCCTGCTGTTTCTCTGAACACGTTAATCCCATTTGGGTCTTCCAGGAAAAGAAAAATAACCGTCTCAATCAAGTTACTATGCTAATAAAACAAATAATTCAAGACAATATTCCAGGGAAGCTTACATTTGTTTCCTGAGTGTTCGTTTCAGTGATGAATATTGGCACTAACGTGATCAAAAAGATTTTATCGTTTAAAGCTGAAATAAAAACGACGGTCACATGTTTTCTGCCACTGCTCACATTTCTAACAAGGCATTAAAAAATATGTGGAGAACTGTGAAAAGGATAGGTTTCCACATTTTAATTTTCATTTAAAACAACACACAAGAAGTTTTAGCATCACAGTTACATTTTTTTTTTTACAATAGTTTAAAGGGAGCAGCATAATTTACTTTTCCCTGAATAAAAACCATAAACTATGGTCATAAAGCTCAGAGTAAATCAGGTAGATTTACATTTGAGTTATTGTTTTTTTGTTTAGTTTTTTCTTACAGCACATATATGGATTTGTACAAGAAGCTCATGTTCGTATTGAATTCAGAAAGTATTTGAAGTGCTCCCATTGCAAATAAAATGCAAATTAATCAATTAGAAAGTTTTACAAAAGACACAAACAGTAGTTCATTCAGTGTGCTCCAGTCAGCTGTCCGGGACCACGTTAGATATTTAAACCCTTTTTCTTCAAGATTCTCTTTTAGAAACTGTAAACTTATTTTTCTGGTGTTCTAATAGATTCATATGACAAAAACAACAAATGCAACAAATATAGATTCTAAACTTTACCAGCTATGTTAATCTCTACGCAGATGATCACATGTTTTATATATGTTAAACTCTGTTTTCTGAATGAGCATGAATATGTAAAAATTGTTTTCTGTGTTTTGTGTATGATTGTAAACAGTGGAGTGAATTTATGTGAACAACGCCACAAACACTGGAATTCAAAACAGCAAAGAAATGTCAAACGTCTGTCTTTTCCACAAGACGTAGGTCAGAAAGCAGCAGAACTAAAGTATAGCTCTGAATTACAGCCTGGTGCTCTTTCCTGTTCCCTTCATCAGCAGGTCTTTCTTCTTCATGTTGTCGTCTTCGTCCTTCTCCGAGTCCTCCAGGAAAACCTTGTCCAGCTGTTCGGGGTTGACGTACGTGTAGAAGGCGGCCATGATAGAGAAGATGATGCAAACGCCCAGCAGGAGGCCGGCAAACAGCAGGAACTCTTTCCACTGAGAAAACGTCACAAGTTCAAATTAGGAGTGAAAGCGTTAGAGGAAACATCTGATGTGGTTGGATGAATGTGGCCTTCACTGCCCCACAAAGCTCTACCTGTTCTAGCCCGGCGCCCTCGGCCACGATCAGCACGATCACGTTCCCGAACGCAACCGTGAGCAGCCAGCCAGCCTGCAGGACCGACTTCATGTTGGTGGGAGCCTGGAGGGAAAACAAAACACTGAAATAAACAACAAGCGAGTTTATGGTTAATTATAGATCATTTTGGAGTACGCCGACATCCCCCGGTCACTGAGGGATTGGAGAGCGAGTGTTTGTAGTTTTCCAGATGAGTGTTTTTCTGGACTGGAATTGAACAGAGTAAACATTTTTGGTGCAAAATGGAGGAGAGGTGGATCCTGGCAACTAGAGGGAGCCATTTTATCCATCACCAGGCACAATAGCTGAGCCAGGGGGTGGCCAATGGTGGCCTTGGCCCATTTGGAATACAGTAATCTTCGGCCCAAGGGTCACCCCAATCATTTGAGGAAACTATACTTTTAAGCAAAATAAAAACTAGAAAGCATAGTTTCTTCCTTTACATATTTAAATACTGTATATGATGGCAGCCATCTTGGATATTGATGTGACATCCCAAAATTTGACGGTGGCCTTTTTACCCATACACAGCTGCACACCCAGTGCTTTATGTGAGCAGGATCCTGCCGGAACTAGATCCGGGAACTCCCTCATTGTGACCGGGTGCGTTCCAGCCACAGTTTGCTCAGATCCGGCAACTCAAATCTCTGCCACCAAAAGTCCAAAGTCATTTGTATTTTTGATTATTTATTAAAAATACAACAAGAGGACACGTTGCCCAGCCTGTGGAGTGGATATTACAGCTGCACCAGCTCACGCACACGCTCCTGCCCAGCAGAGACGCAGACAGCATGTCCTGCGGGGATGAAGTGTCTTCATCAATATGGCAAGCCAAGTGGTCCATTAATAGCCAGACATGTGGTAAAAGTGGCTATTAATGGGCCACTTGGCTTGCCATACCTTACGCACAGGAGCATTTCCAGACAGCTCTACAGAGCACGTACAACTGCTGATGTGAACCCACATATACTTTTCAGACATAATAAATAAAAAAGCTTAGATACAATAAATAAAAAAAAAACTAGAGAAATGTTTGATGTGTATAATTCATATTAATCACGTATCAAAACAACAGCGCTAATTTGTCAAAATAACAGCGATCAAAATGTCGAAAAGACAGTCCAGTTTACTTTCTTTAAATAAATGGATGGATGGAGTGTCCTTAGTTGGAGAACCAAGAAGGCAGTCGTAATTGAGGTTGGAGCAGCAGGAGCAACAACGTGCAGGAATTAATTCAGCGGAGAAGAGTTGGGCTCAGAAACATGAAGTGTTTGGGGTTTGGTAGAGAGCTGGGTGAGGAGCTGTCACTCCAGTGATGCCTCAGAGTCTGTGAGCTCAGCTGAACTGACGAGTATAAAAACAAGCTTCACACACGGCTCGTGGCAGATTCTAGTGACTTTGCTGTCCATCAGAATCCAAGTGGCACTGTTTTATTTAATGATGTAAGTATCCATGTAGTAAAAATCTACTGCATAACATGTCCAGAAAAATCTGACCTTGCAATAAATACCAATTAAGATCTCCTGCTGGCGAGTGTGGTTCTTTTATTTAAGTTAAGAGAGAATACTTTTCTCCAACAGCAGTCTTTTTCCAAGATGGCTGCTAAAATGACTTTCTGCACGGTAATCATGCTGGAACATGTCACAAAAAGATCTGAAGCTCTCGACCTTGACTTCTCTAAGTGGCTTTAAGAATCTGTTGAGGAAGAACCAATGCAGACATGTTCCTGTTTTTAGTTTTCTACATTTGTCTTATAATCTGTTTTTCTACTTTGACATCTTTTTTAACTTGTTAAAAAAATCTGTATGCCTCTCTTATGATCGTCTACTGTTGCTGTTGTCATCATTCTTAGTTTGTAGCCAGGTCTCTCTTGTAAATGAGTCCTCGAGGCTCAATGGGATTAACCTGCCTAAATAAAGGTTGAATGAAAATAAAAGGACAAATATGTAAAAAATCCAGTATATGTCATCTGTCTCTATGATATGTAGGAAAACCATGCCATGACCTCTGAACTGCAGATAAGATGCTGACTGCTCACAGCTACTCTCGTGTTTGCGTTTCTGAAAAGGTAAAGTGGCACAATTTGGAAAACCTTCCTTCAGTGGCGGGGAGGTGAGATTTGTCGTGAGGGACTGTTTACCTGAAGATGCTGGTTCCTACTCCTGTTTGGCTGAAAACAGTGCAGGGGGGTCCTCCTGCAGAGCCACTGTGGCTGTCAGGGGTGAGACAGTACAGGACCATCTTTATGATAGTCACTGGAACATATTTGTACATTTTTACTCAATTTCATCAACAAGGAAGTACATTTTTGCTTAATAAAATAAAACAGTGAAGTTTTAATTCTTACTGTCTCTAATAACTTTACAAAGTTTTGTGTCTGATGTGGTTCTTGTTTAATTTTTCAGACTTTGAAAGCATGTGTGGGGTGTCACACTTACCCACTTGTGCAACGAAGAGCATTTCAGAAAATGGAGGCTCATCAGCACAAACTCCCAAAGATCGGCAGCAGAGCTTTAAAGAAATGTTTGCTTCCTCGCCCACAAGCCCTGACACACAGAGTCCAGTCTTCTCCCCAAGAGGTAAAATAATAACTTTCATATCTTTTAATCTGTGTTTACGTTTAGGTTAAGCTATTTCTAATGTAACGAGAGAAAATGCACAAAGGCTGAAATTTGTTGAAGAAGCTGATAAAGCTAAAAGAAGCAGAACATTAGCTACAAGCTAAAAGTGTACAAAAAGACAATAATAGTTGAAAATTTGATTTCAAACAGAACAACGGTTTTGATACTACTGCACATACGAGATCTAGTGCGGGGGAGTGGTGGCGCAGAGGTTAGAGAAGGTGAGTCTGTGAATGGAAGGTTGCCAGTTCAACTCCCGACACTAACAACATCAAATGTGGGTGGGAACGTTGAAACACCCACACCTGTCTCCACCCTCATCTGCCCCACTCTGGGCCCTTGAGCAAGGCCCTTAACACCACCATCTCCCCTGGGCGCCCTAGATGCAGCTCTCTGCTCCACGCAGAGGCTGTGGTAGCTCAGTGTCTGTGGTTGCGTCAGGAAGGACACCAGGGGTGAAAAACTAATTGCAAAGTCTTCATGTGAGTTAGTTCGCTGAAGAAGGGAACAAACAAACAAGAATTTAAAAACCATGAGGGAAACATTTCTATGGAACATCAAAATGCTCAAAATTAAATAAATAAATGAAACATGATGAAATAGGAATATGTTTCATTGTCATCCTCTTATTTCATATTTGTGTTTTTATGATAACTTCTTTATTTCATAATGAATCTTTCCAGCAGAATGACTTCAGCTGTCACTCTGCATGCATCAGGGTATTCAGCTGTCAGTCATGGTCAGGGGGTTGGACCTTCACGCCCACTGGATGATCCTTCACATCTTCTGCTGCTCAGCCCCGTCAGGTGCTAACGATCCATTGTTAGGCTGATGGTCCTCTCCACTGACGCTGATTGACAGCTGGAGTCATTCTGCTGAAAAGTGGCATTGTGAAATAAATAAGTTATAAAAAAAAAAACTATTCAACACATAGGGCATGAAAAACAGCATTATGAAATACAAAGTAAATAAGCCTATTTTTCTTATTTCATAATACTTTATTTAATTTGGAGCATCTTGGTGTTCTATACATTTCTAAATAAAATTAAATGAAATCAAATATTGTGCAGCCCTGTGATGGACTTGCGACCCGTCCAGGGTGTCTCCCCCACTCGCACAGTGATTGTTGGGCACCGGCGACCCCCATGACCCAAAAATGGAAGAAGAGGGTAAAAGATAATGGATAAATATTGTGCAAAGTATAAAAGTTAAAAAAAAAAGAAAATAAATTCACACCACCCAGCTCCCCAGTTGGCTGACCATCTTGATATATGCATGTCTAAAACAGCACGATGTATCACAGAAATGTGGAATAATAAAAACTGTAAAACAATAGTGAGAATGCTGAATCAGCAATAAAGAGGGCTGTAATGAAGCACTCAAAACAGTTTGACTTGAATGTTTTCAGGGCATCCCTGTTAAATTTCTAAAAGGGAACGCACTTCCTGTCTTTGCGTGACTGGCCGTCCGATCAGGTGAGGTGTGCAACCGTACAGGGCCTCCACGTCAACGCAGCGCCCTGGTTCACCGTCTGAACGCTGCCAGCCTCAAGTAAAGGCCTTGTAGGGAAGTGGACGCTGCGTTCAGTAAAACTTCCCGAGCCTGTAAACTGATAGCCATAGTCAGAGTAGAGCCACACCTTCATCCTCAGCTGCTTTAACCTACCTGCCCCTCACCTGTCCCCGCAGAAATCATCCCGAAGAAGAGAAACAACTCCGGAACAGGTGAGAGCAGCAAAGCCCATTTTCACTTGAAACTATTTATTTGTATTTCTCAGCTGCTGTTGTTCCAGTCGTGTAAATGTCACATATTTTAGTGCTGGTGTTGTTGGACAAAGCTCTGCCTCTCCATTTAAGCCCTTGTTCAAATAAAACTGCAACTTGTCTTTAGGTCACTGTGCTTCATGTGACTGGGAAACCTTCCCTCAGGGTGGAGGCTGCAGCAACAAAAGCATTAAAAGCTCACACACCTGGACATTTGTTGTGGAGCGTGCACAGTGCGTTGCATCGGGTGTGTTGCTGACGACTGCAGCCGCAGGATGAAATAAAGCCTCTAAAGTCTCATAGAATATAATTTTTATCTCAAAGGCTTCAGTCAAATTTGCCTTCCTGATGCCACCAACATTTGAATACTGACTCTGACAGAACTCATATATGGACTTGTCATCGAGATGTTTGGTCTTCAGGATGAGGAACACTGTCCCAGTTTTACAGAACAAGCCAAAGATCTCACAGTCCGGCATCATTCTGTTTATCTCAGGCTCACACACGTCGTGGCTTCCTTCCAGCGTGATGGTTTGTCTCTCAGCAGACACCACAGAGGCCTTGGAGCCACAACACTCACGTTGTTTTGTCTTTGCAGCTCCGGCTTTACAGTTCCACAATCCACCCCAGCACGTGGAGGTGAAGGTGGGACAACCTGCCAATCTGACGTGTTTTTTCACTGGAAGCCCTCCTGTAGTCTCCTGCTGGATCAGAAACAAGGAACAGGTATGGCATTTTATTTTGTTTTTAGAGCACATTAAAAATAACAGAAGTTGAAGAAAGTGCTGGTGGGGTCAAACAAAAAGATCAGAACAAGAGCAGTAACGTGCACGAGGCTTTTAAAGAACAAGTGAAAAGTGAAATGAATTATCGAAAACCATCAGTTCTATGGGACTCCATAGAACTGATAGAACATGCCGCTTCTGTCGAGCACTGCATGTGAACCCTCCAGGCGCCTCCTCCGTCTGTTCATGGCGGCTGCCTGTGCGCTCCTGCCTGCGTACGACTGCCTGCTTAGCTCAGCCCTCACCCTCGCCACTTTTTTAGGGGTGGAGATTTTTTTAAGGATAGAAGCAGAAATGCTACTTGAAGGAATGTGATATTAAGAAGTGGCTGTTGTGTTTAAAATTAATGTTTATGAAATTATTTTCATATTACATATCCAACATACCGTAATTTTTATTCGTTCAAGGCAGTCATATTTCTTCATAATTTATCATTAGTAAGCCTGAGAGTTACCAGATCCAAGCCATCAGTTACCGGAATGCACTCTGTCAAAATTAGAGAGTTCCCGGATCCTGTTCCAGCAGGATCCGGCTCATATTAAGCGCTGGTTTTTATCTAAAGCAAACTGTTTTTCCTAATTTTTCTTATTGGAATTATAAATTTAAATACTGTGTGTTTTTGTGTTAGTTTTGGTCAAAGTTTCTAAGAGTTGCTGCAGGCGGACCGAACCAAAGAGCTGCACGTGGCCCCAGACATGCTTTAGCAGAATGCTCTGAATTCCAAAGCCAAATGACAAAACGTGTTTCTAGATCTTTCTGCATATTTTCTGCAGATAGCAGATAGTCCAGAGGTGTGGACAGAAAGCACCGATCAGAGCAGCTCACTGGTAATAACGGAGGCTAAAGCGCATCACACGGGTCAATACACTGTCGTAGTGAAGGACCGAAAAAGCTCAACGCAACATTCACTCACCCTTTCTGTCATAGGTAAGTCAGTTCACCAGGTATTCTGAAGCTTAAATGAAGCACTTTGTTATAGACTTGCCGAACTCATCCTCCCACCAGACAGCCCGGAGCCTCCTGCTTCCCCTCCTGTGATCTCCCTGGTGTCTGGATCCAGTCTTGTGCTCTCCTGGTCGGGCCCCTGCTACGACGGCGGGAGCGTCGTGCTGGGCTACGTGGTGGAAGTGAGGAAGCAAGGACTTGGTGAGCCCGGAGCGTGGAAAGAAGTCACTAGCCAGTGTAAAAGCACCTCATACAAAGTGGCGTCCGGACTGGAACCTCAACAGGAGTTTTGTTTTAGAGTAAGGGCATACAACGCTGCAGGAGCGAGCGAGCCAGGCCCAGTCTCACCTGTGGTTAGAATGGAGCAGAAAGGTGAGGCGACATGCGGCAGCACAGGTGAAAATTTAAACCCTGTATGGAAACTTGGTATTAAAGTGTTTGTTCCATCTGCGTAGATGCTGACAAAACCCAGGAAGAAGCCCCTGTGGTGTACACCTGTGTCACAATCGATTCATCCCATAAGGTCACAGATCACTACGATGTGCACGAGAAACTGGGAACGTAAGCATCTGTTCCTCCCCCTGCTTTCAAAACGTCTGGTTTTTTTTTTAAGCGGAGCCAGAATCCTCTTTCTGGAGTGCTGGCGGGACAGGAAAGTGTGACACTTACAAGAAGAGAAGGCGCTATCGAGGGGAAAAGGAAAATGTGCCAAGTACAAGAGCGCAGCGATCAAAGTGACGGCGTGTAGGGGCACGCTGCCACGATCACATCTGTGCTTTACAACCTCAGCCGCGGCAGTTTGTAGCTCCAAGAAACGTGCAGCAATATTTCACTTTTACTGGGAGACTGAGGCACATTGCAAACACTTGTTTTAAACGCAACTTCTTTATGTGCCTGACGACTCATTAGGTCCTTAATGTTCTGCAGTAAAAAAAAGATTTCTGTGCTCGTCAGGGGGAAATTCGGCTTGGTGTACAAGCTCACCCACAAAGAGACGGGATGTGTGTGCGCTGGGAAGTTCTACAAAGGACGTCGTGCCAAAGAGAGAGACGCTGCTCGTAAGGAGATCGAACTGATGAACCATCTCCACCACCCCAAGCTGGGTCAGTGTTTGGGGGCGTACGACCAGAAGCCTGAGATTGTCATGGTCATGGAGTTGTAAGTATTACGTCAGATGCTCAACAGCAACTTTGGAGCAGGAGATGTTTTTAGGGTGGCAGCATCAGGTGTTAGCTACCTGGTAATGAAATGAACTCTTTGTCCGTCACCCGCTGCTCCAGAGGTGGAGCGCCGCCAGATGTCGTGATGTCACTTGGATTGGGATGAGGGGTGGGTGCGGATTCAGAACAACCAGCAGAGATGGTTCAAATCATCATTGATATTTTCAGGTCTGCTCGATGGGTGAAACCGAATTTGAGGGCTAAAGATGAACTCTAATTAAATGAGATAAGATAAAGATTGTTCTTTGGAGTTGTCTAACATGGTCCAGAAATGTTGTAGAAAGTCTACAGATAGGATGGCAGATGAAAGATGCACGCCTCTTTATGCCACCCCCCAGAACTGCCAACGTCTTACACGCCCAATGTCAGAAACATGTTTGTTCTGCAGTATTGCAGGAGGAGAACTGTTCGAACGGATTGTGGACGACAACTTTGAGCACACCGAGCCCAACAGTGTGCGCTACATGCAGCAGATCCTGGAGGGGATTGCCTACATGCACCAGCAGAACATCGTCCACCTGGACCTCAAACCTGAAAACATCGTGTGCGTTGACACCACCGGCACGTCCATAAAGATCATTGACTTTGGATTAGCCAGTAGGCTTGGTGTGTAACCTTCTAAACACACATCTGTCTAGCTGCTGTTAAGGTTGTGTTTAAAGTGTTTAAAGTGGGCGGCTGTGGCTGAGCGGTTTCAGAGCAGTCGTCCTCCAGTGGGAGAGTTGGGGGTTTGATTCCACCAGCAGTCACGTGTTGAAGTGTCCCTGGCAGGACACTGAACCCCTCATGTGTGTCCCATCAGTGAATGTGATTTAAAGCCCTGATGATTAGTCTCTACAGACTCAGATTAGCTTTGTATAGATCCAGTAGGGTTCTGTCTGGATGGATAAATGAGGGCACAGATTGTGGTGTAAAGCGCTTTGAGTATCCTGACCACCGTAGATAAAGGTGATATATAAGCACAGTCCTTTTACCATTTAAAGTTTGATATTTCTGTTGTGTAGACAGCAGCACCCCTCTGAAGGTGTTGCATGGGACTCCTGAGTTCGTGGCTCCTGAAGTTATCAACTATGAACCCGTCAGTTTGGCCACGGACATGTGGAGCATTGGCGTCATCTGCTACATCTTGTGAGTCGTCGCCTTGTTTCATTTAAATTAAAGAGACACAGTTATTCATTTTCTTGCCAAAAGTGCAAATGACAGATTGATGTCAGACACAACACAAGTCATCGTGTCCGGCCAGAAACTTTCTAAGAAACATGGAACAAGAAATCTGAAAGTAATTATTTTAAATACAGTATTTTCAAGATGCTTCCTGCAGTTTATTCTTACCACTTTTCTATCAGACTCCTTTAAGTTGCATTTGTTGTCTGCTAGGAGCTTAAAGATTGGACGATAATTTATTTCCACTTAACAGTGAAGGAAGCAGTTAGTGACTGTCCTGACAGCCGAAGACTTTAACATGTCCTCAGACGGGCTGGTACGAAACAAGGAAGTAAAAGAGGAAAACTGGATTTAAGTTCAAAGTGTTCCTCTTGACAAATCACTTAAGGACGTTACAGAGTCATAAACGGTGCTAAAAGTTGAATTCATTTTTATACACATTGCAAACCTAAGGTTTGTCCTCATTTCTTCTCTGCGTGACCGTAATCTGTCCTGCAGCTGGTTAGAAGTCAATGTTTAGTGTGTAGAGCTAAAAAGAGTTGATCGCTGTCATGCATCTCCACTGTCTTTTCATGTATCCTGCCTTTGCATGTACAAACAGATGACTTTTTTTTTTTCAATATTTTTAGCAAACAGAATTATCACAATACAAAACTGGATCTGTTTGTTATCAAAAGGTCAAGCAACAGTTGCTCTCTATGGCCTCCTGCTGGTAGAAACAAGGATGGCTCATGTGCGCACACCAATCATGTAAATTACTGCAAAACATAAGTTTGATCAATATTTTACATTTAAATGAGTACACATAGAATAAAATAATGTTATTAGGCAGATTTAAAGTGATTAGAAATTTGATTTTAGTACAAGACTTAGGAACTTAAACTTTAAAATTCAAATTATTATATGTAGTGTCCCATTTCAAGTAATTAAAACTATTAAAAAGATTAAGATTTCAGTTGATAATTAAAATAAAATAAATAGAATTTGGATTTTGGAATTTGGAGTTAAGAATTTAGAATGTTTAAAAGACAGTGGTGAGACCAGCTATGTTGTATGGTCTGGAGACAGAGACATGGACAAAAAGACAGGAGACAGA
>JARVGS010000472.1:32873229-32889279 GCA_031762315.1 Hypsolebias antenori | reverse complement strand
AATAATCCAGGTAAAAAATTCAAACAAAGTCCAGGTAGGTCATCTGTACGGTTTCTCTTTTTTTTTTTTTTTTTTGGAGCCATTATCCTTCATCCAAAGGACTTCATCAGTCCGAGGAGCCACAACAAACTTAGGATTATTGAGCATGGACTTTGATGTTTTGAACCACTTTGGCTTTGGCTGCCTCAGAGGAGTCAACGGGGGAGAAGGTGGGCTCCAGAAACCATCATATCACCAGCAAACTGGTTGGCCCCCTACGTGAGTGTGCTGCTTGTGGGACTCAGTTTGTTGTGGCTCCTCGGACTGATGAAGTCCTTTGGATGAAGGATGAAACAGCTCAACAACAAAACAAAACAAAAAAGAAACCGTCCAGATGACCTGACTGAACTTTGATGATAATCAAGATGTTTGTTCTTTTTGGTCAGTCATGGTCACCAGTCAGTCTCTATTACTTATCATTAACATTGACGTTAACCGAGTTTGGCGAGGTCTGCAGAGCTTCACATGTTGTTCGGAGTTCTTTTGGAACCTCCTGGACCAGTTGTTGATGGTCTCTTGGAGTAACGTTGGTACTCCTGAGAGGACTCACCACTGCTCTAATTACTTTCTCCACATAGAGCCAGGTTGGTTTGGATAGCTTTCTTCTCTTAATAACTAAAATCATCTTATGGAAACTGCATTTTGTATTTACTCAGGTTATCTTTTGATGATATTAAAATGAGTTTGCTAATCTAAAATGTTTATAATTGACAAAAAGCAAAAAACAGAAGAACCTGTACACTGTACGTTCAGGTCCAGCCCGAGTCCTACTTGCACAGATTCATATTTGGATGTCGGATTTAGTCTTCTTGTCTAAACGTGATGCATCTCACCCTGATGTCGTCCAGTTTGTACTCCAGCAGGTTTCCGTCAGCCTCCTCTAACCCTGGCCACTCGTCATCTCCGCCCACGTCTTCTCCCTGACCCTCGATGATGATCTCAAAGAACACCATCTTCTCCGAGAAGCGACTGAAGCTGTTGTCAAAGCAGATTTCGTAGTCTCCCTCCTCTGTGGGCTCCACTCTGTGAGGACACAAAGATAAAGATGTAAAACTCTGCAGGAATGGTCAGTAACATGAAAGTGATGAGGGATTTGAGCCACTCACACATGGACTCCATCAGAACGGCGAGACTCGCTGATAAGCCGGACTCCATGAGGGGAGAGGATTGTCAGGTCGACATCCATGCCAGCACCTGCTATAACCTGCAGATACACAAGACTTTTCAAAGAATGTTCTTGAAGATGAATCATTAGCACCAACATTTTGAGGATTTACAAAATCACACCTTTTTTTGCACATGTCAAATTCAAGGCCCATAGGCCAAATCTGACCCTTGTTAACATCTTATATGGCCCCTCAAGATTATACCATACTTGCCACCGTAAACGCTGCACCGCTGTATAAGTCTCATCAGTCCAAAAATGTCTAATAAAGTGGAAAAAAAATATATACATACGTTGCTTCGCCACATAAGTCGCATCTATTATGTGTCACCGCTGACAACCTGGAAAAATGGGCCCGTGTTGTGCCAAAAATCGACTGGCTGCCATATGGTGACCACGTGCATGGGAGGACTTTAACAAGAATTTAACAAGATTAACACTTAAAAACAATTATGTTTTTGCTCAACATTATAGTAAAGGTGTGTCTCACTTTAACCTTTCATTAATAAATGCACTTCAATGGTCAAATCAGCTGCATTTCGTCTGGGCGGCGCATCAAAATGAAGCTGATTTGACGTTTGCTCCAGGAGTTCCAGAGCGAGACAACGGTGTCTTTGTATGGCAAGTCAAGCGTCTGATTAATAGCCACTTTTACCTATTAATGAGACACTTGGCTTGCCATATCTGTCGAAAGCCCTCTAGTGGCTGAAAATGGTAGTGTTCACAGTGTTTCCCCTAGATAACGTGCCATGGTGGGGTGCTCATCTTGTCCATGATTTTTGTGCAGGGGGAGATAGATGGAGACGTGTCCTGAGCTGCGCAGTGTGCTGGTTATACCAACAGTTTGAGGGGGAGACAGAGACACAGCCATGTGCTGTTTGCACTGACAGTTTTACACTGATGAAGATTCTCAGTCATCCAGGTTTTGTTTTTAACCTTTTTTTGGAGCCACGTTTTACCTATTACATGACACAACGGCATGCCATACCACTCCAGTGCCATTTAGCGGCTGAAAATGGTAGTGTTCAATATTTTCAGTGTCAGAAAGAATAAAAACGTCATAGCTCAGCCAAAAATTGGTTTAAAAATATTGGGGGGGGGGAGGGGGGGGATCCATGAATAAGTTGCTTCGGCGTATAAGTCGCAGGGCATGAAATTATGCAAATAAACTGTTACTGCTGGAAAATACAGTAAACTTAAATTAATTGAACTTTTCAGTCACAGATGACGCTCCTGATCTACTTGGACTTGACGGGGTTCTCGGTGTCCTGGGGCAGCAGGACCACCTGGATGTTGAGCGATGTCCACTCCTCCCAGCAGCTTGTTGAGCTTCTCGTCGTAGCTGCAGATGTCCGGGGATGATCCTGGTCTTCTTGTTATCACAAGGTGTGTTTCCCGCCAACTCCAGGATCTCGGCGCTCAGGTGCTCGAGCACGGCTGCAGGTCGACGGGCGCTCCGGCGCCAGTGCGCTCGGCGTAGCTTCCCCTCCTCAGCAGCCTGTGGACGCGACCGAGAGGAGCGGGTCTTGGACTTGGCTCTTGCTTTGCCTCCAGTTGTTCCACGTCCAGACATTTTAGTGTTGTTCTGTTAAAAGTTCAGAGAACTAATGTTTTTTCTTGCTTTGCCTTTCAGCGGTTGGTAATAATGAATGAGTGGCCACAAAATGTAACGAGTGCATTTAAAAAGGGGTCAGCCGCATTGTTTGACCTTTGACCCTGACCTTCTTCCTTTTATCTTGCTCTTCACACAAGCCTCGAAGAACACAACAGCTGCTTACATGAAGACTAACAAACAGACAAAAAATAAAAATATAAACTGAACACACAAAAAGAAGCAACACACACACACACACACACAGGAAACTGGTTGTGTTTGGATCAGATTGTGTCTGATAAGCACATATTTGAGTTCAAACAGCTTTTATTCGTGTCATGTGGCAGTTTTAGTATAGCTTTTTTTTATTTCTTGTCTTTAAGCTCATTAGAAGTTTTCAATGCCTGAAACCATCAACTCTCTGGAGGAATAAATAAACGTTCTTGGAGATGATTTAAAGCACGGTTCTCAGAAGAAAAAAAGAGAACGAGTTTGACTGAAGTAATAAAACGTTTGAGTCATTTGTGTTTCCTTTGATCACGGTTTTAAAACCCTTTTAGGATTTTTATTATTATTATTCAGAAAACGTGGCCAGCAGCAGATATAATGTAGGACACTGAAATTAGCAGGTTGTTACTGCGTCGCCATGGCTACAAAAACAAACAGAACGCAAAGGCAACACGCTTCACCAGGTAATCATTAGCACCGAGCCGACCTTTGACCTCTGCCATGGCCACGTCTGCCTGCTGCCACAGGACTCGCTGAGCTGTGTCTGGAAGCTGTGCTGACTTTAGCCTTTTTAGAAACAATGACTTTAAAGAAAAAGACACTTCTGTTGGACTTAAACTAAAAGTGACTTTTTAATTTCATGCACCAAACACAGAAAATGATCAGGAAAATCCCAGAATCAGCCTCAACAAGCTGACGGGAACGACTGTGGTGTTCAAGGTTGCTTTCTGTCAGAAAGTTTCAAGTTTGCAGAAACATTTAATCTTTATTTTGTCCTCTCTTCTTCATCGCCCACTGCTGAAAGGCAGCAGTAAAGAATTTGCATGTGTCTGTGTGTGAGCGTTTGTCTATACCTTTTGCAAAATACGTCATAAACCACAGAATGGATTTTATTGAAATTTTCAGGAAGCATTCATTGGATGCAACTCAATAACTGGCCAAGTTTTGGAGCAAACCCAATAAAAGATGGCCGCCACAGCCAGTGTAATTTGTGAAACACAAACTTTGCTTTCCCTACAGGAATGCTGGGCCTTCAGTTTCCACCATATTTCCTAAAACTCGCACGCAGACTCTCCTGCGCTCTTGCCAAATGAAATACGTTTTTCCACATCTCCCAGACATTCCAGCCGGAGTCCTCTTCTCTCCCGTCTCTGTTTCCTCTTCTCGACTTCCTCCCCAGCAGCTGGCAGTGCACGTCTTCTCTCGCCCTTCTGTTGTTTACCGTGCACTTCTGTCCGTGCTGAGCGGCCTTTTCAGGTCGTTTCACAATGAAGATCGCAAAGCTAAATGTCCCGCCATCGTTCTTATCTCGTTTTCCTGAAAAGTCGTGTTTATTGCAGTCGGGCTGAGACAGCTGGTTTTTTAAGGCTTTTATTTGTGCGTGTCGTCAAACCCCTGCTGAGATAACAGCAATTTGTTTATGCAATCAGCTGCTCAGATAAGCTCCTGATGGATGCTCACGGGCACGCCACCGTGTTGGCCTGTCACCTATCAGTTTAGTTTCGTTGGAAATTTTCAAAATATTGCTTTTATTGCTTTATTATCCAAAGAATTCAACTCTTGATTAGAATGTAGCGTGAGCTGAACTGTTTCTTTTCATTGTCCTAATAAGACAAAGATGAGGCAGCTTGGTTGTGGGGGGGTGGGTGACTGGGACAACAGCTGATTTTTTTAACTGGTATTTATGTGCTTTGTCTCTGGCTGTTGTTGAGCTTAACTGAATCTGTTAATGCCACACAGCCACACGCCCACAACAGCTTTTAAGGTGGTGCAACAGCTAAACCTGTGTGTAGTCACTGTGCTCAACATCTTAGCTGTTTACTTGTGATGTGCAACGTTAGCTACTATTTTTAGACTAAGGATGTCGTAACGTCTTTTTTCAATGGTATTTTTTTTCCAACAAATGGTTCAATCTTTTCGTTTGACGTTTGAAATGCTCACTTTGTTTCATTGCTAATGAAATATGAATATATTATGAGATTTGCAAATAGCGTCATTCTGTTTTTTGGGAACTGCCTACAAGGCAGCAAGCACCCTATTATTATCCACCTGAAAATAGTCTTGCTCTTCTATCAACGTTAATTCGGCCCGAACTGCAACGTGTACCCTCACATGTTTTATATCAAAATGATCAGCTCAGCACCGTGATGTGTGCTGTTACCTTTATTGTTGTTTCGAGTTACCATGGCGACGTAATTTGCAAACAAAGACGCCAAGTAAAATAACACACGGACAGTTCTTCACACCTTCTACCTACAGTGAGGTCACATGACCTGGAGTGGACAGGCCTCTGAACAAAACACTGATTAATTTTTGGAGTCATTTTGGTTCAAGATGGCTGCCACAG
Source organism: Hypsolebias antenori (assembly GCA_031762315.1). Lineage (NCBI taxonomy): Eukaryota > Metazoa > Chordata > Actinopteri > Cyprinodontiformes > Rivulidae > Hypsolebias > Hypsolebias antenori. Next base: position 32,883,906 of record JARVGS010000472.1, on the reverse strand, counting down.
CTGCCTCAGCAAACACCAACTATAACTCAGTCATTCTTTTTTCTTTCAATTCAACCTTTACTCATACAAATAAATCACATTGAGCCTCAAAGACTCTTTTACAAGTGAGACCTGTTTGGACAGACAATAAAAATGGTGAAAGTGACATCATAAGTTTTGGGGGCAAAATAAATCCTAACAGGCTCTTAATCTTTGACCAAAGATAGATAGCCAGAAAATGGAAAAAGAAAAAACTCACACAAGCACATGGTGACACCGACACTACTCAGTGGAGGGGGTACGCAAGGGCGGTGAGCGTGTCGAAGGACACTCACAGAGGCATTGTAAGAGTTCCAGTGAGAGTGGTATAATTGCTCAGTACCCTCTGGACAGATCAGAAAACACTCTCGGGTGTGCCAAGGTCAGCCAAGGACAGCTTCAGATAAAATCCAAAGAGTCCTGAAATGATGACAGAATGTATATTCAGCCGAGCCCCTCTGGTTGGTCCAGAGACTTCCTCGATAGGAGAGGCAAGGGGGCAGAGCATCGGGTTTACAGAGCATCCAGGCGGATTAACTGGCTCCCTGACTCGGAGCCAAATTCAGATAAACACGTTTGTTTTGTGGACAGGCAGAACTTTACTGATTACATCTACCTTGAGTCTGTGTCGGTCCTCTCAAGTAAAAAAAAAGTCAAAATTAAGTGGACACACCACTGGTCCATGTCTGAAAGTATTCGCCGTGGTCTGATCCATCCTGCCACAAATGGGCTGTGAGTCTCACAAATCACAACCAGTCTGCGGCTTGGTTCCCAAAGCACTTGAGTCTGGGTACTCGAGGCACGAACCAAGCAATCACATAAGACAGGCAGCCTGACCAGGGCCACATTTGCTGCAGACGACTTCCTTGTTTGTTGATAAACCAGGAACCAGCCGATTCCCAAAAAACTGTTATCATAAATCCAATTATATGTGCATCCTCAGCATCCTTGATTGACAGCAGAGACAGACACATCAGCTTCCACTTTCCCCAATAATCGATGATGTATCCAGCTGCGTGCGTGCCATCAGATCAAGTCGACTCACCTAAAGCTTGTCTACTCGTTTTAAAATGTTATCAGTAATTTATAATAATCTTTGAGATATTGAGCTGAAATTTGGTATGATTGTAGCCGAGAGAGAGTTGTTGTACACTCATAGCGCAAATTACAAATCCAAGATGGCTGCCTTAGCTAAAGGGGAAAAAAAATACAGTAACTCAGCAATTTTAAAATATATTGAGTTGAAGTTTGGTGTGGTGGTACCTGACAGTGATGCACAACACATTCTGAATTCAAATCTAAAAATTCAAGATGGCCACCAAAGCTAATTTCAAATGGATAAAACTCAGAGGTTTTTAGAGCTATTCGTGTGAAATGGGGTGTAATAGTTGCTCAGCTGAGAACAATCACTATTGCAAATCAAAAATCCAAGATGGCCACCTGAGCTAAAAAGGAAAAATACTATAAATCAGCCATTTTTAGAGACATTAGGCTGAAATTGGTTGTGGTGGTAGTTGAGAGCGAACCCCAACACAGAGTACTGTCAGATCAGAATTTTAAAAAGGCAGAAACATGACAGTCCCTGTCAAAGTTTCTCCAGGAAGTTTCTAGTTTTTATTTACTCTTTTGGAATTGGAATGTATTCATCTTAAGACACTTGGCCGTAAGGAAACCAGCTCTTGACAAGAATCACTGCCACTTAAAAGCAAGTTTTGTCAACTTATTTGTGAGAAAAAATTTAAAAACGCTAGTTGTGAATTCCTCCAGTCTGGGAGGTTGAGCTTCCAGGAAGAAGCTCAGGATGTGGCGAACATCTCGTCTGCTTCTTCCTGAGAACAGCTTTCATCGTCCCTCGCTCTCATCTTGTTCTTTCTGTGCTGCTGTTGTCCACCAACCCACGCAGAGCAGAGAACGTGTCAGAGGCGAAAGTAACGAGTGAAAAGACAATTTCATGTTCGCGGGGAAAAGAGATCCTGAAGCGCTTCTGTCTTATCTGTGTTGTGTTTGTCCCAAATAATGTCAGTTTGTGCTCAAGTGCAATAAAATAAACTAAAAGAAAAAAAAGGGGTTTTTTTTTGCATTTACTATTGAAGAGTCTGAAGTGTGTTTCTCCTGAAGCCAGCTGAGCTACTTGATGAGTCAACGAGGGTTCATGTTTTTGGTTCGGATGTTCCTGAATGACACTCAAGAGGAGCCGGGACACATTTTCCAAACATTCATTTTCTCAGTGGAGACATTAGGTCGATTGAGCAACAGCTTCAGTTTAAGTCAGACTTGTGAGTCTCTGTGAGAAAGCTGAAGTGCATGTGTTTGTCTGAAAAGACACGACTCTGTTTACCTGCAGAAACTAAATAATGTGATGGGGGACTTTGGACTGAGGATTCCCAAAGAGGCCACACACCGCTTCTTCTTCTGCCTGTTTGCTTAATGTCGTCCTTTGCTCACAAACGAGGCAATGAGATCCAAAGCTGCTCTGATGCCTTATTTTTACAGCTCCTGCAGAGTTTTTGCTCTGTTGCCAAAAGGATTAGGAACTCGTCTTTTAATACCACTCAGGCGTCAGCCTTGCACGTCATCCTGCTGTCCTGAGGTGGATCTTACTCCAGTGTTTGGGTAGCTGATGATTCTTAACTGCCAGGGCACAGAAAAGTGATTCTGATTTATTAACGCTTCCAAAAGGTGAAGGCGAAGTGACAATGTTTTGCTCGTGTCTAAGTGCGTGTGTTGTCAGCTAAATTTGTGACGTTAGAAACCCTAAAACGGCTATGAAACAGCCAAAGTTACACATATCGAGCTAAAGTTTGGTCGGGTAGTGGCTAAGCATCATCCACAACACAAACTTTGAGCACGACACATGGTTAGTTAGGTTTATTTGTCGTATGCAGATCAACACAAGGTGAACAATGCAATGAAATTCTCTGGACCAGAATAACTGTCTTGACACCCCTCCCACCCCCGCCAAAAAAAAATAAAATAAAAAAGCCAAAGCATGCAACAAAAATATAAAAACAATGCAACAAAAGTGAAAAAGAAATATGTCTACAGCACTGTGGTCCTATTTGCAGTGAGGTTCTCTTAGCGACATGGTTCCGTTGTTATCATCATTCCTTAGTTTGTAATCTATTGCTGTACTGTTACTGTTGTTATCATCCTTAGTTTGTAGCCAGGTCTCTCTTGTAAATGAGTCCTCGAGGCTCAATGAGATTAACCTGCCTAAATAAAGGTTGAATGAAAAAGACTAGAGATGGTTTGGACATGTCCAGAGGAGGGACAGTGGGCATACTGGTAGAAGAATGTTAGAAATGCAGCTGCCAGGAAAAAGTCAAAGAGGAGATACGAGGACATGGAGGTAATTGGGAGGACAGAGGATGCAGAGGGCTGTGGTGACCCATGAAGAGAGAAAAGCTGAAAATAATTAAAATCACAAATCTGCAAAATGTAAAATTATTTTAGTTAGTAAACTCAATAAAACTGTCTAGTTATACAGATCACCAACAGAACCACAAACAGCAAATCAATGTAATGCAGGAGATATACAAAGATCAGTTTGGACTAGATTATGTTAGCCATGGTAAAAGTTAAAGCACCCTCTGCACATGCTCACCTAAATAGCTGATGAGAGAACATGAAGTATTAAAATGGCAGCTTCTCATCCCTGATGGTTTGCATGTTGGTGTAAACTTACAGACTTTAAGACATTCTCTGTGTAGAAACCAGACAAAACAGGTGAACATTTTGCTTACTTTCACCAGAGTGGGGCCTGGTTTTGGGTGCGCAGTAGGCTGAGAAAAAGAAACAACGGGACAGCTTGGAGGCAGCTCATTGGTGGAAATCCGTTTTATACAATCCGTTTTAGGGAGAATCTGAAAAGAGGGAAAAAATAAAAATACAAATGAAACCTTCAAATCAAATGCCAAGGATCATTAAACAGTTTATTATGAATAGGGCAAGAGTCCTAATCTGCAGTGTCCCATCTGACCTGCAGGATGGTGGTGGGTGTTGGTGCTGCACTTGGTGAGGGGGTTTCTGGCACTTTGCTGTCCACAGGTGAGGGGGCGGATCCTTGGGAATCCTGGCTAGCAGGTTGCTCCGGTGATAGGGCCTCACAGCTGTCTTCATCCAAAACCTTGGTATAATTTACCTGGCCCACTATAGAAGAGCATGAAGGTGTAACAATTAAACGTTCATTGCCCTCTCCTGCAGCATGATTTCCAGACGTTTATCAGGAACATTATGTCTGTAATCGCCAGTCTCTCACCTATGATGGCCTGTTTGAGGCTGGAATCCACTGGGATGATATTTTTCTCTACCAACTCCATGGGGCCAGGCCTCTGGGCGATCTTTTCATTCAGGTTGTCAGCCAGCCGGGCCCTCTTCAGCTTCATCTGAGTGGCCTGCAGCGAGGGCTCAGCTCCAGTCTCTGGTGATCAGGTGAAACCAAACATCACACATTCAGTACAAAACAAAAGCATGATGTCAGTGTATGGCACAATGTTGTGGGGCAGATTTTATGACATCATGCATGTAGTCAATTTGAGTCCCGTTTGGTTTAAACCAGGCATGTTCAATCTTGGCCCTCCAGGGATGTTCTCCTGTATGTTTTGCATGTTTCTCTGCTCCAACACACCTGACTTGAATCAATGGGTGATTAACAGACTTCTGCAGAACATGGAGGTAATTTAACCATTGAAGCAGGTGTGTTGGAGCAAGGTAACAGGTAAACATGCACTATAGCAGCTGTTGAGGACCAAGACGGACACCCCTAATGTTTGAACAGACACCAATACGATGTGTTAAAGATCTACAGGAAACGGAATGAAAGAACAAAAAGAAGCGAACCCTGCAGGATGTGCATCCTGACCAGCTCGGCTCGTTCTGGACGACTGCGGATCTTGTGCTTGAGGAAATTCTCAGTCTGAGGAGAAAAGCATCAATCAGAGCATGCTTTACATTTTTCCTCTTAACAGTTTCAAAACTACACAATCACTTAAAGTCAACTAATAAATAAAATATTTAAGATTTTTTTTTTATTTAACAGCTTTGAGGTATATTGTCCCATCAGTGTTTAATGGTTCCTACATTTAGTTTTAAAAATTGACTTGTTTACAGACTCAATACTCCAGATTGTTTTACAGCTTTCGTCTTATGACATCAAAGTACAAATATTTTCTTTAAATGTACTTTTTACAGAAGAAAAAAAAATGGGGGGGGGGGACAAAAATTTGCCTTTTTTTGTTATTAACCACAGTCTTTATAAGTTCATTTAGTAAAATCATGTTCTGTTTCAGAGTCAGATGTTTATATTTTAGGACTAGAATAGGTTGTAGCTCAGAAAATATGCAACATATAGCAAAATACATTTCATTTTATAGCACCAACTTGACTACAGCACATCATTTCAAGTTTAAAGCAAAGTATAATTTTTTTTTTAAACTATGGCAGTTCTCTTCAAACATTTTATATCCAATAAATCTAAAAAGCACTCGGCTGTTTGAGCTACTTTTATTTATTTATTTTTAAATAAAATCAGACACTTATTCCATACAAGACCTGGAAAATAAAGTAAATTCCATAAGTTCATGATTAAGATTGTAAAAACCTGTTTGATCAGATGTGCATTTCGTTTTGATAAGAGGCTTAGTTTTTCCAATCCAACACCCCCCCACTAAAAAAATAAATAAATAAATAAACAACAACAAAACAAACAAACAAAAAACACTTTTGTTTCTTACCCTGGCTCTTTCCAAGCTGCGAATCTGCCCGTGGAAAGCTGCTGGACTCTTCAGAGCTGCAACACCAAAACTCAATTTATGCATAAGTTTAGGTACAGCTTTGATTTGTCATGATGTTACACAAATACTGAACATATTAACTTGGTTAACACCATAAAGCAGCCTGATCATTTGCAGACCCTGTCAGGTGTTCAGGAGGTGATGGACAACTGGCTGTGTGGTTACTCACGTGGCATGATGCCCTGATCCACCAGCTGCTCCCGGGTTCGTCTTTGTTGAAGCCTCAACTGCAAAACTGAAAGCAAAAGGTAAAATAAATAAATAACACAGAATAACAAAGCAGCAACATTTTTACTGTCAAGTCTAGCACAGTGGTCCTCAGTCCTGGTCCTTGAGGTAAATGGACTGTATTCACCCATTCACACACATTCATCCAGCTCTCTACTACATCCCTACAGAGATAGTCTGAGTCAGTCAATCTGTAGAGACCAATAAGAGCTTTAGGTCACATTCATACACCGATGAGACACACATCAGAGGAAATGAGGGGTTCAGCGTCTTGCTCAGGGGCACATCGGCATGTGACTGCTGATGGAATCAAGCCCACAACTCACTGCTGTAACCACTCAGCCACAGCTGAAGCAGAGGTGTGCTTCAACACACCTGAGGTGAATGAGTGATTAACAAGCTTCTGCAGAGCCTGAAGACCTGCTGAAGAGCAGGACAACAACTGGAACACGCAGCAGTGGAGCTTTAGGACCAGGATTGAGGACTAGAAAAAAAATTATTCAAGTTTAAACCATTAAAAAGGTTGTGATGTACAAAGATAGATTTATCCAAATCAGGTGGCCAGCGTGTCACAAAACTTATTTAAGCTCATTTAAAAAGTCCTCACACATTCAATTCTATTTATTTTTAAACTTTCAAACTTTAAATGAATCAAACTTAAACAGAAGGGGAAACTAACAGCACTTTAGTAAAAAATATATATTCTGACATTAATACATTCAAATAATACATATTATTTATTTCTAACAGTGCTGCACAATATTAGAAAACTTGCAATGGTGATATCAGTTGAGATAAACCCACTTCTTCCTCACTTTCTCTTCTGTCATTATCATCAACTAAACCAGGTGCAGACAACAAGGAGTGTGTCTGTTAATATTGATTAAATATATTATTAGCATGCAGAAAATGAATACATGGTAGTTGAAATGTAATGGGTTATGATTTACTGCTGTCCAGGCAGTCTATTAGGAGATTGATATTATGCTTAATGATATTGAGATGATAAATTTGCAAAATGTCACGCAGCCCTAATCTCCAACATACAGTAGGTGTTATTACGCAAACTATAAATTCTGTTTTATCTATCCATAAATTCTGCTACTCTGAAATCACGTTCAAGTACATGCCCGATTATCTGGCAAAATACTTTTTCAACCTTAACATTAATTTTTAAAACCAACATAAATACAGGCCACTTCTTTCTAAAAACTGGTCTAAGTCTCTGATCAACAGTCCTTTTCAGACAGGAACATCCTTATCGCCAGCCTTTCAGTGGCGAGCGATAATGTTTTGCCTGTTTGTATGTGTCCGTTAGCAAATTATCTCATGAACCCATAGACAGATTTCAATTAAATTTTCAGGAAGCAATATTTATCTACAAATTTACTTTTGGAGTCACTCCATTTCAAGACAGCCACCATAGAAAACTAAACTTAAACTCAAAATTGGCTATAAATCAGTCATTTACAGATATTGAGCTAGAATCACCCATTTCTAAAATAAATATTTGATGAAGTTTTCCAAACTTTTTATGTCATATGATATATTGCAAGTTGACATTTTGACTGTAAATTTTAAATAAGGACAGCACAGCTCACATTTCACACACACACAATACAACAGGTGTTCAAACAGCTCCAGTCTTACATTTATTGGCAAATCCAATTTTCTACATTTACTCAAAATATCAAACATTTCTCCATTTCCTTGATTACTGGGTATATAAGTCTCTGACAGCCATTTTAACTGGATTATTGAAATTAATTGAATAGATATTAAAAGTATTGCACAAAAATGAGCCACGAATGAGAAAAACAATGAGAAAGCAGGAAAATAGAAAATAATGTACTAAAACTGACATCAGTACTTCTCTTCACCACCATTATACTTCCTGTTCTTTGGACATCAGGCTGCTCAGACTTGAGCACATTTTGCAGAGCAAGTAAACCAGACATCTTAGACTGTTGCAGAGGGGAACTCAAAATGGTACAAACTTTTATCTGGAATCGATCAGCAATTTTGCTACCAATATCTAACGAGGTCGGCTTCAGCCATCGATCTGACTGGAGTGGTTTAGAAATGAAAGCGGGGACAGGCTGACAAAAAGGAAGTAAAAGGCCATAAAATGACAATAAGAAGAGACTTCTCTAAATGTGAAGTTGGTGCAGCTGAGGACCTCTGCCCTCATAACAGACAGACCACAGTCTAGTGGTTACCATCCAAATACGACGGAGTGAACGTTTTATTAAGAGTGGCAGTCAAATGATTAAATCCAAACAGCTTGATGCAGCATGAAATTAAGTGAAGCAATTTTAGACCTACCCTGTGTTTCTGTATCCCTCTCTACCATTTGTGTTTATATTACAGAACAGCTGCCACAGCCCTCACTTTTCCTTCTACTTCACCATGAACCAGTTTAAAATTGGATGAATTATGGCCAAAAAAAACAAAAAACTGAATCCTAAACATAAAACATAAAGCTTCAAACAAAAACGCTTTTCCATTTTTAAAACTATTTTTCTGCAGCACAAAAGGCAAAATGCTGCATAACGGAAGTGTAGATTTAACCCATTTAAAAATAAATCATGAGTGCAGACACTTCTCTAGTAATGGGAAGACGTGAAAAAACATTTAGTGACAAAGACTCACGACCACACAGGAAACAGCTGGCCAGACTAATGTGATGCCTTTTATTTTTCTCTCATTTGTTTGCTGTTCGTTCTGCTGTTGATTACAATCCCACACAGAGACACACTTCCTCATTGTGTGGCAGCTGTGTCACCTCATAAAGGTGAAGTGAAACATTTACACAAACCTTAATGAAGTCAACACAGACACTAAAGGTTTGAAGCTAAAACAGCTGTTTTTATCCTCTCTACACCCTGTAACTATATGAGTTTATACATTTAGGTCATTCAGATTGACGTCCAGTTAGCAATGTTCTGAATTCTTCTGGGAAATGATGCCGCTCGGCCCGACAAACATTCTGACCTGTGACTTTAGAAGTCCGAGGAGCGGTGAATGATAAACCCCAGCTGTTGAGACAAACACTATTCTCTGTCTTGTTCCTGTTGTAACAAAGCCTGCCTGTCTATGACTACAGAGACAAATTTAGACAAAGATAATCACACAGGAGTTCTGAAGCCCCAACATATTCACACAATACAAGCAAGATTAAAATGTCTCGAACGTTCTCATTTCAAGCAGATGTTTTACAAATTTGTCTCACAGACTCCAAAAGTCATTGTATGCAGGCAAACAGCACTTCTGTTTATAGGGTTTAAGTTCTAAAGTTTGGAAGAGGTGGCTGGTAATTTGTTACAATTTAAATTTTAATGGTCAACTCTTCCAGACATCAAGGAAAAACGAAGGAGGTCAGTGAAAGAGGCAAAAAAGGACTGTTCTGGTTTGTTCCTCCTCGGCTACTATAGCAACAAGAGCACTTGACCTGCATTTATGGGGGCATTCCTCTGATAGAAAACATCTTCAGGCCTGAAAACCATGCTAATGATAAATAATTAATAAATAACTGGTTCAAATACACCTTTCTTCATTTGAATAGTGTGCTCATGTTGGTGGAGGTGGGCAACAAAACAATGTGCATAGCCAAAACTACATTTTGGAAAATTGTGCACAGAAAAAAATGGACGATTTTTTAGAAACTCACTGAGCAAAAAACACAATCACACAGCTTGCTGTTCACTTAAGTTGCAATCACTCCAAATTCAGAGAGACTAAAAATTGTAAGATTTTCTTGCAATTTTCGTTTGCTAACTAGTCTTTAAAAGTCACAGCTCAGTGAGATACGACTACGTACAAGAGTAATGTTGATAATGCTTTGAACTTTGATACCTCCATATTGCAGTGGTCTAAGTTGGAGTCAGGACCCTAATGCGAGTCATAACCAGGGCTTAATTTGGAAACCGATTGATTCCAGAACGCAAATGGTGAGCGGGCCGGTCGGGGTTGGGGTCCTCCCCCAGAAAATTCTGAATAAAGTAGATGTGATTTCCTGCATTTTCATGTACAGTATTTTAACAGGTTATTAAACATCTACGTGTACCTACATTTGTAAACACTCTGCTTCTGTCAAGCATCCTACCCCTCTCCTTACTTGATGGTCCCGAGCCCGACTCGTCTCCACTGAATTCACTGTCCTGCTCGTCGTTGACCGACTCCCCACGTGAAACCTCCTGGCTCCTCCTCCATCTGTTCATGGTGGCTGCCTATGGGCTCCTGCCCACGTACGACTGCCTGGTTAGCTCTACACTCACCCCCACCACTCGCTCCAATCACGAATGCCACTGCCTTCAGGTGCTTCAACTCTCGGTTGTCCAACTAAGGACAATGAGAAGACTTTTTTTTTAAGAGAGTAAATTGGACTGTCTTTTTGACATCTTGATCACTGTTATTTAGACAAATTAGCACAGTTGTTTTGATACATAATGTGAATAATACATATCAAACATTTATCTCGTTGTAGTTTTAATTAGGCCTGTCACGATAACAAATTTAGCTGGGCGATTAATTGTCTCAGAAGTTATTGCGATAAACGATACTATTGTTTGAAATTTCACAATAATTACAAGTAGTAATTATTGTAAAATGTAAGAAGAAATATTGATTAATTTTTGTA
>JARVGS010000472.1:32849226-32868377 GCA_031762315.1 Hypsolebias antenori | reverse complement strand
GTGTGTGTGTGTGTGTGTGTGTGTGTGTGTGTGTGTGTGTGTGTGTGTGTGTGCGTGCGTACATGTGTGTGAAGAAAAATTCTCAAAATTCGACAGTGCTGATGAAAAGCACCACTTGTGTGATGGACGTCTCCCTCACACCGTTATCAAAACGTGACAAATTGCCTCAATTTATCAATTATTTTTGTGGTTGACCACATTTTTCAACTAAATACAAAGCTACTATGTGTTGTCATCATTGTCTTCTGTAAGGAACCTGTTTGTGGCCAAGTGGTCGCGCAGACGGTACGTCATCACAACATCAGATCATAGAGCCATGAAGCCGGCTTGCCTATCCACCTGTCAACTGTTACAGCTCTATTACTACTAACAGGGGTTTATCTTCACCCACATCATGCCACCTTAGTCCATTCAGGCCTTGTACAAAGGCCAGTAAGCATTTAGTCGTGGTTTAAATGTTTGTGAAACTGTCTTCTGAATGACCAGAGTCAGCTTAAAAAAGGGCTCATTTTTACAGCTATAACATAGAATCGTTTTGTGAAAAGATTTACTGTAAAAACAGGATGATTCTAATGTAAATATTTAATTATTATTACTATTATTTTCTGTTTAACCGTACTAACCTTAAAGTGAATGGCATGGCAGAAAACGAATGACATTTGTCTACAGGCTGCAAAGAATATTTGAACAAAAGCAGCATCCAAAAGACAGTAAAGGTTGGTGACTCAGCCATAGTCCAGACCTGAATCCTATTCAGAATGTACAAGATGGTCTGAAGATCAGATAATTCCAGAGGAGCTTTGTTCAGCATCCCCAAATAAAAAAAGAGGAACTGAAATGATTTAGTAAAAATCAGACACACAATAAAAAACATTTGTTCAGGAGGAACACGATTGGTGGACAAGCTAACATTAATGTTTGATTGACTTGAATACTGTTGCAGACAAGGATTTTTTTCATCCAACAGAAATATACAAAATGGTTGTTAGCAATTGTAAGAACAGTGTAATTTCTAGTGTAGTTGGGGAAAAGAAAACTTGGACAGGGAAACATTTTGGATATGGCTTTATGATGTTGGTTTTATTATTTAGAATATAAAATGAGAACATGCATAAAAATGTTAATTTTTGTCTTTATGTCTCATTTTTATCACGTTCCTATTGTTTCCAGCTGAGGGGTTATTTGTTCCAACCAATGCCATCTAAAATTTAAATCTAGCATGGACTTGTAGTTGTTTCCTTGTGCATATATTTTCATATGAATTGCATTTAAACTTAAATGAGAACACACTGCATGAAAACAAACATTCGGTAACTAAAACTGTCTTAAACTGCATATTTGCACCAAGTCTTAATAAACCTGTTCAGTCCCAGCTTTGGCGAATGTAAATTTTTCCACAACTTTGAAAGCAATCCTGATAACAAACAAAACATAAATTAAACAGACAAATTTTATCTGCTAAACCGAGGTGATCAGATACAGTCACACTTATGCATACAAACACACGATGACACATGAAAACAGAAAGTCTTGTTTCCATAAACAAATACAGCTTCAGTGAAACATGGCTTCACACAAATTTACACTGTGCGCACACATACAAGCACACAACCAAAACTATTTCGTTATTTTCCCTTTCAACACCTTGCTTTAATTAGCTTTCTCTGGAGACTGTGACTCAAACCAATTAAAGAAGATTATCAAAGAAGGTCTGGGTGCAGGGTGCAAGCCCACTCTGACTTCTACCTCCAGGGATCAGGCAGGATGAAAGAAACTTCATCGTTACACACGCACATAAACCTGAACGCAAGCATGCACTCCTCTCTGAGGCAAAAGATGAACCATAAAAATGTGGCAAGATCAAATCTCATATATCTTTTTTTTTTTTTAACATTAAGGAACAGATCTACACACCAGAGAAGCATTTATGTATACCACGCAAACACAGTTGGTCATTCTGTATTGACCAGTTCCAGATAGATAGCTGAGGAGAAACAGAATTGGGTCCTTCCACTCAGTCCCTGAAGGGGAACTAGAACCAGTTCAGTTGATACAATTACTAATGGAGACACTTCTGAACATTAAGCGAGATTACTGACTCAGAATTAGGCAATAAAAACACACACTATATGTTTAGGATGAACACAGCAATGAAGCCAATGCTTAAGCTTGCTTGGTTTTTAAGACAAATCAATGGCCTTCTTTGAAATTATGTCCAGCAGAAAGATCTTGATGTACAGTATGATCAAAGTCTTAATAACGAGGGAAGTGTATAAGGTGTTGTCATTGATCTTTCTCATCCTTTTGCTTTGTTTCTTTTCCATATCAGGAGACGTTTTCACCAAATTGCAGCTTTAATAGTGTGTTTGTGTATATCTTTTTGTAAAATGTCTGGATTAGACTCTCTCTCTCTCTCTCTCTCTCGCTCTCTCTCTCTGTGTATGTGTGTGTGCGTGTGTGCGCGCACATCACAAACCAGCTATACTCTGATGGTAAGTTAATAGCACTCAGTGGTATTATGTGTAACCATGATTAGATTGGGAGAGGCTGATGACACATATTGGTTCGGTCCCTCAGGGGCAGCTAGGAGAGTGAGAGATCAGGGGTCAATTGCCACGGGATCAATGTCCCTCAAAAGAGGTAAATACATGCTATATTACATACACTGAGCTGATTTTGTGGACCGTATGTAAAATATTTTGTTTCTGTTGGGAAAAAAATAAATAAATCTGGTTTTAATAAAAAGTCCCGACCACTGCATCACCCAGAGTTTACTGGAAAGTGCAGAGTGAAGGTGTGGAGTGAAGAAATATCTAAAGAGAAAGTGACTTCCCTGGGACTTCATTAAGCTAATCTGGCTACCGATACTAACAAAGTTTAGAGGATGAGGTGAGCAGAAAGCTCAGAAATGAGATGAACACTTATTAGATCAGACCGAGGCAATTGTCTTCAGTTGCTCAAAGCAGAATTTGTGCTCAAACACACAACACACACTCATCTAACACAGGCTGACACAAAAACAAACACACTCCAAGGGACTGACAAAAATCCTATGAACATGCATAACATACATTCAGTACATTATGTTGAAATAGAAATAATCAAACTGAAACGACAGGGGCTAAAAACAGAACTAATGATTTTCTGTTATAGTATAATATTTTATTTACCTCCAAAACCAGTCAAAAGCACAATAAAGAAAAACAAACAAACAATCAATAAGCCCAATTAAAATAATCAATTGATTTATAAAAAGGAAAGCTTTAGAATATTGAAAGAAATTGAATGAAACAGACTTTTTATTATGCTATAAATTAGTGAGCTTTTTATCTACTGCATTAACCGTTTTGCCACTGATGATGGTCAGGTCCAACGTTTAAGCAAAGGATACCAGACTGACTTAGAATCAGGGCTGTTCAGTGGTTGAGTGAAAGCTTGAGTTAGATGTCATTTTCTGAAGTGTTTCTGAGATCTTCTTGTGTAGTGGGGTTGAACTGTCTGCTGGGTAGGCTGCAGCAAAGGAATTTTCATGTGAATGCCAATACCCAAGGTTTCCCATAAGAATGGTTCCCAGAAGCTTTTCAAGGTTTCTAAGAAGAGCATTTATTGTAAATATGAAAATGCCATATATTGGATTATACACAATGAAATAAAGAAGCAAATGTAAATGAAAAAAAAAACCAGTAACATACAGTATAGAGCATTATAAACATTTTAAATAAAGGGTACTGCTTGCCACTAAGGAAGATTGAAGAGCCAAGATGCTGACAGACAGACAGACAGACAGACAGACAGACAGACAGACAGACAGACAGACAGACAGACAGACAGACGATTGATTGATTGATTGATTGATTGATTGATTGATTGATTGATTGATTGATTGATTGATTGATTGATTGATTGATTGAATGAATGATAATGCAGCAAAACACTGAAGAAAGAGATTTCTCAGCTTCGTTGAAACTGCGCTCTTCTTCTGAAACCCTTGTGTCTGTCTTTTGCCAAAAACCACTGGAAGAGTTTTAGTTGAACTGATTGATGGACGGACATCTACAACTTAAACAAGTTTGGGAGTTAACCCAGTTCAAGATGGCTGCCACTCTGTCACTTTTAAAGACATTAAGCTAAAATTTAGGTGAAGATGATCTCCAACACACAATCTGAGTGTTCACAAACTGCAGAGGATCGTTGTTTAAAGTTTGCCATTAATCATCTGGAGTCAACTCTGTCTGTTAGCAAAACATCTACTGAACCATTGAATGTGTTTACAGAAAGATTAGAAATTAATCATTTCAAAAAGATCACGCACGTTGTTTTCAAGGTGCGACCAAAATGACGGCAGCTCTGTCATTTCTCAACGTTAGTCTAAAACTCACATGAGCCACCTCTTCAAGATTCAAGTACCATATTTTTTGCTCAATAAGTTGCACCTTTTTGCATAAATTAACATGCCCTGCGACTTCTACAGCGAAGCGACTTATTTATGCTTTTTCCCATATTTACCTAATTTTTGTCAGATCTGACAATTTCATTCACTCTGACATGGAAAATATTGAACATTAATATTTCCAGCCACTAGAGGGCGGTTGAGTGATATGGCAAGTCAAGTGTGTCATTAACAGGTAAAAGTGGAAATTAATGAGACACTTGGCTTGCCATACTTGGCCACTTTCGTCTCGTTCTGGAACTCCTGGAGCGAACATCAAATCAGCTGCATTTTGCTGCGACGCCCAGGCCAAATGCAGCTGATTTGACCATTAAAGTGCATTTATTAAGGAAAAAGTTAAACTGAGGCACACATTTACTATAATATCGAGCAAACAAATAATTGTTTTTAATTTTTAATCTTGTTAAAATCTTGTTTAAGTCCTCCCGTGCACGCTCACGCAGCCGCCATTTGGCAGTCAGTCAATTCTTGGCACAACAGCGGCCCACGTTTCTGGGTGGTCAGCGGTGACGCACAATACGGTAGATGTGACTTATATGGAGGTGCAACGTGTACGGCTGCAAGTACGGTCCTTCAAACCACCGATGTGAAAATATTATACTGTATTTTGAAATAAATTTACTGAAATAGTTTTAATAGAATCATCAGAAGTTTTGGACTGATATCTGGAATCATAACTTTTTGTTCTATATGAACAAATAGGTCAATGTCCGGTCTGGTGTTGACACCAAGGGGGGTGCATGCTCACGTGCGTGAGTTTTTAACACAGCTTGGGCTTTGTGAATTTATTGGTTTCACATTCATACCTTCAGAAATCCCCAGAATTTTAAGCAACATATCCATTTCCCATATCACTGAGATAAACACAAGCCTTTCTTATTTACGATGACTCGACTCGCAGGTTAACTTGAGACGGTGCATTTTTTTCATCCTTTCTTATATAAGCAACAACAGGAATTTCAGAATTGTGCCTCTTCATCACCTTTTCCAAATTTAGTCCACGCCGTGCACACTGATGAGCTGTTTGGTGGCATGCTTTGAATTCTTTGGTAATGACACGTCGGTTCAACGTGCAGACAAACAACTCTCCCACAGACACAAACAGAAACGCTGTGTGGGAACGGTTGTACCTTCAGCTTCATGTCCAAGACTTGTGTGAGGAAGCAAAATAAATTTGGTCCAGTTAGTACAAGTGGAAAACATGTCAATGATACAACTAAATGTTTCCAAAACCTTTAAGGGTCAATGAGAATGAGTTGTTTCAAATGAATTAAAGACTTTATAGAAAAGGCACGTTTTGAGTTTGGTATCATGAAGATAAGGAAGACAGTTAGATTTAACTTGTAAAATGCACCTTTTATGTAAGTTTGTAAGTATTTGTGTATTTTTGTTAAAGAACAGAAACCCCAACAATGGATTCTGAACAAACAATAAGAACAAATCTGCGATTGCTTTTGAAATGTGGTTCAGCAGAACTGGTTTAGAAACAAATTAATGAGAGTTCGACTAAAAGAACGGTCCACTTCACAGTTTGTTCCACAGCCTTCTGAGACCATCAAGCACTTTGATTCTCTGAGCTGTTCACACCTGTCCACAGGTATTCTGGTCCACTTGACGTGAGCGAACTGCTCCAGCTGGCTCGGGTTCAAAAGGCTTGTTCAGCAGAATATGGATCAGTCACAGAACTGTTCAGTGTCCAGCTTTAGCAGATCTTGGGTGTTTTCCAAACCCGCCGGTCGAAGCACTTGTCCTGAGCCTGGTTCTGCTAAAGGTTTCTCCCTCACGAGGGAGTTTTTCCTTTCCACTGTCGCCTTCATGCTTGTTCAAGGCAAGACGGAGTTAAACTCAAAGAAGACTCAGATAAATAATGTAATTAACTTACTGTTCATGTGCATGAATGTTTGTGTGTGGTGCAGTGAGATGGTTTCTGCTGTGACTTGGTGCTTCATAAATAAACTGAACTGAATTGAATGTTTTTATCTTTGTACGCTTCTTTTTGGGTCTGATGGGTCTTGTTGCCATGAAGCTCCTGTTTAAGCTCATCTGTCCAAAGAATGAATTCAAGGTTTCATAGATCTTTATTTGTTATTTGCACCACATGTGGTACATGTGATGGAACAAAATTGTGTACACAGGGTCTCAGTTACATCCAATAAAAGTATAAAATGTAAAAGAAAAACAGTGATAAGATCTAATGAACTGAGAGAAACGTTAACTAGAAATATACGTTAAGTTTTGTGGCTTGTCATTTTGCATCTTGGAGCATCTGTTCTTAGGATCATCTTTCAACAGAGACGCCCTCCTCAGACACGAGTCCACTTTGACTCGAACAGTGACCAGTCACTGAAGAACCTTGAACTTGAACTTGGAGTTCACGATAACATGTTTGGAAGTTGTTCTGGACTCTTTGGTTTCCATTTGTTTGATCTGGTTTTTCAGTTTGTCATCAGTTTCTCTCTTGCAGCCACGTGCAGCGAGGTCACAGTCCTCAAACTGAACTGAACATCAATAATCTGCTTTTTATCTTGAACTTGTTTGACAATTTTTTTTTTTTTACACTGATTTCATTCATGAACTGTGTGTGGTCCATGATCAGCAGCCTTTACACATGCACACTGACTGATTACATTGAAGACACCTGTGATGACACACCTTCCTTTAACATGACGTCACGGTCCAAGAATTTTAATCATCCTTTTTCTCAAAACCAGTTTAGTATTTTTCTAATTAATTCTGTTAAAATAAAGTTCAAAATAAAGATTGACTTCCATTAGTTCAGTTTTAATGACGTCAGTTTTTGTCTTTGAACAGTTTTACTCGCGTCTGTTTTAATGTTTTCAGATTTGTTGCAGTAAAAGTCTAATAAATACTAAAGCACAGCTAATGGTTAAAGCCTGTGTTTGTACCTGCACCAGTAAGCTCCTGTCGTTGCCAGCTGGCGCGCGCGCTCCGTGAACTCATTGGTTTCCTGCGTGCGCGTCAGGCGCAGGAGGGGGCTGGTCCTGCTGGAGTTTGTTCATTGCCCTGAACGTTTGGCTGCAGTCAAACAGAAGCCACTGCACGGACTGGGAAGCACCGCCTCACCTCCCAGTGCTCCCAGTTGCCTCGAGCCCACGCGTTTTTCTATGATGCGCGTTTTTTCTTGAGCGGACCAGAAACTCGTCTCCATCTCTCTCATCTCTTGTAGCATCTTTGAGGAAGAGCTGTTCAGGTTTCAAGGCAGGACTTGGATGCCAAACTGAGACACAATGAACAAGAACGGGATCGTGACAGAAATCCACACAAGGATCAGGAAAGATCCCTTCGCGACCAGTTACGAGCTGCTGGGGAAAGAACTGGGCAGGTGAGAATTTTTAATTTTATTTTATTTCTCTTTTCCAGAACTAATCTTGAGCCATTCGTGTAGTCATATTAGATTTACTCTCTGCACGTGTCTGGAAAGCTGTTAATTGAACATTTCCAATCCTGCATTCCTCTCCGTGCGGCGGCGGCGCTTGGCACGCGCAGTGCGCACCCGTAATGCGCTTTTGTGGGGTTTTGCTTTAAATCTTCCCAATCAACTTTGTTTTCGTTGTAGAGATTTGATTTAAAAACGTGTTTGCCACAGATTACGTGAACGATTAAACTTTGAAATGGTTCAAAAGTCTAATCTCACCTGATCGTGTGGATAAACTGCAAAACTCTGGAAACGTCAGTTTTACGTGAAGCAGCTCGTGTCATTTCTGTTGAAGGCACGTTTTTGTAGCAAACCAGCTGATGTCACGAGTAAATCTACAAATTCCGGTTGGTAAAGTGTTTTTACTGTCGTGGTTCTAAAATGGCATGCTGCAGCCTGCACACACAAAGATTTCAATGTCATGACATTATCTGCTCTTAGCATTTTTTTTACAACACATTTCTTTGGAGATCTGATAAAATGGCCTTTGTCATCTACAATCAGCCCCCATTGTGAACTGTCTCTATCTTAAAATGCAATTTAAGGTGCTGTCAAAGTTTTTCACAGAAACCCTTCAAATGAAGACAAATGAGGCCTTAAACAGCTGTTTGTGGCTAATTCTGCATCTGTCCTGAATCCCTCTTTGACTTAACTTGTCTGAGTCCTTTTGAAACTTTTTGAAAACCTTGACAGGGTCACCTGTCACTTTAGGCTCAAAAATAATTAAAACTGCTGTAATTCTTCCTTTTCCCATGATTTCCCCCCAACAACATCCTGACATCAGGCCTCATAATCACATTAGGTGAAGGAATGTATGCAGCACTGCACGACAGGAAGTCAGGTGTAAAGTGTGCACATCAAGCCTGTTGGTGCCAGTTTTATTCTTCCTGCAGTTACTTCCTGGTAACATCTCCACTCATGGCATTATTTGTCTTCAGTGTCATGTTTTGTATTCTGAGCTGAGCCCCCCCTTCAGAAAAATGCACATAAACTTCTGTGGCCAGCTCGAAAGCAGGAAGAGGAACTTGCGCCGCGGTGCTCACTCCATCCGTCAAACTGGCAAATGAGAGCAGCGAGAGCCGTCATATCTCATTGCACACCAGACATGAGTCAGTGCCCTGCTGAGGGACACAAAAGCTCCACAGGAAATACATTTCTCAATGAAATTATCACCATTTCAAGAGCAGGAAATGAATTGGCTTCATTTCACAGTAAAGTTGATCAATAGTGGACATAAAGTAAATTTTAATCTGAAAAATAGGTCACATTCTTGGTTGGTTCATGGGAGAGCGAGCCTCTGGATCAGAGTAAACAAAAGGTTTATGTTTGAAATATTCCCCAAAGCTTCGTGCATCTCAAACGTCTAGAGTGCGAACATGGCCAGCTGGAAGATAGTCTTGTTTAGTGACCTCCGACCTGTAGCAAACCCTTTGAAAGAGCCTCCTGTTGCTCCTTTATGTCGTCACCAGTCCTTTCTTTTCACACCATATGTAGCCCCCAGCACACAAATCTGAACTTGGCTAATTCAGTATGAAGAAACTGTGACGGCTTTTGCCCTTTTCACGCCAAACAATGTCACCATTTTGCAAAAAAAAAAAAAAAAAATGTTAAATTGCAGGGGAGAATCTGGGCCTTGTGGGAGCAATCGGAGCCTAAACGGAACCGGACTGAGCCAGAACAGTTGCTGTGGTTGGTCAGTAGGACAGTCACTTCTTTGCAGGCAACTTGCACCACACTGACTGGACCTTTATGTGATATTGGGATTACAGGAACAGCTCTAAATGGGTTTAGATCATATTTATCTGATGGATTCTACTTTGTAAATGATGAATATTCTTCATACACCAAAGTTAGTCATGGAGTTCCTCAGGGTTCAGTGCTTGGACCAATACTCTTGACCTTCTATTAGGTAAAAATATTAAACAGTGTGGGATAAATTTTCATTATGCTGATGATACACAGTTATATTTGTCCACGAAACCCAATGAATCTGATTATGTATGGTTTCTGTCCAGTGCCTTAATTCTGTTGTGATTTAACGCGATATAAATAAACTGAATTAAATTCAAATTTCATTTAGCTCCTGCCCAGTTCGGTCATTTTTTCTCATTCTCCAGCACAACTGAAGCGGTAGACCCCCTGCCTGGTGTAACTAGCCACAGTTAGGTGGGTGGTCTTGGTTTGGAGGCTGCCGTGTTTAGCTGACTGGTCAGCTTTTGTACGACTGTCAAAAGACAATCGGTCTCTGGCTAACAGTCTGGGCGGAGGCGTCAACACAACTCCATTTGTCCCTGCTGCTGTCAGCTGTGGAGAAAGGGAAGTGGACCAGGTCTTATTATCAGTGTGGGAGGAGCAGCTGGCGATTATGTTTGTGTGACACTCGGTGGCAATTTTGCACACATCGGACATCCTGTCCACACCCACAGCTGACCTTTAACCCCTCCACTGAATTCATCCTTGTTACTGCATAAAAAGGAATGGAAATGATGGGCTAGTGAAAAGAGATGCTCTTTTTTTTTTTTTTTTCCAATCTAGTTTTTACCAAGAACTCCCAATAAACAAGTTGCTGTTTCTTTTTGGTTTTTGCTTGAACTATAAAGTGACAAAACCCTTATCAGGTCCATGCTCAAGTTTAGTAGCGTTTACAACAAGTGACAGGCTTATCTGCCTCCTTTCAGCCCCTCCTGGAGGTTAAACACAGAGGAGGGGAGTGGGGAAACCGTCAGCTAAATGTGTGTTCATAAATGATGCCATTCAATCCTCTTATCGCTGTCGTATTCCATAACTGACCCTTCAGAGGTTGGCGTGTGTTTTGTATTGATTTGAGAACAGAACGTTAGTTCAGACCTTCTTGCAGTGCTTCAATGATTTAGGTTACATTTAGTAGGTGGAGCAGCAGAATCTGTCCCATATTTCTGAAAAGCCAAAGATTTGGTTGTAATTTCGGCCTCCCCTCTGATCACGCTCTCAAACTGTTTTTTCTTGTTTGTTTCCCAGGGGAAAGTTTGCAGTGGTGAAGAAGTGCCTTGAGAAGGCAACAGGGAAGCAGTTTGCTGCCAAGTTCCTGAGAAAGAGACGAAAGGGAGCGGACTGCCGCATGGACATCTTGAACGAGATCGCTGTGCTGGAGTCAGCCAAGGCCAACCCCTATGTGGTGGGACTGCATGAGGTCTACGAAACCAGCTCCGAAATCATCCTCGTTCTGGAGTGGTGAGTCGTGAGAAACTGCACCAAAACATCCCAGAGGGCAAATAAATGCGGCTTCAGTCAGACTTTAAGAACCATTTGAACAGGGCTGTACCTGGCTCACATTACTACTCACTGGTTCATAAACTCAGCCTCAAATGGAAATTCTCTCTGTCTCTGTGGTGGTTTCTGCTCAGTGTTGCTTCACCACCTCAGTTTCTCGTCAGGCTGTCTGACAGGAACCGTCACTTCTAACGCCGCCGAGACCAAAACTGCAAACTGCCACAAAACGATCACATCGGGCAACAAATTAGTGACTGAGATGACAGGAGCGTGCTGCTGACTTGGACTGCACAGGTGAAGAAGTTAAGCTGTCTGGCTGTGACCTGTGGAGCAGTAACATGATGCAACAAGTCAATACTCTCTGACCAGCAAGATGACGTGGGTTGATTAAGATTTGGAAAGACCACTTTACCCCTACTTGCCTTGATAAAGGGAATGTAACTGTGCATTATGCATGAATCATAGCATCAGACAGAGGGTCTTCTTCAACCGAACTCTTGCTGATCTTCCTGACATTGACTGTTTCTGCAGAACAAAAGGGGATGCCTGCATTTTACCCTGTAAGTAAAGAGTGAAAGAGGAAATGGCACCACAGCTCAACCCTGCAGAAAAAAAAAATAAAGGCCAGTCGATGGGTCCCCTTCCTGGACATGAGCAACAAGTCAGGTCAAGAATTATTGCACATGTCCCAAAAGCTGTAGAAACACTCATGATGAAACTCGTAAAGCGGCGTCTCCAAAACCGTCTGACCTCAGCCCGAGTTTTAAGAATTGCAAACCATTTTCCATTTCCTGTGGGTTTGAATGCAAGCGGCGAGCGAGGCTCCCAAAACTAGCACTGCGCTGGTATAATGTGTCATGAGCGAGCGTGTGCACTTCACAGCCACAACCACATCCTCATCCGTGTCAGAAACGACAGAAGCTGCATCATAATCGTCTAAAAAGTGCAGCTCCGTGCGCGTCAGTGCCACAAAGCTCCAGCGTAATGACTGGTTCCAGAGGAGATCACCGGCGAGAAACGAGTCACCTCCGAGTCCTGATGGGTGATTTCTGTGCTCGAACAGTCATAGTGGAGTTTACCATCAAGAAAAGTTCACAGAGATGGTTATGTGGTTAAATGTGCAGCAGCTTTAGCTCAAAAGATTTTATTTTAAATTGTAACGGCCCGAGTGCGTTTTTGTTCCTTGCAAAGCACGGCCGTGTTTTCTTTCAGTCTTCCTTTAATTCCTGTTCAGCGTGCCTGACAAAACCCTGACCTCATTAGGGTCCAGTTGAGCAAAGCATTGTCTGGTGAATCCATCCAACTGTAAGGTTATCCTTGGTGACACTCGCTGGTTGGCAGGGTGCCGCGGTTGACGTAAATGAGCACCCAGTTTGGTGGTCAGCCAACAAGGGCTTTGAATAAATAGTGTGTCCTGCAGATGCACAGTTGTTTACTTCAACAGAAGTTTCTTTACCGTGTCTCTTTAGTTTATTCTTGTGGATCGGTGCAGTCGTTTTGGAAATTATTTTTGGGAAAGGTGGAGAGCATGGCGACGGTGTTTAAACTTCAGAGACGTGATTAATGTCGATGTTCTCTCGGATGACTTTAAACTAAATTGACTTCATCAAGTTTTGTAAATTCCTGGTGTTCACTGCTTGACAGCTTAATGATGGGACTGGAACTCTTTGTCCTTCTAGGCCTCTGACAGGAGCAGTAAACGCTTCCAGGTGACGTTAATGTTGACAAATTAGTTTTGACGACTGTGAATTAGTGAGACTTTGACATTAAAGTTATCTTTAAACGACTTTGCAGAACTACGTGCATGTTTTTAATTTCCTCGTGAAAAATTTAAAGGCTTGAAAAAGTGCATATTGTCTGTTTGCTGTTACAGTACTGAAGTTTTAGGCCTATAAGTTGCAGGTTGTTTATTTATTTTATTTTATATTTTGCATAATTTGCATTCCCTGCGACTTATACACCAAAGATTTATTTGCCTTTTTTTTTTTTCATATTTAAAAACCAGTTTTTGTCTGAGAATGACAGTTTTCATTCATTCTGACATTTTAAAATATAGAACACTACCATTTTTAGCCACTAGATGGCACTCGCGTAGTAAGGCATGCCGTTATATCGTGTAGAAGTGGCTATTAATGACACAATTAGCTTGCCATAGCCTGCCAACGTTGTCTGCTTGGAGCAACCATCAAATCGGCTTCATTTCGCTGCAGCTGATTTGATCATCAAAGTGCATTTATTACACAAAAGTTCAACTGAGATGCACTTTTCTATAATTTCGAGCAAAGAATTGTTTTTAAGTGTTAATCTTGTTGAAGTCCTCCCGTGCACGCTCCCGTGGCCGCCATTTGGCAGCCAATCGATTTTTTTGGCACAACACCGGCCCACATTTCCGAGTTGTCAGTGGTGACTCATAATAGATGCGACTTATCTGGCGAAGCGATTTATTTATATTCCCACTTTATTAGACGTATTTGGACTGATGTGACTTATAAGGTGATGCGACGTGTACGGTGGAAAATACGGTGTTATGATATCTCTAATGCTTGAAACTCTTGAAGAGCAAGAACAAATAAGAAGCTCTGTTCATGAACATACCTGGCAACAAACAAGTTATTTTTACAGCTGAGGTTGGTTTAAAAGAGGAGACTTCACATGAAACTGGAAGGTGCTGGTTATGTAACGGTCCTGCCCACGGCCTGGTCACAAAGTCTTCATCTGAGGGTTAAAAAAAAAAAAAGATTGTATGCTTTCTAAATCCTCCACACATGGTTGTAGTTTTTTTTTTTTTTTTATGGGATGAACTGTCGGCTTCAGGCACTGATCTGACGGATATGGGGGGGGGGCATCAAACATAAATCCCCCTTGTCTCCACTTTACTTAACTGTGTTACACAAGAGCATCAGGATCAGTCAGGAATCTGGCTGCTTTCCATTTTAAAATCAGAATTCAACATTGACTTGAGCAGAATTCAACACGCTGGTTAATCCCTTCTGATCAAACGAGTACGAATGAGCAGACTCACGAGGTGTTTTGTTCCCAACTTAACACTGACCCTCCCCTCTAATTTCCTTTTTCCTTTAGAAAAGCTTTGACTGGACACATTTCGTCTTCCTCCTATATTGGCGAGTTTAATTGTCTCGCAACAGGCTGAAATAGACCTTATCTGATTTTAATTTTTCTCATGCAGCCACTCTTATCTCTGTAATACTTCTTTGAAAAAGGTGCTTTCACAGGCGGGGTGCCTAAAATTATATTGATTTATGTTTGACTTGCGTGCATGTGTAGATGTGGACGGACTTTGTTCCTTTCAGGACAAAGCAGACTACCGAGGAAACAAACCGTTACATAATTTTAAAGAAAGTGGAAGTTTTGGGGGGGTTGAGAGGTAAAAACTGTAGAAGTAGTATTTGCTGTTGTCAGATGGTGATTCAGACTGAACAGAGTGAACGTTTATTCAATTTGACGTGTAGTTTTATGGGAGTTTCACAATAAAAATGAAAGTAAACCCCTCTAGATGGCTTCTGTTGTTTTATTTTTTCCAGTTTTCTTATTCCTTCCTGTGTTTACTTTGCAGCGCTGCCGGCGGTGAGATCTTCGACCAGTGTGTGGCCGATAACGACGAGGCTTTCACAGAGAAAGATGTAATACGACTAGCCAAGCAGATCCTGAACGGAGTGGCCTTCCTGCACCGAAACAATGTGGTTCATCTGGATCTAAAAGTAAGGACACGGTTTGTGTGACAATGGAGGACAATTCATTCCCTCAAGGGCTCGACTTGGAGATGTTGTTGCTGTTATGCAACCAGAGCCCGTTTAGTGTGTCCCGACCCTGTTCCCACGAGGAGTCAGTTTGTATCTAGACCTGACGGAGATATCATGTTTTTTTTTTTGCAAGTTTTCTTAGAATCTCCTGAATAAACAAAGTGTCTGGTTTCTCTTTACACATCTTACGCAACGTAATAGATTAAATAATCCATTCTAAAGCCCCACATTCTGTGTTAATGTCATGTGGTATGATCTGTAGGTGGCTTTAAGATGAAGATGTCAATCAGACTTTGGTGTTCTTGTGGTTTGAAAGATAATACTGGCATTATTTTATTTAGATTCATAGATTGGATTTTCTCTTGTTTGTCTCCAATAAACTCTGGGATTAGGGAATTTTGACCAGAAATAAACATGTTTTTGGGTACACTTCAATTTTTATCTGACATTAATCGGGCCATCCAAACAGTTTAGGAGCACGATGGAGAACCTTCCCATAATTTGCTCAGAGCATCAACCATTAAATTGACCAATTAAGCCAATAATCCCTTCAGAACTAGATCTATTCAATGTGTAGTTATCAATTTAAGATGTTGCTTTGCTTGAACTAAATTATTTATACACGTTGAGTAATCTGCCTGTAACTTCTCCAGCCTCAGAACATCTTGCTGACCAGTGCCAGGCCTCTGGGCGACATTCGGATCGTTGACTTTGGCTTGTCCAGACGCATGGACAGCGTCACAGAAGTCAGGGAGATCCTGGGTACCCCAGAGTACGTGGGTAAGTTCTGTCTTTTGGCGTTTAAAATCCCTGAACCCCGTTTCTTTTCAAGTCCCGCGTTCTGTTTCCTGTCTGACTGGGTCCATGTCTCTTCTGCAGCACCAGAAATCCTGAGCTACGAGCCCATCAGCACTGCGACAGACATGTGGTAGGTGTGCTGCTTGTGTCCTGTCTTCATGCAAACTTGTTCAGCAGGATCGTTACCTCAGGGAACAGAAGAGACAACAGTTCCCAAACATGCAGAATATTTCATGTCTAGACCTTTGACCACAAGATAATCGTTGCTTCACACCTTCCTGTTATTGACAGACAACAGCTTAGCAGATGTTGTTGCAGTGTCTCAGAACGGTTTTCAAAGATCTCGTTGCCCATGACATTCTTCTCCGTCTCATTCTGCCAGGAGCATTGGAGTACTGATCTACGTCATGCTGACGGGCGAGTCGCCCTTTCTAGGCGACGACAAGCAGGAGACATTCCTCAACATCTCCCAGGTCAACGTAGACTATTTGCAGGACACGTTTGAAGGGATCTCCTCCCTGGCTGTTGACTTTATCAAGTCACTGTTGGTGAAAAACCCCAGGTGAGGCTCTTCACTGGAAAGACTGTGATGATCTGACATTTTATTTTGGCACACATATCAGCAATGCAGCAGCACCAAAAGGTGATTTACACACCAAGGATGTGGGTCACACTCACAGCAGCCGGAAGTGCATCCGCCTGCATCTAAATGATGTGTGGTAATAAGATTTACATCATTTTAACAAGAAATCACTTCCTCTTTTTTTTTTTTTTTTAACTGGAAACTGTACAGTCATATTTGAAGTGATGTTCTAATAGTTGGGACCTTATCAGCCATGATTCAGCTCGTGCATGGCCAGCTGCTAGCCGAGCCTTTGCAAAGACATTTGTCTCTTTCTCTATAATCCCTGCACCGTCACTGCTGATGACGTGCTAACTATTGATACCTATTGGTAAGATTATGACTTCAAAGATCACTATCCCATTAAAGAATGCATGTGTGACTGTGTGGAGTGGAAAAAATGGATAATAATCCTGGCTAATTTCACTCTGGCTCTAATTTTAATAACCTGCCCCAGAAATGAAGCCCCGTTTTGTGACCGCAGTGCGTCTGAAAAGTAGCCACAGTCTCCAGCCAGCATCATTTAATCGCAACAAATTAGTGGTCGCTTTGGAAGACGGCAACATTTCCCAGGGTTCCTGGTAATCAGTGAGAAGAGGAGAGAATATCTTCAACTTGAACGTGCTGTTTTTGTGGTTTCACGAAGCCGAGGGTGGAAAAGAAATATGGCAGACCTCTAGAAGAACTGATCGAACTGAAAAGATCTGGTGGTTGTGTAAACTCGTCGGGAGTTTCCACTCATCCGCTGTCTGATTGTGTTTGTATGTGCAGGAAGAGAGCCACTGCAGAAGAGTGCCTCGATCACCCCTGGCTGAACCCTCATCCCCACCCACACCTCCACATGAGGTCCTCGTTGGACGAGCACGAGATGAGCCAGTCCGAGTCGGAGCCCGAGAGCCCCGCTTCGTCCCCCGAGCCGGGACTGGTCGTCGTACCTTACCTCATATGTCCGAGGAAAGGCGAGCTGAAGGCAGGTCGCGACACCTTCGCTTTTGGCGAGCCCCCGTTCCTCACGCGGCCTGAAATGCCGCAGGGGATGATCTGCTGACCCACGCTGTGGCAGTAGAGACTCGATGCGTTCAAACTCAGTGGAGCAGATGCTGTGAGCCGGTGAAGCCTGCAGGTTCTTGGTTTCCTCCTGAACCAGGACCATGCGCTGTGGCTGCTTTCTGCCAGGCGGCCTTCACTGCTGTGACGTCTTTGAGCTGAGCTACTTGTGGTTTGATGCCTCCATGGATTTGAACGTTTGCCACTCTGTGCTCGTTTGAACATTTGCACGGGTGAAGTATGAAGATTGAAGTAAAAATAAAAGTGGGATATGATGCTTAAAGACTTTGCTGCACGACTGCACTGCAACAGAAGTGAATAGGGTTCAGCTCAACTCTGTTAGTTCCCTTCTGCACTGATGTCTCTTCACCCTCTTGGCCTATTGAGCTGGGTTTCAACATAGACATGGTAATACCTAGAGAAGAATAACTCCATTTATTAAATAACCTGTACATACTGTCAAAGATGGCTCCATTTTTAAGAAAGGAATGACGACAGAGTGCAGCACGTAGCTGAAGCCAGATACGAAACGTCTCACTGTTTTACATGTTTATTTATGAGTCGTCTCATCTCTGCCACGTAATGTTTAAAGTCACAAATGCCTTCGTTTAAGGTTGGTGAAGTAGCATTCTTTATGTTTTATGGACAATCCTGAGCACTTTGGATTTAGTTGTTGGTTGTCTGCATAAGTTTGAAACTAAAGGTTCATGAAGCGTAGTACTGTATATAACTGTCCATCACCCAAACACCATGTACGTCTACTTTCCCCCCTCATCTGCGGTAATGTTATAATCTTAACTTTTGATTTGTTGGTTTTGTTGTTGCACAATTTTTTTAAACTTAATTACAAGGTTGCCTCTAAATTTCATACTCTTCAGACACAACATCCATATCTGGAAACCATGGGGTGATGGAAGCAGCAGTTCTGGTTTGTTGTTGAGACAACAGAGTGTCGTGATGAATCCACGATGCTTGCCTTCAGATTCTCAGAAGTAGAGAAACTAAAGAGAAGTACTGAAATGTATATTATGAGTTAGTACCGAGAAGAATCTGACTTTTTTTAACCAGTGTATTGATGTTCAGAACAACACATTCTGTCTTTTTGTACGTTAACTTTTACTCCTGTTGGATTCTGCTCTTGAATTTCAGGAAGGTTTGCACTCGTCCTTGTGGACATCGTGTTAAAATAAATGTTTATGGAATGCATTGCAAAATGTAACAAAGAAAAATACACGTGCTTTTCTATCAAACTGCCGTCTCTGTGATTATTTTCTTGCTATAGACAGAAAAACTCTTAAGAAAGTTCAAAATTCATGCTAAATAATCCAAGTAAATAAATCCAACAGTCAAGTCAGGTCCTCTGGATGATTTATTTGTGTTTGAAATGTTTTTCATCCAAAGGACTTCATCAGTCTGAAGAGCTGCAACAAACTCAGTCTTAAAAGGACCTTCACATAGTGGGTCGACCAGTTTGATGGTGCTCAGGTGGTTTCTGGAGTCCGCCCTCTGCCCTGCCGACTCAGCCAAAGTGGTTCAAACATCGAGGTTCATGCTCATTAATCCAGGAAAACATCCAACACGGTTAAATCATACTGAGTTTGTTGTGGCTCCTCGGACTGAAGTCTTTTGGATGAAGGATGAAATGTTTCAGGAAAAAGAAACCGTCCACAGGACTTGACTTTGTTGGATCAATAAAATTACAGGCAGTCCTCGACTTACGAACGGGTTCCGGACCTAAGGACCGTTTGTACCTCGATTTTGCCGTAACTCGGAGCGCCGGCCACATGG
>JARVGS010000472.1:32833246-32845040 GCA_031762315.1 Hypsolebias antenori | reverse complement strand
CATGGAAATGTAAAGCTGTTGTTCGGCCACAGTTCATAAATGCTTTAAACAGGGGCAATTCCTAGAATTTGACCTTTTATAGGTGCTCATAGCCCCCCCAGTGCTAAAAGTGGCTCTTGTCTTGAACAACATGGTGGCCAATAGTGTCAGAAGCATTTGTGATGGTGGGGTGGGGGGGGGGGGGGGGGACACTGGCAGGAGGTCTGGGGCTCCTCCACCAGAAGATTTTGAATAAAGTACTGTAGATGCTGTTTCTTGCATTCTGGTGTATTTTAACATCTATGCTTGTCTTCATGAGTAAACAGTTGATCCAATAACTATTTTAGAGTTAATGGCACAAAAAAAAAAGTAGCCTGACCAACAGCTCTCCTTGTGTGAACGGAGCACGCTCCACTTCGCTCGTGCATCCTGGCTGTCGCGCTCCGCTTTACATTCCACAGCCTCATAAACGCTTTGTTCAAAATCTGTTTAGTGTTACCTGATCACATCAAACAAGGACTAAATTTATGCAACCAGAAGTTACAACATATACCTGCATATAAAACACACAAGACAACGCACAACTCGCTTTAAGCGTTAACCTTTAATTTAAACCATTAAACATACAATGAAATTAAGACAGAAAATGGAGGATTGACCTGCCGTTACCTTCGTACAGGTGAACAAGTGGTACTTCCTGTTTATAACTGTTGTATTCAGCTGCTCATGGGGTCGCCATTTTTACATTTTTCCAAACTTCGTTTAGTATTACATCCTCTAAACCCTCAGGCTAACACGAGTTTCAATCATATGATCCCCACTAACAACGTTTTATCATTTTTCCACATCCCTCTGACCGCAAAGCATCCGTAAAGCAAAACTCTGGCAATGTTGTTGGAGAAAAGTGGGTGGAGCTCCTGCAAGTAAGGCGTTTACTTTCGGGACAAACTGAGCACAGCGATTGGTCGGTTGCTGATGAGCCTACTGGGTTGAGTGACAGGTGGCGATAAGGATCTGACTTGTGCAAAACAAATCATCGATTTTACTCGTCTGTTCAAGCGTGTCATTTATTCCAAATGTATTCAATATTTTGGTGAATCTAAGGTTTGAGAACAGTTTTCTTACAAAATCATAATGATGGTTTTCTTGGGGCGGCTGTGGCTGAGTGGTTAGAGCAGCTGTTCTCCATTGCAAGAGTTGGTTGGGGGTTCGATTCCACCAGCAGTCACATAAAGTGTCCCTGGGCGAGACACTGAACCCTTCACTGCCTCTGATGTGTGTCCCATCAGTTTCTGAATGTGATAAAGCTCTGGTTGTTCTTTGTATAGGTCTAGTAGATGATGTGTGAACGGGTACATGAGGCACAGATTGTTGTAAAGAGCTTTGAGTGTCTTGATCAGATAGAAAG
Source organism: Hypsolebias antenori (assembly GCA_031762315.1). Classification (NCBI taxonomy): domain Eukaryota; kingdom Metazoa; phylum Chordata; class Actinopteri; order Cyprinodontiformes; family Rivulidae; genus Hypsolebias; species Hypsolebias antenori. The sequence continues at coordinate 32,843,653 of JARVGS010000472.1, read as the reverse complement.
GAGCTGTATAGGTACTGTCCATTTACCATTTAAAGTTTCAGGAGTGCTAAGTTAAAATTTAGAGGCGCTTGAGCACCCCCTCAAAAAAAGCTAAAATCACCACTGGTTTAAAATCTATTGCCATAACATAATATTCTTACGTGTGCAAGTTACAGATGAGCTCTTTAAGTGATTTTATGAGGAAACAAGACGTGGAGGTTTACATTTCACAATAAAAAGCTTTAAAATAACACACAGTCCAAACCATAAATTCTGTTTGATCTAACATGCTTCATCTTCTTTTACTTAAAAAAAATCAATATTAGCTGTGCAAGGCAAAGTTTCAACAAGACTTTGCAAAAATGATTAATCCTAGTTCATAAACTTCAAATGACTTGCAGTTTTTATAGCCGACCTGCTGGATCTACCACAACCTGTTTGTTGCATAACGAAAGGTGTTTTCCCAGTTCCAGGAACAGTTTCCCCTCTCGCTGCCTGCTCTGCACGTCACGCTCAGCCTCTCTATCTCCACATCAGTTTTCTGTGTTTCCCTCGCTCTTTCCATGAAGAGCCGGTCGTCATCACTTCAGTGCTCCTGGTTAGACGCAGACTGATGTCAAAGCAGTTTAAGAAGAACACACTGTAACCTCTGCACGCCCATTTTTACAATAAGTTTTATTATTAATTTTGACGTCTCTTCTGCTCTTCGACCGTTTTACAGCCCTGACGAAGCAATAAGTATGATTTTCTACTTTACTCCTGCTGCTATTCTGAAAATTTATTTATATTTCCACAACAAACCAATAAATTATTTGCTTGCACAAAAAAAAAATATCTGTGAATAGTTGGATCATTGGATGTACATCAACGACTGGATAAGTTTAGAGTTTAAATCAAGTGATGGTCATCAACCGCCTCAGAAAATGCAAAAATGACTAACTCACTGAGTCTTAAAGATATTTAACTCGTGTTTGGTGTGGTAGTACCTGAGAGTCATCCCCAGTAACATACTCTGGGTGTGATATCTGGCAATGTTGCATGTGATTGTGTATAATAATAATTTCCCATCAAAATGGCAACAACTTTATCATTTCTCAGCCTGAGGTGATCATGGTTCAAAACTCTGACATGAGAAAGGCGGCAGGCGCCACGCATTCCTTCCAGTGATGCTGTCAGCATTTGTTAACCAAAAGGACTTTTTCTCTCTACATATTCAAAGTTTAGATCAAAATAAAACTCAAATAAAATTTAAATGTGTTCTGTCGATCTCCAAAAAGGTGTGTTTGCTGAACATTTAGGCAAAAAAACAACATCAAGCTTTTGACTGGACTCACTGGGACACTTTTTAAATGAGTTGGTACATTGTGAGGTGCACACAGTGCATGCTGGAACACAACTCATGTTCTAATAGACACCAAGGATACAAGCTGCTTTATTTTAATTGAAAATATGATTTTTATACTTCTTCTAAATTAGAACTTCTCTCTGAACCTCCAAACTGCAAATGCTCTGACTGCCATCTACTGCAGGTAAAATACTGACAACTCATGGGAAGTCTATACAACCCCCAGTCTAAAAACAGCTTTATGACGGGGGTGGGCAACTTTTTTTTCACAGCGGACCAAATCAAGATATTTAAAAGAACCGGAGGGCTGCAGAGAGAATTAGAACATAAATATTCTTGAAGACAGAGAATCTGGAATATTTATTTCAGCCTTTTTCTTGTTGTAGCACAGTTAGCACGCCTGATAAAACAATGTCTCCCCAGTTTTCTTTAGGAATATGAACTGGCTCTTGTGACAAAATATTTGTTAGCTTAAAAATGCAACAAAATAAATAAAAAGGAAAAATGTATGTTTGGTTTTTTAAGCTTCAGTGTAGATCTTCCGGTGGCCGACAGGCACAAACACAACACAAACAACTAAACAAGCCACAAACACACAAATGATGCAAACTCCAAAACACAAACTGGGACTCACATGGTGTAGAGGGAGGGCAGCCGACCTGGGACCAGAAAGCTGTGGTTCGACTCCCAGCCACTCCCACATGTCTGGTGACTCTGAGCAAGACACCTAATCCCTAACTGCTCCCCATGTGCTTAGCTGTCCACTGCTCCACCTGGGTGTATCTCAGGTGTGATGAGTTAAGTGCAGAGGACTCATTTCACCTTTGTATGGAAACATGCGATGATGACAATCTCAAACTTCCCCTCACTTCTAAAAAAAAAAAAAAAAAAATGCAACCAAAAATTTCAGCAAAAGAAAATATGAGTTAAACACATAGAACCAACAAAAGACATGTAAAGGAACAATTCTGCAAATACCAAAACACTAAAAACACACATGGCCGTAATCTTTTACAATATTGTAAGCCAGAAGAATATTTACGCAGGTAATAGAGACTTTGATTTATAATAGTTTGTACAGAAGAGTGTTGGGACAACGCTGACACTAACGTCACGTTCTGTACAATGTCGGGCGACGGCAAGAATGAACCACAGAGGAGGAGAAGGGCGGTGGACAAATGTTCAAATGAGACCAGACCACAGAAAGCATAAAGGAGACAGTTGTTGTAACTTGTTACAAAGGGAGTCCAGGTTCCAGACTGTTTCTGTTTTAATCCCACCCCCCACCCCCCCACAACCTATAGCCCTTTACTACCCTAAGGAGCACAAGCTCAAGAACTCTTCTACAGAGATGATCCTCATTGTCATTACACATGAAGTGTGAGGTGTGTCGGCTCTGTGCTTTTAAACTCTGTGCTAATTTGCATATTAAACTTGTATTTGTTTTAAAAATGCAAGTCTCAAACTGCCCCAAGTGGAGGAGTCCAAGTGTGTGGGAGTTTTCTTCATGACGGACAGTATGGAGTGGGAAACAGACTGATGGATCACAGCATCATCTGCAGTAATGGGGCTGTTGCTCCAATCTGTCAGATTGAAGAGCAGCATGGGTGAAAGGCAAAGTTCTCAATTTACTGGTCCATCTATGGTCCAGCTCTCACCCAGTACGGTCACAAGATGTGGATCATGACTGATAGAACAAGATCCTGGACGTAAGTGTCTGAAATGAGCTTTCTCTGTGGAGTGGCCGGGCTCAGCTGGCTCCGTCATCCGGGGAGCTCGGCGTAGAGCCGCTGCTCCTTGGCAGCTCGGAGTCAGCTGAGGTGGATCAGGCATCTGACACCTCCCTTGGAGGTTTTCCAGACATCCAGACATGTCCCAGCTTCAGAACTTACTGCGTCTCATTTTTGGCTTTTTGAGTTAAGCAGCTCTTTTTGCAGAAGTACTGAACTTGCTAAAAACTGTCACTGGGGACCCTGGAAGCATGAAGACGTCACAAAAATCCTGATAATGAGGAAAAGTGCAGACTTTTGATCAAAAAGTGGTTTCTACTACCAGTAGATCAAACTCACCCTGGACCTGTTGTTAGTCACATGCACCATCTTGTTTAACTAAATAATTTAAGCTGCTTTGCCTCATAATGCCTCCTTCCACCTGCGTAACATCACTAAAGTTAGAAACATCTAAAAATGATGCAGAAAAACTGGTTCATGCATTTGTCACGTCTAGACTGGACTCTTGCAATGGTTTGTTATCTGGGTGTCCAAACACTTCTTTAAAAAGTCTTCAGTTGATCCAAAATGCTGCTGCCAGAGCCTTAACTGGAGTTAATAGGAGAAATCACATCTCTCCAGTTTTAGCTTCTCTCCACCGGCTCCCTGTCAAATCCAGAATTGAATTCAAAATCTTACTTCTAACCTACAAAGTTCTCCATATTATATTTGGGATCTTATTGTTCCACATTTTTCGAACAGCGCACTTTGCTCTCAGACTGCAGGTTTACTTGTGGTCCCTAGAGTTCCCAAAAGCATAATGTGAGGAAGATCTTTCAGTTATCATGCTCCTCTCATGGAAGTTACTATCCGTAAGGCTGACACATTGTCCAGTTTTAAGACTGGGCTTAAGACTGTCCTTTTTGATAAATCCTATTAGGGTTGGCTTGTTATGCTGTCTTACGCTTAGACTACCAGAGGAAAAATTGACCTCCTTTTCTTAAATGATTTGCTAAAATTTAATAATTTTCATTTGATAGTATTTCTTTCTTAACATGTGATTCTTGATCTACCACTGTGTATCTGTTCCTACCAAACCCAGCTGGTCAAAGCGGATGGCCGCTTGTCCTGAACCTGGTTCTGCTAAAGATTTCTTTGAGTTTTTCCTTCCCCCTGTCGCCTTCATGCTTGCTAAAGATGAGAGCTCAGCGATGGAGTTAAACTTAAAGCAGTCTGCTCCTCAGATAAATAATTTTAAAACATTATTTTTTATATATTTGAATGTTTCTGTTAACTTGTTTTTACATATGAGTGTTTCTGTTCAGTGCCCTGAGATGACTTCTGTTGTGACTTGGCGCAATATAAATACACTGAAGTGAATTGAATGCATGTATGCATGTATGTATGTATGTATGATGAATGGATAGATGGATGGATGTACAGATGGATGTATAGATGCAAGGATGTATGTATGGATGGATGGATGAAAGGAAGGATGGATGTATGACTTTCATTGCTCGTTTTTTACATTTTTTATTTAGGTCTGACACTTCATCATTTTCTCATCCACTGTCTTCTTTTTTTAAGCTCACATTGTACATTATGTTGCCACAAGTGGGTACAAGAAATGGACAGAAGGTGGGAGAAAACGCAGCTGAATCCCAAATAAAAACTTTGAAGTTGGTCTCCTAAACAGCTAAATGTGAAAAAGAAATTGGGATGGTTAAAACCTTTTAAATAGTGCTGCAAATAACTGTGTATCATCAGGAACATGTTTCCCTGAAACGATCCATACTTTGTGGTATTTATTTCACTAAAATGTCAGCCTGAAAGCCTCAAATTCAGATTCATAGAAGCGGCATGTTGTTTGTGTTTAATGCCACAATGTTACACATGTTGTATTCCTTTCACACACTTTAGGACTTGAATCAGCACTTAGATTTGCCAAACGTCACAGTAATTTAAAAAAGCAGAACAGCCACACAAACATTGCTGACACAAAGCAGAAAGACTCTTCAGATGTTATACAACACTATAGAAAGTTTTTAAAACATATTTTTTTGGGGGTGGGTGGGTAGCCTTCTGTTTTGTACATTGGTTTCAAATTGGCTTCTTGGTATCATTAGGCCATTAAAGCAACTATGAAAGTGTGTATAATGGTGGATCAATGGAATATCTTGCCATAATGCATTTCCCTTGACATCCCCCCTCCCGGCTTCAACCCTCAGAAAATTAACAATGTTAATAATACTGCAACAGAGGGGGAAAATTGAAATGATTAGATGTGTTTAACTTTGCTGCTGATGGAAATGTGGTGAGAGGGAATCAGGGTCAGGGATAGACTTGCCGTACAGCATGACTCTGTGCTATTTTTCCAGGCTGTGTGGTCAAAGATTCAGAGAGCCTGTCAACGGAAAATGGGAAAGCGAGAGAAATGGGGGAGAAAGAGAGGGAGACATAAAGACGGGGAGACTGGGGAGGAAGTCAGACGGGAGTTATACAAGGCGGCAGTGAGCTTTATGTTCATTTGTGCTGTTGTCAGTGATGCTGATTGTGTTGCTTCTGCCCTCTTAAAGTCAGACATGAAAAACAGCAAGATGCTTTTCATAAAATGACCTTTCTGTCTCGACTGGTCTGTCTCGACTTTGGGGCATGTTGGTGGTTTTGAGAAATTCAACCACCAGCAGACTGCATTTCAGCCAGTGGACACAACATGTTTTATGCACCAGACGTGATGACAATCACATATGAGGACACAAACCAGTAATCCTGTATATGTAAATGAAAGCTAAAGCTTTCCTTTTGCTTACTGCTGAGTAACCTTTATTCTGTCTGACATCTCCCCCTCACCCAATCAGTGTCTCTTATGTCTTTATGACTACAACTCTTGGAACTGATCCCACACAGTAGCGGGAAACATTAGTTATATTCTTCTAAATTAAACTTAAACGTTTGCACAATGATAAATGACTTATTGTGATGGGGAACATGCTGTTGCTGTTTGTTATTCAGAGTATTATCAGCTCTGAGGAAGACAAAGCCCATTTACTCCCAAACAAATCCCAGTCCACCGCCTTCATGCTGTATACAAGCTGACGTCTGGCCTGTAATCTCCCTGTCTGTTGGGGAGACCTGTGGCCACCTAATGACCCAAACAGGCGTCATGTGCGCAATTTGTTTAGGATGGCGCAATGGCAGCAACGACAGTCTCTTTCAGTATGTCGTTATACCTGTTATGCAAAATGAGAAGGACTGTAAAAATGTTGTTCTTTTGACTGGACACTGCAGGGTGTCCTGTAAGCACAACAGATGTTTTGTTAAAAAAAAAAAAAAGGCTTGCTACAGTGTCTTAAATTATTCTAGTTAAAGTTTTTAACCAACAAATTAAAAATTGAAATTACATTTAAAAAATGAATTCTATTCACGCGCATGTTACGATAGTACTAAAGATTGCGTTCAGAAGTAAAACAGAATTTGTAATGTAATTTCTAATTTTAAATATCACTTGTTTTGATTCTGGACTCAGTTCTACAAAAAAAGATTTAAATACATAAATAAATACCAAAAAAAAAACTTCCACCCAACGGCTTTATCACGTATGAAATTAAAGGGATAGCTGGGAGTTTTTGAAATGGGGTTGAACATAAAGTTATGAGCAATAAGCATCTTACCTGTTGTAGATAGTTATTTAAATATTCTCAGTTTGAAGAAATAAATTTTGATGCTGACCAATTTTAAAATGTCAGAAATTCATTTTATTTCAGACCTGCTTGGATTAATTCAATTCAGTTCAATTCAGTTTATTTATATAACGCTATATCACAACTAAGTTGTCTCAGGGCACTTCACAGGAACATACACATACATAGAAAAGCCAATTAAAAAAGTTATCTAGCTAAGGAAGCCATTAGACTCGTGGAATCTTCACGTCATCACAGTCTCTCATCCTGAGCAAGCACAATGGAAACAGTGGAAAGGAAAAAAATCCCTTTTAACAGGAAGAAACCTCCAGCAGAACCGGATTAGCTGTTAGCTGGAGGCTTTAAACTATTTTTCTGAACTGAGTTTGTTTAAAGAATTATCTACAACTTGTTGTATTTTAATTGCTCATACATTTTCCACTCTAAAAGAGCTGAATATTTGCTTTAAAACCATAAAAGCATTGACTTGACTAAAACCAGAATCTCACTGGTCTGTGGCAGTTAGAGACTTGTTGTGACTAAAAATTGCAACAAAACTGTGAAAAATAGGCACACTTCCCAATGAAGTCTAACTAAATCCTGACTGTTTGTGACCAAGCAACAGTGAGCCATGTGATTTAGTGGGAAAACCCCTGTTGGTGCCTAAACCCCTTGAAAAGGTCAGTCGTAATAGAAGCAAAACAATATTTCAATTAAAAATAAATTTCTGTCAGTTCTTATGACTGGTTTGTGAGTGCCATCATTGTTGACTGTCATCACACCTAAACTGCCTGTAAAGAAGGCAGAAGCATTGTGGGAATGCCACAAAATGCACAGAACCAAACTTGCCAAGATGAAATCTTAAACAGTTTTGCAAAACAACAAAAAAAAAATCATCCATTTCCACAAACAAAAACAAAACAAAAAACAATATTGAACAAAATCTTCTTCTTCTTCCGGCTTTTCCCTCTTCAGGGGCCACCACAGCGAGTCATCCTCCTCCATCTCACTCTGTATTTTGCATCTTCCATCCTCACTCCAACTACCTTCATGTCCTCTCTAACTGCACCCATATATCTCCTCTTTGTCTTTTTCCTGGCAGCTGCATTTCTAACATCCTTCTTTTGTACCAATAAACCACTTTCCCTCCTCTGGACATGTCCAAACCATCTCAGTCTGGCCTCTCTAACTTTATCTCCCAGTTGTTCAACCCGTGTTGTACCTCTGATGATCTCATTTCTAACCTTATCCATCCTTGTCACTCCTAAGGAGAACCTCAACATCTTCATTTCTGCAACTCCCAGTTATTCCTCCTGTCTTTTTGTCAATGGCACTGTCTCCAGATCATACAACATCGCTGGTCTCACAACTGTCTTTTATATTTTCCTTTGCCCTTTGTTGACGCTCTTTCATCGCAAATCACTCCTGAAATATTTCTCCATCCCCTCCGTCCTGCCTGGACTCTCTTCTTCACCTCTTTACTACACTCCCCATTTTCCTGGACAGTGGACCCCAAGTACCAATAAACTCAATAAGAATTAAATACACGCAGACCTCTGCTAAAACACACACTCTGTCTATACTTCTGTACTGTAAATAGTGTGCCATTCTCAATGTTCAACACATATTGAACAATATTATTTATATTGTTTATCTTATTTCTTACATTGTTTTTAACATTTAGGAACTTTTGTGTGAATCTTTTTATCTGTTGCTGCTGTTACACTTGAATTTCCCATCCGTGGGACCATAAAGGCTGTTTCTATTCTATTCTATTCTATTCTATTCTATTCTATTCAAGAAGGTTTTAATTGAACATTTTCTCAGGTTTGCTTTCCACTAAATAAGAAAAGTAGCTCTGATTTATAACTTTAGATAAATGTCATGTGGAGCCATTTGCACTGAGAATAAAACTCAGTTAAAAGCATTTTCTCTGATTTTAATCCTGCTTGGACTTAAAGACAGACTCAGCAGTTCTGTTTGTCTGACGGTAAATCAGATGCTTTCAACACGTCTGTCAAACAAACTCCTCTGTCCTCTTGTCCCCTGGTTGAGGACACTGACTCAGATGTCCCAGCAGGCCCTGATGGACTCCAGCGAGTCCATCTGGTCAGGAGGGGGCTCTGGAGGATAAAACCCCGCAGCAGGCTCAGAGACGAGGAAGAGGAGTGCTGAAGATGAAGACACTGCTGCTGGTTCTGGTTCTGTGTGTTCACGTCTCCTGGGCCCAGGAGGTCCTGGAGTATGACGATTACGACTTGGTGAGACTTTCTCCAAAATCACATCCTGACAAAATTAATTTAGATTATTCATAAATTATTTATTATAATTTATTATTTATCATTTATGACACAAGCCAGGTCAGAATGGAGTGTTTTAAATCTTTAATTACTTTGTTAGGATAAATAAAAGGTGTTTATTATTTAATTTTAATGTTTTGGAGCTTCCAGGTGAGACTAAAACAAACCAAAAAAACTGCATTGAGTTGTTTAAAACACAAATATTCAAATTTAAAATAATATTTGGTTTTATAAACTCATGAAGAGATTATAAAAATTAATAAAACTGATTTATCTTTAAACAAAATTCAATTGAGTTAAAAGTGTAAAAGGTATTTTAAAGTTGACTGTTTACAAAAATATTGTTTTTTAAAGCAATGAAGGTGAAAAAATACATTTTATTTCAAATTTAAAAAATTTAAATGAAAAAATGTGGTTTTGATTTAAATCAACAGTTATTTATTTATAAAATAATTTAAATATGTATGCAATTGTATTTATTTTTGCTTAACCCCAGTTTGCAACAAAATTAATGACATTTCAAGTCATAAAAAATTCAAAGCATTTTTTTTTAGTCTTAAGTATAATAAAACCTTTTATTGATTTTATGGAATTTTTTTATTTATTTTATTTTCAATTCTTTAATTTATTTTTTAAATCGATTTTGTATTTCTGTAAAACATCTGGAACATTTGTAGACCAAATATCAGCTTCTTATCAATGATTCAATTATAAAAGTTTAATATTCTCTAAAGATTTAGTTTTATGACCTGCAGTGTTAAAAACAGATTAAAAAACAAAACATAATAAAAAAAAAAAAATCAAATTTATGTGAAATATTTTATGTTTTTCTCTGCAGGACACCAAGTCTTCATCAAACAGAACAGTAAGAGGAATACATCTGTTTCAAGTTATGAATTTTCTGTGCTTTAAATAAATATATTGTATTTGTCTTTAAAGGCGGTAGAGGGAACAGACGTGGACGTTCGAGGTCATCGCCCGATAAGCCAAGGCAAAGAAACGTACACCCCCAACCGAAATCCGCCCCCCCCTGTCAGCGGGGGCAGCAGGTGAGATTAATCACTGATGTAAACGCATAAAAATAACTTTATTATAACTTTAGATTAATGTGGCTGCAGAACAAAGAGCAGATCATTTTAATACATCCATCATCCATCCATACATACATACATACATACATATATACATCCAAACAAAATACATAAATCCTTTCATCCATACACACATAAATACAACCATACATACATCCACACATCATCCATCATCCAACCATACATACACACATACATACAAACACACATGCATACATACAAACACACATGCATACATACATACATACATACATACATACATACATACATACATACATACATACATACATACATACATACATA
>JARVGS010000472.1:32810937-32830189 GCA_031762315.1 Hypsolebias antenori | reverse complement strand
CCCCCCCCCCCCCCCCCCCGACTCCTTGGATGAAACAATAAAATAATAAAACATGTGACAAGGGAACATGATGTTCCTCATTCCTGAATAGCTCAAGATTTTAATAGTTGGGCCTCCCAAGTCGCAGAAGGATGAGGCGGCTCTGCACTTTCTGCTGCTCCACTTTTTTGCAGCGACTTGATATTTTCAACTTCTCCACCTAATTTTTTGTTACAAATAATCAAAACATACTTCTAGGTTAAAAGAACACCTTCATTTCAAAGCCATTCTAACTGATGGAGTTAAAATAGGCCGTTTTTGCACACTGCACGTTGAACACAATGGTGAATGAACCAGCCCGTTGCATGCGTCGTCTTGCACTGCGTGAACTTTTCTGTTGATGCATTTTGACTGAACAGACTGTTCTGCTGATGATGAGTGCTCATTTCCACATATTGAAATGTGCCCGTTTCATTCTGGGATAAAATGTTTCCTGTGAGAAACACGAGAACGTAAAAGGACGGGTGGGAACACAAGTGGGCTCTTCTGTGAGGCCTCATAACAACCTGGGCCTGACTGAACCCAGTCACCTGCACTAAATGACATGTTTAGGGTGAAGGCACCTCGTGAACATTTCTAATTTAGCCAATTGAACATTAGGCGTGTTAGACGTGCACAAGGCTCTTCACAAACTTTGGTTACAAGACAAGTATTTGCATTAAATGCCACAGGTGCTTTTATAATATCAGGTGTTTGGTACTGATTCTTGTTTTGATGGAACAAAGCACATCCAGTCCAACAGCACCACCAAGAGGGTGCAGGACCCAGTTACTGTAAGATTTAATAAAAACCTACAGGGTTGGTTTGATTTCAGCTTCAGCCAACACATTCACCAACTTCACTGAGTTACTGTCAGAAAATAATTCATTGAAACCTCAAACGGTAGAGCGACAGTCAGGAAGTCAGCTCCTCTGGACAGTTTGTTTCTGTTGAGACGTTTCGTCCTTCATCAGTCCGAGGAGCCACAACAAAGAGTCCCACAAGCAGCATGGGCCAACCAGTTTGATGGTTTCTGGAGTCCGTCCTCTCCTCTGAGGCAGCCATGGACAAAGTGGTTGCTGTTTTGAAACGCTGTGTTCACGGCTGCCTCGACGGAGGAGAGGGCGGACTCCAGAAACCATCTTATCACATCAAACTGGTTGGTCCACTATGTGAGTAAGCCACTTATGAGTTTGTTGTGGCTCCTCGAACTGACGAAGTCCTTTGGATGAAAGACGAAACGTTTCTACAAAAACCGTCCAGAGGACCTGATGTTTTTTTTTTGTTTTTTTTACCTGGAATACTGAGCATGAACTTTGATACATCCAGTATTTTTATTTATTTTATTAAACAGCTGCTTTTAGCAAAACACCTCATGAACCACTGAACGGATTTTAATGAAACTTTGGAAAGTAAACCAAGGATTGATTCACGTTTGGAGTCACTAAAGGTCAAGATGGCTGCCACAACTAAACGACATTAGCAAACACAAAAATGACTATAATTCAGTCAAGTTTACAGATAATGAGCTAAAATTTAATGAGGTCTGAGCTGAGGGACGATTACGTCATGAGACCAGATGTTATTTCCCACATTTGACCAGAACTGCTACAACTCTTGACATTTATCAACATAATATGGACCTATAGAAAACGCTGAAAAACTGTTATATATAGATCAGATTAGAAGATAGATAATATATATTTTTTACTATACAGTACTAAATATTAGTCAGCATTCTCTTAAGGAATACAAGATCTTTAATTTTCCTTTAAGTATTTCCCATAAATACTTTTTACATGGTCATTCTTTTTAAGTTTTCAACGACAGTACTTTTATTCACAAATGTAAATTATTATCCCACAGACAAGAACAGACCGTTTGCTCATTTTCTACTTGCACTGAGGTTTTGAACGCGATCAGGATTCTGAGGTAAATTTAACTTTAAGGCTTGAACCGTCGTCACGACTGTGCCTAAAGCGTGAAAAGAAGAACAACTTAAACCAGAGGTTTCCACTTTATTTACCAAGTGATACACAATTAATGTGGGTGAGAGACCATTTCTTGACAAGTTCATTCTTACGAGCTCCAAGAGAAGATAACTGAGAAATTACAAACAGAAACCAAACTCAAAACTGATGCTACAGAAGAACTTATTGTTACACATTGTTTAAATATGATCTAAATTCTGTCAAAGCTAAAAAAAAAAAAAAAACTACCACACAAAGTTGGACAAAAGTTGCCTTCATTTTCAGAAAAGCGCCAAGATCTTGACTTGCGCGGTGCCTTACAACTCCGCCTGAGGTCAAAACGCAACCGACGAAGCGCACGCATGTGTTTTAGAAGTTCAAGCATGTGATGAATCTGAACCATCCCTGGAGAACGATGGCAGGTTAAAGAGGCGAGAACAACAAGGAACCAACATGGAGAAGACGCACAATAAACACAGGAAACACTTTTTTAATTAGTCAAACTCGTGGAGATCTGGTTTATCATTTGTGCTACATCCTGACAAAAACACAAGTTTATAAGGAAAAGATTGTATAAATAAACTAAATAAAGCTGATAACGAGATTGTATCGTGAAGTTGTTGACGAGTTATGAAGCGCGGTGATGAATAGAAACCTAATCACACAAAACAAGAAACAGTGTTCAGCAACACAACAACACACACGTGACATTAAAGGAGGTCCTCTCATTCCTCAAGTCTTCCCTCCAAGATGCTTTCAAAGGTGAACGGGAGGAACTTGAAGCCCTGACCAACATAGAACTTGTTTTGGAACTCCACCCTGTGGAAAAGTATAAAATAAAAAGACGATGTGGTCAGAAGTCATGACAGATGTTAGCTCGTACAGAAGGTCACGGCTCGTGACCTCTGCTCTCTGCAACATGCATGTCTACGTCCTGAGCCCGATGCCCGGGCTGGACATGCAATACTCATTCCTTCAGAAAAACAATCATCTATTTTTAAGCTCAGCTGCAAGACCTTTTGACCAGGGACTCATGAATAGTTGTCGTTTTAAAACCTGCTTGATGTAGAAAGTACAGGATATTTTGCTAATGTAAACAAACTGTTGCGCTAAAAAATAAAATAAAAAACTAACAAGTAAATTCATGTACTGCTTCTTACGTAGGCTCAGGCTTGAACAGTTATGATTATACTAATACTTGGATTCTGCAGTTCCACAGTTTGTTTACTGGTGAAGGGCGTCATCCCAGCAACCACAAGAATATTTAGTACAGTTGTTCATATTCATTCACCTTTTATTTACGCAGGTTAGTGTCACTGAGTCACGAGGACTCAAAGATAAGGTTCACCCAACAATAAACAGCCATAAAATGCATTTAAAATAAAAGTAAATAAAAGTGGTGATATAAAACAAAATAAAACATCTTAATCTTTAGATTTAAAGTCCAAAATGTTGCAGCTCGGCTCTTAACAGGAACTTGTAGGTTTGAGCACGTCACCAGTGCTGTCCTCCCTTCACCGGCTCTGTGCGTGTCAGAATTTATTTTAAAATTCTCCTGTTGACCTTTAAGTGCATCAATGTACCCTCAAACCTCTCTGACCTGCTTCAACCACATGTTCCTAAACTCTGGAACAATCTTCCTCCAACATTAGACAGGACACTTCACTTCCTGTTTTAAAATCGCTCCTAAAAAAACACGTCTGCGTTCACTGACGTTTAACACAGAGCAGTTTATGATTTCATTGTTTCTCATCGTGTTTTGTCTTTTTACATTTTTAGTTTTAATGCTCTTAATTACACCTTGTAAATGACAAGAATAATTCATTTTTAATTGGTATACAGCTTTACCGACTACAACCTGTGGACCAGAGGTCTTATTCAGCTTCATGATGCTGAACTAACTTAAGACTCTGGTTTCCTTCACTTTCAAATAATCATAGTAATTTTGCTGAGACAGATGTGCCAAAAATAATTTATTTTTTCCGAGTTCAACTGTCATTTCATGTTTTCAATCGTTGATCTTTTGAAATATTTATTTAATAATTAGAACAACTTCAGAGACTTTACGACATCCTACAAGTTGTAACCAGCAGGAGCCAACGACCCAAATGTAGCTCGACACTCACAGCTCTAGTCATAATTTAGAAAAATACAAAAATCAACTACTTGAAATGAGGATCTGTTATAATTGTATTCAAATAAGCAAAATATGATTACAGAAAGATTTACAAACAGGAACTTGTATTTAAATTGAGTGTTTGAAATAATTTTGTTTATGATGGGGCAGATAAAATAAGTTTTTTTCTTCTGCTTCCTTTCATTTCATGTATTGTTTTGTTCTCATTGTAATGTGAATAGTTTTTCTCTGTTTTAATTTGAAATGAATAAATTTAAATAAAAAAAATAAATAAATAAATAGGAACTTTGAAGTGGAAGTTGAACAGCAACTGATGATGATGAACACAGAACACTAAAAACTTACCAGTGCAGTCGCAGTGCGTGCAGGAAGGCTGACAGGCCTTCCATAATGAGAAGAATAGCAACTGTGAGAACAGCGAAGAAGAAAAAGACGAGGGACAGAATGACGAAGCCTCCAAGGTTTCTGGTAGACAGGCCGATGCGAATCACCATGGACCACAGCACCTCTGACAGCTCTGTTGCACGAGACGTTGAAGCGAACCATCATCATCAAATCATCAGAAGGGCATTCATTCCTCTTGAGATGCTTCTAAAGGGCCTTACGTGCATGTGCCAGGCTGAGGGCCCAAAGCCTCAGATAGGAAGCGGTGTTGGAGATGCAGCCCAGACAGTACTCTATGGTGTGGATCGCCTGATGAACCGCCATATCCGCGAAGTTAAACTGAAGGTAAACATACCTGCACGTCAGCGTGACACTTTAACAGACATGTTTACAACAAGTAGACCTGTCACGATAACTAATTTTACTGGGCGAGTGTCTCAGAAATTATCGTGATAAACGATAATATTGTTTGAAATTTGACAATAATTAGTAATTATTGTCAAATTTAAGAAGAAATGCTGGTTAATTTGCTTTGAGTGTCGTACCTTTTTTCAACCACTGGATGGCAGTACAAGACTGAACTGAAGGATGGATAGTGAGGGAGCGAGCAGTGTGTCTCTAAGAAAAATGGGAGGGAGGTCCCTTGACGTGACATGAGCCATCTCTCCTTCCTTTTGTCTGGTTTTCAAAATGGCGGACGCTCGGTGTGGTTTGAGCTCTTTAGCATTTTTCACACAAAGCTTTTAATTTGAAAAAAATCAGTAAACAAGTTCTCAGCTTCTTTTTGCAGAGAAACAATTTTTTACACGACGGCACGGGTTTCAACCGTGAATTTTGGAGCTTCGACAAGACAGAGGGTTTTTCCCCCCGAGGTTAGCCTGTTAGCTTAGCGGATTTAACGATACAAAAACGTGACTGTGGATGATTAAAACAGATTTTAAAGAGAAATGGTAAAGGGAGGGGTCAGTGAAGAACACCTGAGTTGAGCTTTTTGTCTTCCAGTGTCTTCAGTAGAAAGAGAGACACGAAGAAACAAAGCCGATAAATACAAATGAGGTTGATAAGTTTCATTAATCATGTGATGAATTGATGTATTGTTTATCGTGACAGGCCCAACAACAAGATGAGGGTTTAGACAGGACGAGTCCAGTTCACTGCATGATAATCCCAGTAAATGACAAGGAAACCATCATCTGTGATGGATTAATGGATTAATAAGCTCAAATAAAAACAGACATCTTTGCCTTTAAGACCACATGAAACCCCCAAAATTAGCCATTCTGCAAATCCTTCATGCACATCACCTAAACCAAAGGGAAGCATTGATCTATGGGTGCCCATGCCTGACCAAACACCTGGAGCACACCGGCTAGCACCACCGTACCCACAACCAGCACTGCCAGGAGCAGCAGGCAACACGTGAAGGCTGGAGAAGCAGCAGAACTACAGGACATGCACTGTGACAAGAAGGGAGAGAGGTGCAGCGTCTAGTCCTACCTCTTCCTCTTCTTGCGCCTTGAAAGCAGGTAACAAAACGCAACTCTTGGTTATTGGGAAGAAAAAAAAAACGCACACGTTGACAGACAAAAATAACAAGAAAGTAACAAGAGAAGGCAGTTACACATTAATACAAAGGAAGTGAAAGCAGCTTGAGAGCATGCCAACGTTCTGCTCACACAAGTTGTAAAGGGATTGTTTGAGTTGAGCATAAAAAGGTGAAAACTACACCAGTTTCATTTTACTGTTCTGGAAACTGAACGACTAAAGGAGTTTTCACCTACAGAGACAGAACCGTTCACAAAAGGGAAAGGACGAAATGCACAAACCGTCTTTAGATTTAGCTCTTAGTACAGTTTTTAAACACAGCAGAAGAAGAATGTTAGCAAAAGAAAAAATATGTTTAGTGAAACCTCGCTGTGTAAATGCAGACGCTGATCCATTATTGATCATGTGCATTACCAGAGAGGGAATGGAAACATGAGTTTGTGTTTCAAGCTACGTCTGAACGCCTGAATAATTCAAGGCATTACAGAAGATCTTGTTACTGGGTTTCCTTCTGCACTCACTCAAAACAATCCATCCAGACATCAATATTAGTGACTTGTTTTCTGTCCCTTTGGCTGTTTCCAGACGTGAACAAACACACCGAGGTCCACAAGTTTAGTATGTAATGACCCATGAACCATCAAGATAAGAAAAGAATTTAGCTGATTTTGTTCGTGGATACTTCCCGACTTTGCAACGAGTAGCTTCAAGCAATCGTCGTGTGAACGTTTATGAAGCATTCACACTATTGTGAGCCATGTTTCATCTGATTTTCATCATCTTTCTCATTCTTCTCTTTCTCGTTTGTGAGTTATTTCAACAAATCATATGTCAAAACGTTCAGCTTGTTCAGGAGAAAGGTGCCATGACTTTTGGTTTTAATGCAACTTTAAGTTTTTTTGTTTTGTTTTGTTTTTATAATATTTTAGCCTTTTCTGCCACTTTTATTCTCATAAAATGAATTAAATTCATTTTACATCCTTCAAATCTTTAGACGTGTTTACAGCCTTTTACGGCTCCTTTCACATTTTGTTCTGCTTCAACTTCCTTCTGCAAATTTAAAAATTTCAGCTACTTTTAGCTAATTTCAGTTTTGTGCTCCTTTCAAATTCTTTCTAACGACAACATTTCTGTGCTTCTTCTACCTTCTTTCTGCTCCTTTCAGCTTATTTTTACGTTTCAGCTTGACCTTCTATTTTAGTTACTATTTAGCTATTTTTAATGCTAATTTTAGCTGTTTGGGCTAATTCTACATTTTTTGGCACTCATTTCAACTTTTTTTAGCCTAATTCAGAAAAAAATGTCCTCTCTCCACTTCCTTCTTGTAATTTAAGCTTCTTTCAGCATTTTTTTAAGTTACCTTTCAGCTTTGCAGCTTTGAGCATGCATCAGGGTTACCTTTCAGCTGTTTTTTGGCTAATTTCAGCTTTTCTCATAACCCACTTTTTTGTGCTAATTTCTGCTTCATTCAGCCTGATTAGGCAAACATGTTCTTTGTTTTCTTCTATGAATTTAAGCTTGTTCTAACTTTTCTGCTAGCTTTGTAGCATTATTTAACGGCTTCAGCTGTTGTCAGATAAATTTAAGTTCTTCGTGTTAATTTCTGCTACTTTCAGCCTAATTAACTTGTTTCTGATCGTTTCAGCTCTTTTCTGCTAGTTTAAGCTTTTTCTCGTCTTTCAGCTAATATTTAGCTTATGCTAATTTTAGCTTTTTCAGCTAATTTTACATTTTTCTAGCTCCTTTCTACTCTTTAAAAATTCCTTCTGGTAGTTTAAGATTCATTCTGCCTTTTTGGCTACTTTTCAGCTAAGTTGCTAATTTCAGCCTTTTTTGTAGCTAGTTTCCTAATTTTTGTGCTCCTTTCTGCTTATTTAAACCTAATTCAGCAAATATGTGTTTGTTCTGTTTTCTTCTGCTAATTTAGGCTTGTTCTTTCATTTCAGCTATATTTCAGTTTTTTTTTTTTTAGCCAATTTCAGCTGTTTTTCAGCAAGTCCTTTGGCAATAAGTATTCACACAGTATTTTCACATGAAACAATTTCTGTAGATACAATTGCTTCAGACTAAAGATGCAGTGTTATGGTGGAGGATGCTTACCTCAGGTTCTTCATCAGTTTGCTGTGCGAGCTGGTCATGCTGGATGATCTCAGCTTCGTCCTCAGTGGGACCGTTGCCCACCCTGATTCCTCCAAAGTTCTGTGTACCCTGTCAAGCAGAATGGACAAAAATAGTTGTCAATGTCAAAGTGAATCATTTAGAGGTCAGGTTGGAGTATCGTCTTACCAGATGTTTCTGCCACAAATACTCCCTCCGCAAAACCAGCGTTTTTACGATTAACATACAGGGAACACATGCCAAGGCAATTAAAACCAAGAATATTTGTATGCCCATCTGCAAAGACAGGAGAGGAGAAAGGAGAACATTAAACACAATGACCTTTTTTTTTTTTAATAAACGTCTTCTTTGAGTTCAACATGTCCGACCTGTCCTCTGTACAGAGGCTTGATGATGGGGTCATTGTAGCTGAAGAGGAACATGTTAATGAAGGCAATGAGGAGACTGGGAGCATCCCTGGAGTTCAAAGCGTTGTAAGAGAGCCACTTGAAGAAGATCAGAATGACCAGGTAGCCAAAGAGGCTGGCCATGAAGACGATCTCTGGGATGAACCCCAAGTAGATATTGAGTGGCTTTTGGAAATACCTGCAGAAAACCCACACATTTCTTCACCATGGCAATAATGCACACAAAGAAAAAGTAATGCAAGAATTAAAAGAGATGAAAATCTTACAGGTGGTTGAAAAGACTAAGAGTGACGCCAAACAGCATGTGGATGACTCCCAGGATAACGGACATCTTCATCTTGAAGGAGTTCAAGAATGTCAGCTTGTTGATTGAAATACTCCATATCTGAGAAACGGCACGATCAATTCTGATTATCTTTGCACATTGAATATCCTGAAAAATACAGTCTCAGCAAACCCATGGCTTGAAAGCACAAAATAAAAAAATTTAAAAAATCATGTTAATATTGAACTTTAAAAAGAGTTGCAAGGAAATTATTTACTGGATCAATGCCAATAGGGTACGGTCCTTTAAACACTCCAACCACTGCTGGATCCAACTGCAACGCTGCGCTGCCTGCAAGAGTTGCGTCCCTGGAAGACACGAGGACACACATCTGTTTTTGTTTTTACTTGAATGACAGCGAACCAACAAATAATATCAGTTGAGCTTGAATTCCTTTTTCCCCAAAGGCTGCATCAACATTTTAGGCAAAACTTTTGCTTCGTCTTGTCTGACACTTACGTCCAGTTGCCTTTCTCCCCGAACATGGGCCGGACGCTCCACCCAGAGCCGAAGATGTTCAAGGACTTTGAGAAGCAGTCGTTGTAAATGATGCCGGTGTAGACTGAGAAAAGTCCCATCAACAGGATGATGTAGCGCCCCGCAAACACCATGCCGAATATCTGACGCATAAACAATTCAAGGAGAAAACTATGAACTTTGTAAGTAAGGGAAAGAAAGGCTGAATAGCCTCTGCAGTCCTGACGTCACATGCGTCACCAGCAAGAAAGGTCTGGTCCTGATGAGACTGCAGTGATGCGATTCCTACCTCATTATCATTTTTCTGGGCCATCAGCCTGTTTTCTCTCAACACGAGGTACAAAGCTGCACAGGTCATGAGCGTCCCATGACCCAGGTCACCAAACATGACAGCAAATAGGAAGGGGAAGGTGATGATGGTGTATGGTGCTGGAGACGACAAGGCAGGAGGGTGACACGGTACACGAAGCAACAAATGAGTAAAACTGAGAAACATTCACCAACAAGGACATGATGGATGACTAGACAGATGCTTCTCAGTGACTGGCAAACACTACAATCAATTTCCTTTAAAACTCCAAGGGCCTCAGAATGGTCCATGCTATGACAGACGTCTGAAAGTTTAATATGAGGAAGAATAAAATAAAATAGTGACGTGTTCATACCTGGATTCATCTCACGGTAGTTGCCAATTCCATAGGCATCCACAATGTTCTGGAAACCTGAGGTGAACTTGTTTGTCTTGTTATACGTTGGTGGCGTCTGCTTGGTTTGCATTCGATTGAGAATGGAAGGCACATTGGATCCACTTTTCTCCTAAAATGAAAGATACGACACATTACATGACTTCCTCAGAACAGAGACTAACGATCTTGGAACAATTCAACCTCTCCCAGTGTTTCGTTGAGGTACTGTACTGTGTTTTTAAAATGCTGCTGATCCTCAAATGGTGAAAACGTACAGTTCAGAAATAAATACCAAGCTTTCGCAACATTGAACTATGACATGTGGCATCGCAGCGTGGTCTTCAGTTTCACATCAAAACAATAAAAACAGAGCAGTGTTGTAAAAGAGCGCAGTTAAAGTCATACACTTGTAAAAAATGTTTCCGTCTGGTTGGGATCAAGCGTGAACGTTCTGGTGCTCACCAACTCACCGTGCCCCTTCGCAGAGCAAACTGGATGGAGTCCAAGTCCAAAACGGGACACCACACCTCGGCGATCAGACACTTCTGAGTGACATCTATGTTGCAGAGGTTCAGGGTGTGGTAGATGGCCTTCATCTTCCTCACTTTAATGATCCACACTCGGACCGTTTTAGCTGCAGCCTGCAGGACTCGCTGCCTGTGGTCTTCAGTCTGGTTCAGCACCTTTGACAGCAGAGGCAGTAAAGGGTTAAAATGAAGTAAAATACAGCTCGATCCATTCTGAGTGTCAGTATACGAGTCGTGTGTGTGTACGTGTGTCAAGATATTCAAGGCTTCATTCTGCTTTAATCCCTGAGCCTTGAATTCGCTGCAAGTGTCTCTCTTGCAAAGTCTGATGAGGAGGATGAGGATGAGGAGGAAGTTCCACTCCAGCAGCTCCTCAAACAGTCCACCACTCAGTAGCGTGGACAGCAGACCACATGACGGCTGACTGAGAACATGTGTATAGACTTGACTTAATGTAATAAACTTCTTAAATGACATGTTTGAGATTTTTTGTCTTCTTTGTTGTAGAAGTTGTGGACAACCCAACATTTTGATGGACAACCAGAACTTGTCAAGAGGTTTTCCCTGGACAACTTGGAAAGCTTCTTTACGTCTACCCCTGATAAATGTTGTACATTTTTCTGCTTGCTTCACCTCTTCTTACATGAAAGTCTTAGCTAAGCTTCAAAGACTAGGAAAAGAAGCTCAGCTATTCACATTTTTTTATCTTTAAACTGTACAATTCATAATTGTATGACGTCTAATGTACACAACAAACAAAACTAACACATAAAACTGTATCTGCAGCTACAGATAGTGACCAGTGAAGCAGTTTAGGAGTAAAAAAATGATAAATGATGTTCTCACAGAAGACGGGATATTAAGCTGCTAAACAAAGCTCAGCTAAAGTTAAGGTATCTGAACAGAACACTGCAGGACGTTTCATCGTTGCTTCGCCACAAGTCCCGCTGCTGAGGCGATCTCCAAACAGACACTCGAGTCCGAAAAGCTTCAAATTATTTACGTTCATAACATTTTGCTCACATTCCCACGCAGAAACAAAAACATCAAAACCTCAACGTCCTGGAGAAACTTTGACGGGGACTGCCACATTGCAGCCATTTTTAAATTTTGATTTGACAGAACTATGTTTGGCATCGTGCTCAGCTTCCAACACAACTAATTTCAGCTCAATATCTCTAAAAATGGCTGATTTATAGTATTTTTCCCTTTTTAATTCAGGTGGCCATCTTGGATTATTGATTTGCAATCAGTCTATTAGTGACTGTTCTCAGCTGAGTTACCAATACGCCACATTTCACATAAATAGCTGTAAAAACCTCTGAGTTTATCTATTTCAAATTAGCTTCGGTGGCCATCTTCGAGTATTAGATTTGAATTCAGAACGTGATGTGCATCGTTGTCAGGTACCACCACACCAAACTTCAACTCAACACCTTTTAAAATCGCTGAGTTACTGTTTTTCCTCTTTTAGCTAAGGCGGCCATCTTGGATTTTTAATTTGCATTAAGTGTTTAACAACTCACTCTCAGCTACCACCACACCAAACTTCATCTTGATATTTCTAAAAATGGCTGATTTACAGTAGTTCTTCTTTTTAGATCAGGTGGCCATCTTGGATATTTGATTTGCAATCAGTCTACGGAAAATGACTAATAAAAATGGTGTCTTTGTTTACAAATTACATCGCCATGGTAACTCAAAATGCCAATAAAAGTAACGGCCCGAGCCAGTCATTTTGATATAACATTTGTGGTTCAGCCCACATTAAAGGTGATGGAAGAGTAAGATATAACGTTAGGAAACCCTTGTCAGGTGGATAATAACAGGTGTCTGCCTTGTACCAGGTAGTCCTCAATAATGTCCATCGCACGCACACACACACACACACACACACACACACACACACACACACACACACACACACACACACCGCTTGTTTTATAAAATTTCTCTGCTTCTGCTGAATAAAAGAGACAAAGGAGGTTTTAGAGCTACAGCTCAGGCCGTGATGTGAAAGTCTTTGGAGGTGACAGTGTCGAAATACAAAATGAACGTTACGAGCAAAACTAAGAGAAGGGAGGATTTGCTCAAGCTACTTTATCTTGCAATGGATAATGAGCCACTGGCAAGGACACCACACCGAAACGAAAACTGCAGCTTTAATGATAAGCCTGTTGGAGAACACTGAGCACGACGAACAATAAAGAGTTAATTTAAAAGATCTGAGCAACAAAGAGGAAATATGAACTTTTCTCTGAATTAACCATTTCTTCTAGGTTGCTGCTCATAAATAATATAAATCCACTTTGCTGACCTGCCAGAATGAAGCAGAACATCGTGTTTTCCTGTTCAAAGTTAAACGTTTAGACGTGAGCCTGTCCGGAGGATTTACTCACCATTTGCAGGTCATCGATTCGAGCGTTCACTCCAGCCAGCATCTCTTTCCTCTCCTGCGGCGTTTCTGGACACGGGTACAACGTTGCTCTGAATCTAAAGACGTAAACGAGTAACTGTGAGAAAAGAGCAGTTCGTACGCTGACCCGATGTCGAGCTACTCACCCCTCACAGATCTTCTTGACTCTATTCTTTAGCTGGTCTCCTTGAAAAAATATGATGAAGACAGACTTGTGGACTTGGTCGCCCTGTGAACACATTTCACAGTTAAGTCTGTTTGGATACAAACCTGAATCTGTCCAAACTAAGAAAAGTGACTGACTGTAGTGGGGTCCTCCAGAGGATCTTCGATATTAGCCTGCCGCAGGAACACATTTCCTCTGCAAACTCTCCACAACATCCTCTCGAATGTGGGGATACGTTCTCTGCCAATGACTCCAGCTACAAACCTGAAACAGGGAAAAACCTGCAGCTAGTTGATCAACAAACATTTAGCTGCTTTAGATGTCTGTTCTCTTTTACAGTCTCTTTAGTTTGGAGTCAAGGATGAGCTCACAGAAATTATTACAGTAGACCCTCGCTACTTCACAGATTTCCACTTATTGCAGGGGGGTGCGGTCTCGAACCTAACACCCCAATAAAGAGGGACTACTCTTGTTGTTTTTATTCTTTTTAGAGTAGACTTTTTACTTGGATGGTCTTGATTGCCAGAGAGGAAAGCCTGAATTTTATAGACTACTGCCTAGTCGCAACAATTCAATTTTATACTCAGATGGTCAAACAGCATTAGCTGAAAATCTCCCCCACCTTTAAAAAAAAAATCTTAATTCCTTTAAATCTTAACGTCTGTGCATCAGACTCACCCTAATCTGAGCGGAGCCACTCTGTTGGGCTCATTGGGGTCCAGGAGAGTGGATGACTCTTCAAGTAAACTGGGATCCTCCATCTGCAAAACA
The DNA here is from genome assembly GCA_031762315.1 of Hypsolebias antenori. Classification (NCBI taxonomy): domain Eukaryota; kingdom Metazoa; phylum Chordata; class Actinopteri; order Cyprinodontiformes; family Rivulidae; genus Hypsolebias; species Hypsolebias antenori. Next base: position 32,816,242 of record JARVGS010000472.1, on the reverse strand, counting down.
GCAAAACCAATCCTTAACTACATTAAGTTTTTTAAAGCTGAATTTCAATTTGAGTGTAAATACAATTATAAACCCTCTCTTTATACAAACTTTCAGATTACATTTTTTAAATTGTGTGTAGATTTAGACAGAATGGCTGCTCTGTGTTTGCTTTAAACATAAACAGTATTTTTCTTCAATTATTGTCTAACAAGTGATCCTTTGTTAAATGATTCACTTCAATCAGAGCTTAAAACTTGTAAAAGATCCCTTAACACGTCAGCTGACTGCCGTGCTTGTGGAGGCAGTGGAGAGGAAATAATGTTGGGCAAAGGCGAACAGGCGAGGAGTTATTCCTGCACATGACCATTAAACTGGACCAACCTATCACGCAGCAGCAGAATCACAATAAATAATAAGAGTCAGGTGTGAATGTGCTGCAGCCACATGAGCAGCTGCGAAAGATCACGAGTGAAAACACCTTTTGCCAAATTAGGTGCACCTTTGTGCCCAGTGAGAGCAATGTAGACAGTTTTATAAAAAATCTGGATTAAACTGACAAAAAAAAAATAGTTTAGATTGAAAAAAAAAGGTTTTTTTGTGCAACAGAAAACAAGAAACCTCACAGTATTTCATCCCAGAACAGAATATTTACTAAAAAATCTCAGTTACATGTTACAACCCAAAACTAAGAACTACGAACAGAAAAGTTCCTCCTCTCTGAGGCTGCTTTAACGTTGCCACAGTAAGACTTGATGTTTTTTGAGGCCTGAAACAACAACAAAGCTGACCTCATTAAAAAACTGCTGAGTACGATGCAAAATGTGCTTGAGCTCAGTCAATTCCAGGAAGTTCTTCTTTAGGGCCTCTTGGTTCGTGTTGATTTCCTTCAGTTCATTCTCAAGCTTCTCAAATGTGGCCTGGGGGTGATAAAAGAGGGGGATGATCAGGAGACAGGAGAGAAATAGATGACAGCTCCACTGCTTTCAAAAGATCATTAACCTCAAGGTCGATCATATCCCTCGGAAAAGGGACTTCGGGGTTCTCTCCTGTGTCGAGTATTGCAATGTTGGCCCTCTTAATTTCTTTTTCCACAAATCCTGTGAAAAGAAAAAAGATTCACCCAAAAGACAAATAAAAAAACATGTTATGGCTATAGGAAATTATCATGCAAACAAATAAAACCTTTTTTATAAAGATTTGGATATTTTGTTTTGGTAAAAAGACCTCGCAAACAGCATCCATCGATAAAATAAATTAGATTTATATTAAAAAGATATTCAAGCTCACTCAGTTTACGGTCCATTTCTTCACATCGTCGGACTTCGTTGACAAACTTTCTCTGGAACACGTTGACGTCGGGATTTAACTACAAGTAAAAAACAAAACAAAATGAACCATACAAATTAATTTGTAAAAATCATATTTAAGACTATTTAAGGACGGCAGTGTCTGATAAGTTTGCATACAACGACCCCCTGCTGGTGGACAAAACGTTTCTGTATATCTGAGCACAAAGCTGGCCTTGGGGCTTGTCAGGAATAAGCTTTCTCAGACTTGGAATGACGGGTCAGCTGTGAGCACATGATGCAAAAGGCATGCACTGGTCTCTTAAGCACTGCTGATGTGACTGGTTTCAATCACACTAACGGTTAACTTAAAATGAGTAAAAGTTGACGCCTGTAGAGAAAGCATTCACTTTATTTAGGAAATAAAAACTGTGAATACAAAAGCAGTCATACTTTAAAAGACAACAGTGCAAAACTGGGCTTACATCACGAAACTGCACCATCCCAATCTCTCCCAGTTCGCTGACACAACAGTAGGCTGCTTCTGACTGCAGGAAGAGCTGGGCCAGCGTCATCTCCTCGCTCCTGAAGAGCTCACCCATGTCGATGAGGGACGAATTGAATCAACCAGGACCTGTGCAAAGTGGATTGACAGTTGTCGTTGGTAAAAACTATGGTCATCACTTCCCTCTGTTTGGCATCTTATGGCCAAGATGTCACTAATAAAGGAGGTTTTTTACACCTGGGTGTTAGTTTTGCACCATTATGTGACAAAAAATATCCAACACTAGCGCTGACCTCATGACAGCTGCAGGAATGTTAAGATGGAGTGGTTTGATCTGCATTAGTGCACCTAATACTATATATTTTTAAGGTTTCAACAACATACTTTCAAGCTAAGCTGCCCAACGACCACACAGGGATTATTTGAGGATTACAAGGCGCAGTAAGATTCAACAACGTTTCAGCAGCTCCATCGGCAAATATTTGGAAACGTAACAGAAGCACCTTTTAAATCATTAATAAGCTGCACTAATCAGATCAATGCTTTACCCGATAACTATAACTTCACCTCGCTGTCGCAGACGAACATTAACTGGAACCACTACATGTTTTTTTGAGCTATGGTTGTGGCTAATAATAGGCGCTAACTAGGCGTTAATTAGCAATTTAGCTTACATTAACAAGTCAGTGTACTACAGTTAGAGCCTGAATAGCTAATTATAAATAGATTTATATATATATATAAAATACAAGAGAAGTATGGTTAATATTTGCTACTTAACTATCCTAAATACAACGACTCTGTTTTGAGTACAGTATTTGAGTCGAGCTAACTCCGATTTAGCACCTGTTGCCCAGTTTTAGGCCGTCGAAATGCAGCGACGCGTTAAAATAGCGTTTACTCTTTTTATTCTTACTGTTAGGGTGTGGGTTCGAGCCCCCTTCCTCTGTGCTCGCCTCCTTTACTGTTCTCTTGGATGTTTGAAGAGGTGTAGTCGTTGTTTGAGAGTCAACTTCGTAACATATCTCAAACCGGAACAAGTACATCCATGGGCGCTTTGGCAAGTCACGTGACACGAACAACGAACGTCCATTGGCTAGAAGTCGCTCAGCGCAGCTGGTTTAAATGGGAGTCTTATTTTGAAAAATTTCAACGGAAGTGAAGGTAAATTTGCAAACACCTGACGAATTAATTATACAGTACATGGATATTCCGCAATTAGCTTTTTATTTTAACTATAATGTGTAATTGGCATTAATCCACGGAAAACGAAAAAATAAAGTTTATTTACACAAACAAAATTTTTTTATTTAACTATTTATTCATTTTATAAAAAATAAAAAAATACACAACAAACACATGTATCCCATTAAAAAAAAATATATAAAATGAAAGGTAACAGAAAGAAGAAAAAATCTTATTATATTTGCCCCTTTTCAAAAACAATCAATTCAAACAATAATTATCTATAAGTAACAAAAAATATGAATAACTCATCTCAATTTACCAATTTACCAACTGCAAAGCAACATGTTATGTTAATTTTGTCAAATAAATAACTTTGATTTCTGTATTTTTTTTTTTTTTTGGTTATATCACAAAATTTATCGTTATCGTCAGAATGCTCTGAAATGTCACAATATAATATTTGAGCCATATCGCCCACCCCTAGCTGTGACTCTGACCCACACTATGGACCAATGAACCTAATGTAGTAGAAAAGCCCACACAGTCACAGGGAGAACATGTGCAGCAAAGCGTTTCAGCACCTCCTCTGTGCACAGACACCAGACTCTGTTATGCAGCAGCAGGTCAGAGGACGTGCCCTTTAGTTAGCCCTTTAACTCAACACTTAAAGATCTAACTTGCCCCTTGTCGCTGTGCACAGACAGCTCTAACAACATATTTCAAAATAAAAGTGAAACATTATAACACACAGTCTGATTAAAATGAGTCTTAAGATGACTTTTTTTAAGTGTTGACTGTTGGTGTCCCAATGTGAATCAGACCCATTAGGAGGAATTTGTAAAGACCCTGATTGGGCGTGGTTTGGAAAGGCACACTTCTCTCTATAAAGAGTCCTCTAACTGATGTGATTATCAAGTCAAACACCAAATCATGAGGTCAGAGGAACAGCTGCAGCTCAGAGACAGGATTGTTTCAGGCCTGGAGAAGGTTACAAACATTTCTGCTGCACCGAATGTTCCTAGGAGCTCTCAGAGGAAGACGTTTCCCCACAGCAAAGCACGGTGGTGGCAGCATCATGCTGTCGGGGTGCTTTTCAGCAGCAGGCACTGGAATACTGGTCAGGGTAGAGGGAAAGCTCTGTGGAGGAAAGAACAGAGACTGTCTCAAAGAAAACCTGCTCCACAGGATTCAGAACGTCAGACTTTCAACATGACAGTGGTCTACGTAGAAGACACACAGGGGTGTCTTGTGGACACTCTGTGAGTGTCCTCCAGTGGTCCATCCAGAGACCTTTCATGAACCCTATCAGACATTTCTAGAAAGCCCAAAAAAATTGCTTCACCCTTGGTGCGCGTGCACCCATACTGAGGTTAAGATGACTTGTAAGATGTTAGAAAATCTTCCAGTCCAGGACTACAGAAAGTGTAAAATGAGTTCAGTCGTCAGTGAGTGATGAACCTGCTCTGACCTGACCCTGTGGCTCTTTGTCTCCTTCTGTCTGCAGGCCACAGAGTTTCTCTTCCAGCTCTTTGCAGCAGCTGTCGTTTCTTGGGGGGACCACTTCATGCCTCTCCTCCTTGGCATCAGAGCCCAGTGGTTCCCATGGAAACCACCCTCCAAGCCTCCGACACTCACCCACGGTCTGTACGGAAAGGGTTCGCTCACTGACCACGCCCTGCCACAATGCCTGCTGGGAGTGTGCCACAGCCTGCCGCTGCTGCTGGACAAAGAGCCGTGGAGCAGCCAGACACACAAGGTCAGTGGTTCTGCTCACAGGAAGCCCAGTTCACCAAGTCCAGATCCATCATGGAGGAAGAGGTTGTAGCTAGGCAGGCCCGTCCCTGCAGCTCCTAGACTGAACACGCACTTCTTTTATTGTGTGAGACGTTCACTCTATCGGGATCCATTTTTATTCCATACATATTTCAGCATCTACCTCAACCAACAGTTTTTGTGCTATTTCAACAAATCCTAAATCAAAACGTTCAGCTCTTTCAGAACAATCCTGCTCTGACTTTTGGTGTTGATGCAACTTTAGCTTTTTTAAATATTTAGACTTTTCTGCCATTTTTCTCATAGAAAATGAATTGAGCTCATTTTACATGCTTCAAATCTTTAGACCTGTTTACAACCTTTTTGATTCAGCTACTTTCAGCTAATTTCAGCTGTTTTTACAGCTGTTTTGTGCTCCTTTCTGCTTTAAAAAAGTTAAGTCTGGTCTTCTGGACATTCAAAAAACAAAACAAAACAGGAAAAATAAATTGTAGAAACATTTTGTCCGAAAGACTTCCTCAGTCTGAGATGCTGTATTCAGCTCAGTCTTATAAATAGCACCCTCTCACAG
>JARVGS010000472.1:32734951-32747024 GCA_031762315.1 Hypsolebias antenori | reverse complement strand
GATGACGTCATCGGGTGCCGTTCGTAAGTCCGGAGCGCCGTAGGTAGAGACCGCCGTAACTCGAGGACTACCTGTATTGTCGTTGCGTGGTTGTATTACTTTTTTTTACCATCTTCAGAGGTGACTCTGCTGAGAACATGAGTGAAACATCTGCATCCACTCAGAACGTGACATCACAAAGTAAACCAGGAAGAACAGATCCAGGCTCAGATCTGGACAGGTACGTCATGCAGTCAGATGTTTTACAGATTTCAGTCAAGTTTTAAATTATAAGGAACTCTCTCTTACCGATTCAGTGACGACGACCTCACACCGTATGATATGTCTGAGGATCAGGAGATGAGTCGGGCATCCCCGCCTCGATACCTTCGAGACTGCCTGGAAAGTATGGCTCTGTTGATGGAGCTCTTTGTCCTAACTCATCCTTTAATGCGCTAGTTATCTGATTTTATTATCCAACTCCTCAGCGTTAATATCCTCTGAGGACGCCGAGCGTGTGGAGCTCAGTTTGAGAGCTGCTGAGAGTTTGGTGAGGACGAACATCTTCGCAGCCAGGGAGGTAAAATAGACGTTCAACTCATGGTTTTTATTAAATTGTACAGTTTAGTTTGAACATTCTGCTTGATGTTTGCGGTGTTCAGATCAGTGTGCAGATGACCAAAGTGCTTCTTCACATGGAGGATAAATACTGCATCCGCGGCTTCCTGAGCGTCAGACAGGCCACCATGGTGGCTCTCACCGTCACTGACTGCATTCCTGTATGATTCTTATTATAAATATTGTTTGCTTTTTCATTATTTTAATCTTATTTCATCAAAACAGTTTATTTTAAATTAAACTACATATGTGTATACTTTGTTAGGTAACTCAATATCTGACTACAGAGTTTTACTCCTTGAACTACAGCCTCCGCCAGCGGCTCGACATTTTGGAGGTGGAAACAATCATGTCTTAAGAAGGTTTTTATTCTTTTGCTGTCACACGCCTTGAAGCCAGTCTTGTAATTTCACAGATTCTCGCTCTGGCAGCTCAAGAGCTCTCAGCACCGATCTCCAACAAGAATGTCTCCTCCTCTGGAGCTCCGACCTCCTCTGCACTAACTCCGTACCTGAGTGAGGATCCAGTTTACTGGAGACAAGTTGTAGAGAAGCGGATTCAAAGCAAAACGAAACGCATCTCAAAGGTATTTTAAAAAGACTAAGATTTTATCTTCCATTACAGTATTTGTGTTTAAAATAACCTCTTTAGTTATTCATTACCGCAGACAACTTAATTTTTTAAAGCCTCTAATTTTCCTTGAAAATCTTCTTTTCTAAAACTTTATTGGCAACTGCTGCACAAAGTAGAAGCTGAACAATTAATAATAACTAGAGAAATTACATTTCCTGCATAAATGCAGTGTGATTGCTTATTGCAGAATAACTTGCTGAAAAACAGCTGAAATTAGCTAAAGCATGCTGAAATGTAGCTTAAACGGAAGAACAAGCCTAAGTTAGCGTTTGAATCATCTAGGGGACGCACTGGAGTCATATGTGAAACCACAACATGAATGTGTCTAGAAGTGCTCACTGATGTTGAATTTAGAGTCAAACGTATGGCGACGGCGTCACTTCTGAATTCGTCACGCCGCCATGCCGGCATCTTCGAGCATAAACTGTTTGTAATTTAAAGTAAGTCAGACCAATTTGTTAAATGTCTTCTAGCACCGGATCATCCTGATTAGGTCAAGGGTGTCGGAGAGGGAGCATTCCAAGTAAAAAAAAAAAAAAGTGACTTTCTGTTCTGAGGGGGCGGGGCTTTGATGACATCAGAATATGACCACAGAGGATCGCCGGACATCCAACAGGGATGACTCATGCCAAGTTTGGTCCAATTCGGTCTTTCAATGTGAAAGTTATGGATCAATCACTGAAGGTTTGATGTCTCAGACTGTTTTCTTTTAGGTGCTATTAGCGTTTCGTTTTTCATGGCGAGATGTCAAACTTTGAGGTCTGGCCCCGCCCCTTCAGCATGCTCCGAAACGAACCGAACCAGATGGCCAAGTTTGAAACCGATTGAGCGAAATCCCTAGGAGGAGTTTGTTCAAATGCGGAGGCTGTAAACTGCCAACAAGGTGTCAAATTTGGGACGTCATTCCAAAATGGCCGCCTTCCTGTTTATCGTACAATTTTGGTGCTAGAGGGTTTTCCGTGCATCTTGGGGAATTGGACAAGTGTACCAAATTTCATGCTTCTACGACAAACTAAGGCTAATGCGGAGTGTATTTTGAACATTTCCAGGTGGCGCTCTTGAGCCGTTTCTGTTGTGATTTTTGTGACACCCTTAAAATACTTAATTTTTCAGCAGTCCTGATGCGTCTGCTAAATTTGGTGAGTTTTGGGGTACGTTAAGGCCCCCAAAAGGCCAATTCATTTGGCAGAAAAATTGCAGCTTGGGCCTGAACAGAGCGATTACAATAGGCCTTTGCAATGCTTCTCTGCTCAGGCCTAATTAGAAGAAAGAAGTTAGAAGAAGCACAGAAATGTTGTAGTTAGCAGAAAGAATCTGAAAACGGCTGAAAATAGCTGAAAAATGTTTCAATTTGCACAAGGAAGCTGAAAGAAGCTGAACCAGAACAAAATGTGAAAGGAGCAGTAATACGTTGTAAACACATTTAAAGATTTGAAGGATGCAAAATGAGCTCAGTTCATTTTCTATGAGGAAAAAAAAATGGCAGAAAAGGCTAAATATTTCAAAAAGCTAAAGCTGCACTGAAAGTCATATCTGGATTGTTTTGAAAGAGCTGAACATTTTGATATGATTTGTTGAAATAGCTTGAAATCTGCAGGACAAGAATCGTGCCAAAAATCATACGGAAGATAAATGGTTCACAATAGAGTGAATGCTTCATAAACGTCCACACAATTAAATTATTTTGAGAAGTTAATCTTGTTTTATGAACTCTATTGACATTTTCCTCAACCTTCTCGGTACTTAAAAATAATGATGTTCTTTTGTTTTTAAGATGTCGATTCACGACTCGCGTCCTGTTTGAAATCCAACAGCCTTCACATGTTGCCTCGTGTCATAAACTGTTGTATTGTTCGTGCAGGGAGCCACACTACCTGCAGCTCAGCCCACTCCAAACCGTTACGCTCCTGTCGCAGGATACTTCTTTTTCCCTCTGCTCAGGAATTACGACAAGTATGTGTTTTCACTTTTGAAGCCAAATTTAAAAGCTCAAGAGTTACGTTTTTCAATGATGTGGTGCTGTTAGAAGAAATTTTCAACTTGCAACATCTTTCTGCCAGGCCTCAGGTGACCTTTGACCTGCTGGGCAGTGACCACCTGGTACTGGGCAGGTTGATCCACACACTGGGCCTGTTGATGCACCTGGCTGTCAATGCTCCGGTTGTTTTATCCATCTGCTCATTTTAATATAATGTAATATTCATGTATCTGTGCAGCAATGCTTTAAGAGGCATTCACGGTGTTTTTCTGTACGTCAGCATTGCACAAAGGTAACATGCATGCTTGTTTTTCAGATTGCTGCACAGATGGGTTACGCTTTGCTGGACTTTGTGTGGACAGTTCGCTACCATGTTGACCAGTACGTCTGATTCAGTTCAGTCAATGTGAATTCGTCAAGTCACCGCACGTCAGAAAATAATATTTGTGTTTCGTAACAATACAGTAGAGTCTGTCGCTACTTCACGGTTCCATTTTCGCGGACTCGCTCTTTCGCGGTTTTTCAAAGTAAGAGTAGACATGACACACAATAGTCGGACTGATGGATGAGCTGCACGAGTGGCATGGATTGTTTATTTAAAATAAATTATTTAAAATGATTTAGCAGGTGCTGCACCTTTGTACATACAGCCCACAGGTGCAGGGAGAAGCTCCCTCTGCAGCTTGTCATGATTTCCACTCTGCCACCCACACATTTCTGCTCCGTGCTGCAGCAGCTTCGTGAAGGGTTAATAACCCTTTGCTGCACCGGTCGACTTTTGTCTTCCAACTTAAAATTCAAAATACAATAGTCCCTTGTTTATCGCAGGGGATACGTATCCTGAAGCCCCGCAATAAGTGAAAAACCATGAAGTAGGGATTGTAGTACAAGTAAGTAGTGCAAACCGGATTCCAAAAATGTTGGGACACTAAACAAATTGTGAATAAAAACTGAATGCAGTGATGTGGAGGCACCAACATCTAATATTTTATTCAGAATAGAACACAAATCACAGATCAAAAGTTTAAACTGAGAGAATGTATCATTTTAAGGGAAAATACGTTGTTTCAAAATTTCATGGCAAAGTTTAAAATTTGATGTGGTAGTAGCTGAGAGTCATTCACAACAGATACTCTGAATGTGACACCTCGTATGAGATTTGTCATGACGTCATTTCCAGGCTTTGACCGTAAAAGCTGCAACTCATCCAGCTGACAGGAACCTCTTCTGTCCATCAGAAGGCTTTCATGCTCAATTAGCATCATTCTTTTAAAAGCTGAGCCAACTGGGCTCTGGTTGTGGTTAGCAGAAACACATTACTGAGGCACATATTAACAATGTAAATAACAACTAAACGTTCACGTGCACCTGATTCTGTAAAGCTGTTTGATACCGTTGTAAAGGTATTTTGTTTAGTTCATTATGGCTTTTTGTAAAACGTTGCTTCTCGTTTTTGTTGGCATCAGTATGCACAGTTCATACTGATGAACCGGATAGAAAGACTAGATCGAAGCCAAAGAACCACGTTGGCTGTGTTGCCTGGGAGGAGTTGACGGGGGAGAGGACTGGCCCCAGAACCATCTTATCACCAGCAAACTGGTTGGTCCACTGTAGGAGAGTACTGCTTAGTGGGGGAAACAGTTTGTGACTCCTCAGACTGATGAAGCCCTTTGGATGGAGGTCGAAACGTCTCTTAAATAAAAAAAAGGAACTGTCCAGATGACCTGACTGAACATTGTTGGATTTTTTTTTAACCTGGATTATTGAGCATGAACGTTGAAGATGTTGAAACTTGATTTGTTCAATTCTTCACATCCTTCAGTATCACCTGCAACCAACTGGTAAAGAAGGACGATGTTTGTTCATCTGTCTGTATGCTAGTTGAACAACACATGAACTTTAGACTGTTTTTATGAACATTTCAGAAGTAATTAAAAGACCGAATGTCTGCCACGATGACTAACATTAAGGGATGAAAGGTGATGGATGATATGCATTCCTTTAAGATCGTTTAAGTTTAGTCCGTTTGCCTAAAGTAGAAGTAAGACTGAAAGTTAAACAAACCGAGGAACAGAGGTGTTCAGAAACTCTGAGCCAAGACCCAGACTGCAAAATAAAGATCCTCGCATACTTGTCTAGACTTTCCAGTGCATGTGGCATCCTGATGTTCTGCCTCTACGGTCCAGCCAGGAATGATCGCCGTGTCAGTCATGAGTCCAGCTGTACGTCCTCGTTGTTTTGCACAAAGGCAGCATGACTCTCTGACGAGTTTTAGTTCATCTCGTCTGCCTCAGCTCTTCCAGCATCTGAAACAATCCTCACACTTAGTTACTCTAAAACAAACACAAATAAATAAGCTGCCAAAACTAATTGCATCTGCTTGCCAAGACTTTCAGTTGAGCGTTAATTGTCGCTCTCATCAGTGGGAACTTACATCTGTCTGTTCCCTTGTGTTACAGGTCTGTCAAACATTTTAATAGGAAAATAAAACTGACAACGAATGGTTTTAATTAAAATTCTTAGATTAAAACATTCGTGGCAGTTTATTTTGTTGTTGTTTTTGTCTGCGTGTGCCTTACGAAGCAGTCCTGATGAAAAAATTATGTTTAGCATTTTGCTTTTCCTTTTTTTTTGTAAAGAACATATTTGAAAATAAATAAATAAATAAATAAATAAATAAACAACAACAAGCCAGCAGCAAAACGGCTTTATTTGTTTATTTATTTATTTTTGTTTGGCAAACAGATCACGTCCAAGCCTGGGGACATGTTTTTCTGTAATGTTTAATCTCTTTGAAGCTGTCACTGTGGTTGTTTTAATGAAATCAAACAAGTAAGACGGTTTTTCACATTTTAATTATTGCTGCCATCAAAGGCAAAAGGGTGATGGTGTTTTTGCCATCTCTCTGTGTGTGTGTTTGTAGTGTTAGCAAAATATCTCATCCACCACTCAACAAATTTTACTCTCAACCAATTAACTTTTGAAGTCAGTTCAAGATGGCTGCCACTGGTGGTGGGCACCGTTCTGTTACTCAGCTCGTAGCAGAACTAACTTTCTGTTTAGAGGGTTAGCATTGTTGCTAACTTTGAAAACCTTTAGTGGAATTAGCTTCCACTAAATTTAAATCCAGTTAATTCAAAGACAGTTATTCTACAATTAGTCTTTCAGTGCAGTAAAAACACTCAGAAGAATAGTGATTTACATGGAGCTATGCTATGCAGATCTATGCAAAGCTAAGTGCTACCAGGTGACATCAACACCCCCACAGTGCCCCCCCCCCCCTCATATCTGCTGCAAACAGTCTCTGACTCATGATGTCAGTTTACAGCCAACAACAAGACTTTAACATAAATGCCAAACCAAACCATAACAGGACAATAACATGAAAATCCCATTTCCACACTCAAAACCATCGTAAACACTAAGAAACATTGCACACATGCTTCCTACCCAGCATGCTTTGTAACGCTCACACTGTCTCTGGGACGTGACGCTCACATTTCACACATCTTTAATACAAACAGATTTATTACAGAGAAGATTGCTGAAGACGCACAGTAACTTTAGTTTATAAAAGTAGTTAACCACAAAGAGGATTGCCAAAGTGACTTGACTCATTAAAGTAAATGACACGAGTGAGACGTCCGACACACATTGAATGCATCGCTCTGCTTCAGCACAGCAGCATTCTAATGACCGTGCACGTGACAAAGTGATGGACCGGATACATTTTTGAAAGCTCACCTCTGATCGGGACATGGATGCTTTACCTGTGATTTATGAGTTGTGTTCAGCTGCAACGTTTTCACATTCACAGGTATCACGTCAACTATATGTGCAGGGGGCGTGTCCCCCTCACATTTAAAACTGTTTGGACCCCCCATATATATATTTCTCATGAAATATTAGTTCACCCAGTGCTGTTTCTATTTTTTTTGTGCACATATCCATTCCACTTGATTACTAGGAGAATACTCAAACCACTAAAATTCCACTCTGAGTTTTCCTGGTTACAACAGATCACCACACCACATGCACTGTTTCCTCTTGGGCACTTGCCTTGGCAGGACGCTCATCTCCGAGTTTTTTTTTTTTTTTTTTTGTCAACAGGGAAGGGGAGACAGCTCTGTGGTGCACTGTGGTGGTGGTGGTGGGTGGGGTAGGATGTGTGAGAGAAGAGGAATGTGCTGTATTCACACAGGGAGAGCTGTTGGTCAGGCTACTTCTTGTTGTGCCGTGCTCTCTGAAAGTTATTGAATCAAGTGTTTACTTACTGTATGTAGGTAAACGTAGATGTTTAACAACCCGTTAAAATACATCAGAATACTGGAAATGCTGTCTACTTTATTCAGAATTTTCTGAGGGAGGACCCCAGACCCCCCCACCAGTGTGTCACCCCACATTACAAATGCTTCTAACACCAATGGTCCAGTTAGTCTTACAGTGTCAGTGACAGCAGTGTATGATAAAAGTTAGCGCCTTAGCGTTAGCTTTCTGATGATTTTTAAAATCTGTTTAGCCATTGAGCATTAGCGAAGCTAATATTTTAATTAGCGAATGCGCGGTTAGCAAAGCTAACTTTTTGTTTAGCTGTGCCTAGGCCTCTCACGATAACAAATTTTGCTGGACGATTAATTGTCTCAGAAATTATTGCGATAAACGATAATATTGTTTGGAGTAGTGATAATGAAATAATAATGCAAGTATGTTTTCTCAAAGATCAATAAACTTTAATTCCAAAAGAACATTTAACACTAGAACTGGAAAATAAACAAAACACCCAAAAACAAAAATAAAATGGACTCGCTGTCTCCGTTAACAAAAAATCTATTTGAATAAAAACTAACTTTGACTAAAAACTGGTGGACTGTCGGGAACTTGAAGTCGGAGACGAACCACCAGTTGTAGTTTTTTTGTTTTTTTTTTCCGCCCAGCTGGTAAAACGGCTGTGGATGATTGTGCTTTAGGTGCAGGTGCAAGTTGGTTGTATTGCTCTTAGTTGCTACAGTTTTATGACAAATGCAACATACCGGCTTGCAAAGGTTCAGCAGTTCGCCTCGGTCATCTGGTTTGAAGCCGAAGTGCTCCCACACTGCTGCTGTGCGCTCGACTTTGAAACCAGTTCCATTTAGTTTGTTTCCTCCAATATCAAATAGCGTTTCTTTAGCTTGCTAACTCCTCACAGGGCTCTAATGCTGCAGAGCTACAAGATGATGCACCTTGGCTGGCTACCTGGCACAATGGTTAACTCCCCCCTTACGCTAAGGAAATGATCGGAATCGAACCTTTTATCATCCAGTGTCTTCAGTAGAAAGAGAGAGACGAAGAAACGATAAAGCCGATAAATGAAACTTATCAACCTCATTTTAAATTTATCATGTGATTCATTGATTTATTATTTATCGTGACAGTTCTAGCTGTGCCCGCCGCTGACAGCCACAGCCAAGCAAAATTTAGTCAACGTTAAAAAGGTTACAACTCAAACAGTTTTAAACATACTGAGCTAAAGTTTAGTGTGATTGTAGCTGAAAATACTTTATAGTTTAGGCGCTAGCTGAATTTATAACAAGATGTTCAGCCTTCTGTAGTTAGCAGCGTTACATGTTAACAGCAACATGTTTGATTAACTCTTAAGATGTTTTAAATAAATGCACTCGTTTTTTTTTTTTTTTAACGAAGTGTTATACTCTGTGAAAAAAAGTTGATTTTAATGAGCGCTACATGGAGAGAGAAATGTTCATAAGATATTTGAAGAATTTAGTTAGAAATGTTTTACTGGTTGTGTATGTAGCAGTTTCTAAAAGAACTCAAGGCTGCAACATGGCAAAGTAGTACTTTCTCATTTTCTAATTACAGAATTGTTGGATTTTTAATTGTGATTGTTCAGAGCAAGTTTTTTTTTTTTTCAGTTAGAACAAAAACAACTTTCTGTCTCCATCTTTAACTACTTTGTGGTTTCTGACATTTACCCAAAAATGTCCTTATATAAAGTGAGAAAAAGTCTTTACAGTATTAGGGGTGCACCGATTGCACTTTTTTTGGCCGATCACCGATTTCTACAAAGTCTGACTTGCCGATTCCGATTTTAGCCGATACGATTTAGTTTTATAAGCAACACTGTTAGATGTTGTAAAGTCACAATGCACCTTCAAATTTCAATTTTATTTTGTTGAAAAACAGACCCTTGAACAATATTCTAGAAACAGTACAAACTTGTTGTAACTGGTCACAAGGTAGTGCTCTGAAATATAAATGAAGTTTAGAAAATTGTTGTAAAAAACTTTAAAAAAATCTGTAAAATCGGTTTCTCATGCAAACATTGGCCGATTTCCGAAAATTAAGGAAATCGAGGCCGATAAATCGGCGTGCACCCCTAGTCTTTATATTATCACTATATCATTATTATCATTATCATTATATTATCACTTTAAGAACTTTGCTTGCATGTGCCTCAGCCTTGGGAAGGGTTTGATCTTTGTTTTTTAATATATAAATGTTTGCATGTCCAAGGGAAAGTGAAATAAAGAGAAATCTGTTCCGTGGACTTTCCCGTCCAGCCCTCCCGTGAACTCCTCAGGCCTTTTGTTGCTGTTCCTCAGAAGTGCCTAAGGTTGACTCACTTCCTCCTTTTGGTCTCTCTTCTCGCTCTCTCCCTCTCTCTCTCACCCTGTCTCAGGTTTGTGGCGCTCCGCTTTACAATTTCCTGCTGTTACATAGTAACGCAGATCTGAAGGTAAGCTTGATTTCACTAATTCGGTCTGACTTGTCAGCAAGTCTGTGGATGAAATGAGTAGCAAGTTGCAGCTGTTAGTTTTATCAGGAGTATCTCAGATTTGTGCCAGGACACTTGAGTTAAACAAATGCTTGGTAGGGTTTCCCTTTTGATTTTAAAGGTGAGAACAGAGGTGCATATAGCGAGCAGGTAGCACCTCCGCCAGCTGTTGAAGGCTACGGCAGACATGTAAACACTGGCTCCTGTTAGCAGCACAACAAATGGTTGAAGCTTCAGCTCTCTAGTTGCGTGTGGGCTCGTTTGTATGAGTGCACGATGCAGGTTGGTGCAGAAACAGTCCCACATGCACAGTGGGTGTCGCAGAAAGCGCTGGCAGAAAGCTTTTATGCTCTTCCTGTTGGGTTCCTCCTCCAATCAGCTGATAGTCTGAGTGCTGATTCTCTCACAGATAAAATGTTGACGCTACATGTTTGATTATTTCCTACGTGTCCTTTGAGTGCTTTTGTTTCATTTACACTTTCTGAAAGGTCACAGATGTTCACATTTAAAGATGAGCAATGATAATAAAGTGTTTGTTGTGTAGTTTCACTTTAGTCGTGCACGCGGCAACATGGCAACAACCGACCGTCCTCAGATATCTTACAAATTGTCTAAAATTGTGGCGCTCTAAAAATGAGATCATCCTTTATTGTCGGTAGTAATGAAAACGTTAAGGGCTTACAATCCCTGACAAAATGCACGTCTCGTCACTTTTCACGTCAGATTTTTAAACTATGGTTTTCTTATGAAGAGAGGTAAGCTAAAAGTAAGTACAGTAGCACAAGAACACACACAATAATTTAAAGGAACTGAAGAAATCTTCACGTATTTCTGCGAGGAATTTTATTTCAAATATGTTGAATATTCTAAGAAGTATAAATGTTACAAAAGTCATAGCCCACTGTTTTCAACCCAGCTGTACTTTTTGATATACAAATAGTTAAAATAGCATAAAGTCTAAGGAACTAGTTTGAGTCCATGAAAGGGGACAGGAGAAACTATACACAGGAAAACAATGTAAATGCTGACTCTGCATTCACACAAGAACTTATTATCTAGCTGGCTTATGGCTCGTTAGACAGATGACTGAAGGTCACCCATGCGTGTTAAAGGATTTTCCACAAAATCACATTTTTTTGTCAGCATATATTGTTGCATATTTATTGCTGCCGTTTTAAGAAATTAGGCCAAAACCAGACAAAGCGAAACTTCTCTCTGCTTGCATACATGAGAGTTAGGATGTGATCTGCAGAGAAAGAGAAGTGAGCAACGTGACAGGCAGATCGATAGATGTTGAACTCCCCTTTCTGTATATTGTTGTTAAAGCAGAGAAGCTATTTGTGTCTAAGTATGCAGAAATACACAAAAGATGCACACATTGTCATGCGCCACTGACACCACAAACATCTACAAACACACTATTGCGCACACAAACACTACAAATGTACACCACAAACTTCCCGCATACTCATATCTCTGTCTTTTTCTGTCAGTCACTGCCTGTTTTGAGAAGAGCGGGGGGGTGTATTGACTGGAAACAAGTAACAGTGACCCGACACAAACTCTCTCAACCAAGGAATAACACAAACTGTGGAGCGTGTTTAAGCCTTCAACATGTTCTGAGTGAAGAAAGCAGCTCAGCCTCTGTCCAATTAAAGCCCCGGCTGAAAAGGGAAACTGAAAGCAAAATTCAAGAAGTTGCAGCTTCTCAGTAAGTTTGATGAATTGGGAGTTGGTTAAATGTCCTTTGTGACCTGTGATAATGTTGCAATGGTGTCTGTCGCTGTTTTTTTTTTTTCATATACCCCGAAACTCTCTGATTATCACTTAAGTAGCTTAAAGTAAGAGTTCAAATCCTCAAATCAGTTCTTTCTTGAAGCAGTGTTTGGAGGACAACAGAGCCTGCAATTGTAAAAAAAATAAATAAAATTATATATATTTTTCATTATAGCAAGTGTGTGTGTTGATGCATCAACTATCGCATACTCACTTTCCATCGTTTTCCACTCAAATTGATATAGTGCACCAATTTGATTTGATTTGATGTTTATTTATTCATTTTAAAAGAACAATACAAAACAGTTTCATCAGAT
>JARVGS010000472.1:32673803-32683988 GCA_031762315.1 Hypsolebias antenori | reverse complement strand
CGGACCAAAACTTTAGCTCCATTTCTGCAGAAAGCAGCGGCTGGAAGCACTGTTGCCTTCTGGGTAATGTAGTTCATTTGACAGGTGAAACAGTGTAGGCTTATTGAAAGAAAAACTACAAAATGGCGGCGCCTGTCTAACTTTCTTTTTTTTTTTTTTTTTTTTTTAACTTTTATCAGTTCTGCCCTGATCACATCAGTAATACTAAAGTTAACAATCGCTGAAGACCCACAAAAGAGCAAGTCCATGAAGTTGAACTGTAAAGTAGCGAGGGACTAGCTAACTGACTAAACTACCATAGTTAGTTTTGTGTGTTTGGTTAGGATTTATTTAGCCCCATTTGTTGCATCTTTCCCGTGTATGAGCTGCGTTACTTGTTTTACTCTCACACTTTAGCTTTTTGTTTGATTGACTGCGTCTTCATTTTTGTTCTGGAGCTCCAATCGTTGTGTGAGATTTTTATTTTATTTATTTTTTAATCTTATTGTGTGACCAAAGGTCTGAGTCACATTTCATTACTGTATTAGGTAATAGTGTTGAAAAACAACTTATTATTTTGATTATTATTACTTGGGATGCATGATCTTATCGGCATGGTACCGGCCAATATTAACAATAAAGTTAAATATTGGCCATCCCATCAAAATAACGCACAAATATAAAAGGCGCTGTTTTTATAGTGTGTGTGTGTGTGTGTGTGTGTGTGTGTGTGTGTGTGTATACTGTATGTATTTATAATTGAGGTGCTGTTTCTGTATGACAATCCTATGACAAGATGCCTAAAGCACCAGCACAACGTTATGACGTCACGTGCGCCGTTGAGTTTAGATTTGTTAAGATTTATAAATTTGCACTGTTCAAGTGATGTCATTGTGTTAGAGAGAGTACATGTGAATAAATTTGACATGAAACATAATTCAAGTTGAAGTGTTGCATCATTTTCAGCATCTGCATTTGGTAGCAGCCAAACTGACAACAATATTACAGAATAATGTAGTATTTTAATTCCACAGCAGAGAAAACTTTGTAAGTAGGTCTAGGACAAAAAAAAATGGATGTTTGTATCGGTTATCGTCCAAATGAATTTGAACATATCTGATATCGGCCAAAAGTCCATCATTATGCATCTGTAAAATACAGTAATTAAAGGAGGATTTAAAAACGGTGCAGTCAACTGTAAACTACAACCAAGCACTAAAATGTGGTTGTATGAAGTTTTGATCGTCTTGCGCAGCCCTAGTCGCTCAATACGAAGTTTTAACGTCTCAGTTTTTATAACGTTTTAAACTTCTCTGACACCTGCATCAAAATGTCACGAGCACATTTAAATTTGAGCTCGTTGTTGGTTTGCGTCTGCCCCCAGCTACTATCTTCTCATGTGAGGTTTGGCTGAGCCTCTCCAGGACTGAGGACACCTCGGTACAAGCCTGAACTGATACCTCTGATGACATGCACTGTACGTGCACTGTGCCAGGATCAGCTGAGACGATGATGAAAGTTTGATAATAGCCTGTCGTCGCCTCGCTGCTCATTTCACCAGGTTTCTGTGGAAGGAAGGCCTCCGGCAGAACTTCAACTGAAAGTATTTCATCAAGGTTATTGATAACACAAGTTTGGTCGTATTCTTGCTTCTCTGGCATTTCAGAGCAAAATCAACTCTCCCGTCTCTGCAGCAGCGAGCTTAGATGTTTCAGTAGAACGCAGAGCTGCACTGCGCAGAACAAGAGACGGCAGAAGATGTGAAGTAGTGATGAGACGTGAGAGGCTGCTGAATCACTGCTGCCTGCTGGACGGCTTTTAAGATGCAGCCGTCTGAAGAAGACCTCTTAGTTCTGTTTTAATTCACAGCTTGGCACCACCGAGGGAGGAAGTAAAACATCAACATTTATAAAGGTCACTCATCCACAAAAAAAAACCCCACACTGAGCTGACTTTGCTGCGTTTGTTAAAGCGATTAACATGTCTGTGGAGGGAAGTTAAACAAAGAGCTGCAATTTAACAATTTGTGCTTTGGTTTGACGTGATTTGTTGCATCATACATAAAACTGATTGTGTTTTTTTTATTATTCTGTCTGGAGGAGAACATTTAGGCAGAGCTGAGTCTCTCTCTGACGTTTTACTGTGGATAGATCCGTTTACAACCTTCTACTGCTCCTTTCACATTTTGTTCTGCTTCAGCTTCTTTCAGCTTCCTGCTGCAAACTTAAACATTTTTCAGCACATTCAGATTATTTCTGCAAGTTTTAGCCTTTTCATCTATTTCAGCTACTTGTTAGCTGTTTATGCCAATTTTAACCTTTTCAGCTAAATCCAAATTTTTTACACTCATTTCAACTTCTTTCAGTCTAATTCAGCAAAAATGTGCTCTCTCCACTTTGCAAGCGTCTTTCTGCATTTTCAGCTACTTTTCAGCTGTTTTTGGTGCTCATTTCTGCTTCTTTCAGCCTAATTGGGCAAACAGGTTCTTTCTATTCCACAAATTTAAGCTTGTTTTAACTTTTTTTGCTACCTTTTTAGTATTTTTAGGTAATTTTAGCTGTTTTCTAATAAATTCAAGTTTGTGATAATTCCTGCTTGCTTCATCCTTAACTTTTTTGGTGCTCATTCCAGCTTGTTGTGCTTCTTTCAGCTGATTACTGCTAGTTTCACTCATTTCAGCTTCTATTTAGCTGTTATGCTAATTTTACTTTTCAGCTAATTCCTTTTTTTAAGCTCATTTCAACTATTTCCACTTCCTTCTGGTAGTTTTAGCTTCGTTCTGCATTTTCAGCTACTTTTCAGCTTTTTGTTGTTAAGGTTTTAGTCTTTTTAGCGAATTTTCCAATTTTTGGCTCATTTCTGCTTATTTAAACCTAATTTGGCAAATATGTGTTCTTTCTGCTTTCTTCTAATTTAGGCCTGTACTTCTGTTTCAGTTACAATTCAGATTTTTTTTTTTTTTTTTTAGCTAATTTCAGCTGTTTTTCTGCAAACGCTTCAGCAATAAGCATTCACACTGCGTGTTCAGTAAATGCAAGTTCTCTAGTTTTATTTATCCTCATGATCATGGAGTCATACTGTATGTGAGTGAAACAGTCTGAGCAGAACATCAGTTTGATCAGAAGATGAATTTGAATCCTGCAGAACGGGCCTGGCTTTTCAGCAGAGCTGTTTTAATGAGTTTGATTCAGATTTGTCAGGCTGATGTTATCCAGGGTTATCTGTGCAGCAGAAACAGGAGTCTGATGGATGGATGGGATGATACGTCTGTGAACACTGCTCCACCTCGGCCTTGCTTCTGTTTCTCATCACCCGTGTGGTTCTGCGCCATGATCACGGTGGTTGTCCTGTCAATATGCAGCGAAAGCGTAAAAGAATACAAGATGGGTGAAGCAACAAATTGCAATCAAGAACAAAGATGCAAGTTTTTTTTTTTTTTCAAATAGTATATTACTATATGAAATCAGTGTAATGTAGGGAATTTTCCCAAAATACTTTCTTTCCTCTGAGCAACAGATTGAGAACATGTTTGTGTAGGAATGTTTTCAGTGAACTGTACAATGGTTATGTTCTAGTTTGACTCAAACGGCTGCTGCTGTTCGTAGTTTCACTCTGCGACTGTTGGAAACGTGTTGGTTACTGAAAATCACAGGAAAACGCACATTTTCTGTTGCAGCTTCACTGAATTCTGTGTTTCTACAACCAGTGAGTTGTGTAACTGCATTTTGTGCAGCCAGCCAACTTTTGAAAATGGCATATTTTTGTGTTCATGTCTTGCAAACTGTAGATCAGGCCATGCACATTGTCACCCTCCTCTACCCACATCACGCCTGCCTCAATTCATTTGTACCCCCTAAAGTCCATCTTGCCTTTCTGATTTAATCTTCTTGTGCACCCTTTAGAAATGAAGACACATTTGAACCAGTTTTTTTTAAATCAGTTTTTACAGAGAACTTCAAAACGTTCCAAGACGATCTGGAGAGTCTCTTGCAAACGTCGCTTGCTATTCACCAGCATGATACGATCTTTAGAAGTGGCAGCAACAGCCATCAGTTTTTCTCATCCTTTGGTGGAAACGTGCACACAACTTGCATATTGAAACTTGTGAATGTTGCGTTTCCCTTTAACTTCATGGAAACCAAAGTATGGTCAAGCACTGCCTTTATATGCAGACGATGCGCAAGTCTTGTGTGGACACCAAAAACTTTTCTGGCAGTGTTTTCTTGTTGCATTTCTGTTGTTTATCATTAATCATAAATAATAAATAGTATTATTTGATGTTTTAAAGCTAATTCTGAATGGCAATGCATCAAATAATAGATTATAACCCCCATCCCTAATACAGTATTTATGACAGTGATTTTCTGACCATCTTCTTCGTTGATCAGTCCTTTCTCCACATGGAGCACATTGTTTTTAGGGTTCCCTCATTACATGTCTTAATTACAAGGAGAGGAAAACCGTGGTAGCAGGTAAGACTATCACCGAGATTCTTGACAGCTTTGCTTTATTTTCTCAGTCTGTTAGGATTTCTTGGCCAAAGGGGATCTCCATTCTGTCTTCCTGTTCACACGGCTTCATTCATCTATTCGTCCTCGTGCTGCCTGGGGCAGCCTGGTGTGCTTATCTTTCTGCTTGAGATCAGAAGGAGAGGGAAGCTGTTGAAGAATGATTCAGTATTAAGTGCACATTTGTTGTTGTGCATTTGCACGATTCATTTCAGTTTCAGTAATGCGTCTTTGCCTGCAAAAGGTAAATTCTGCAGATGACTTGCAAAACTACTGCATCAGCTTTTACCACCCTAAGAGTGAAATCTAAGTAAATGTGATACCATGAACACTTTGCACCTCTGCCCAGAGAGAACAGGAATCTAAAGACAAACTTTAGAATTAATACAATAAAAACAGAAGAAAATTGGTGGAGAAAGGAAGTGGTGCTAAATGTCTGTTTGATGCTCTGGATGGATGTGCATGAAGGAGTACCAGATGTGCTGCTGATGATTTAAATGTGTGTGTAATCTACCAAACCAAAGCACGGAACAAAATACAAAAACCAAAACGAAGACCAATAAGTGCATCATTTAAAAGTCAAACACAATCTGGGAACGTCGAAGAGCGTGGTTGTAGTATGACGTAGAAGATTCTGGGCCAGATCATCACCTTTATTTTTTTTTTTTTAAACAATGCTATAATAGGCATGAAGCCAGGCTTAATGTTCCCAGTAAGCATTTAGCACTGACACTGTTTTCTTGTTCCTGTTAAAAGATGAGCAGCAGCAGAAAAGAGGAAAATATGTTTTTTTTTCTTCATACAAGGGATTACATGAACTTATATGGACTGTAACAAAACATTAAATTTTTTTTGTATCTTTGAGATGCCTTGTTTTTATCTAATTTATAATGGATATCATAAATCACATCAAGATTTTCTAAAATGGAGATTTGAAAAATATATAAAAACAAAGACATATCTGAACTTTCTACCAAATCTAATCACCCAAACAAAACAACTTCTCTTACTTTTATAAATACATTTTTGATTTGTTCATGCCTTACTTACACACAGTCCATTAAAAGCTTTAGCAAAAATATAATGGACTGTACTTGTATAGCACCTTTCTATCTTACGAAGATACTCAAAACTCTTTAAAACACAATCTGTGCCTCATTTACACATCCATACAGGACTCTAGATCTGTACAAAGCTAATTGAATAAATCATTCTAAAAGACTAATCAGAGCTTTATCACATTCATTCACCAATGAGACCACATCGAAGGCATTGAGAGGTTCAGTGTCTTGCCCAGGGACACTTGGGCATGTGGCTGCTGATGGAGTCTAACCCCCACCTCTTGCATTGGAGGACGACTGCTCTAACCACTCAGCCACAGTGAAAAGGAGCATTGAATCTTTCAAAAAACAATCCCAGAAGCAGCATAATAAAAACAAGATGGGGCTCAGAATGGAGCCATGAGGAACTCGGATTTGTAAATGGTGCTACTAATAAAGCAAATGGATCTATGTGAATTGAAAACCCCCCGTCTAATATAATTTAAACAATCATCCTTAAAGAAATTATCAAATTAATATGCTAAACTAAAAAAAACAAAACAACAGATAAATAAAATTGGCACTTGTTTAACTTTGTCATAATTGTAATACCTGAATTGTGCAAATTGCATTTTGCGATATGCAAATGTCTGACAGTCTACTCAGCCTTCGTGTGACCGGGTTTCTTTCTCATTTGTGCTCCTGCAGCACTAAGTTTACACAGTTATGAAACAAAGTCCTTACACCGTCAGCTTTCAATAACAGGCTGTAGTTTGAAGGGTTCACGTGCGGTGACTAAAGCAGCTCTGCCTCTTACTCATGAATAACCGAGTTCATGCAAGTGGGAAAATCTTGTTGTTTTCCAAGCTTCACTACATCTTCTTACCACTGATAGCTACTGGTGTTCTGGCTTTGCCAAGGATTCACAGATGGTGTCGCTTTTCTTTCTGTCTTGGCACAGATGGCACACGATGAGGGAAATTTTGGGCCTTATCTCAATAATTAAAAGTGTATAACTGGACGAAGATGTGACTTACAATTACTTTGTCTTACTTGATTCAACAACTTGACATTTTGAGGTATTTTCCTCTTTGCGATATTTGTTGAAGTGTTTGGAATAAAAATGGCTCCATTTGCTCATTGTGGTTTACGTTTATAATTTACACAATGAATAAATGAATACAGGTTTTATTGTGAACCCCGTTCCCAGGCTGCAACACTTGTAATGGCAGAGCACATTTCTCACCTCCATGGTCCACAGAACACACGTCTTTATATTTCTGTGAATTACCGTTCACCTGAGGTCTTTAGATGCATGAGGCCTTCAGTCTGGTGTGGTTTGGAGATGTTTGTCTGCTTGGGTCCAGTGCTGCTGTGTTGTCTCTGATGCTCTCTGTGACCCGGTGCGTCTTGCCCCACATCGTCTTTTTGGCATGTGACAGTGCAAGCAGAGACATGCGACAAGCATTCCACGGAACGTGCACGCAAACAAACCGCCTAAACACATTTTCATTCTGACTCGCTCATCTACTATATGTTACTGTACTAAATCATCTTTATCTATGGTTAGACCTTGCTCCATGTTTGTAGCAGTATATTTACAGGATTGCAGACTTGCAGAGTCAGCGCAAGCCCCTTTTTTAAAAATCCGTATTAAGCTCGATGTTTTCGTTGAAAGGTTACAACACTTCCGGGGGAAGATGCATGGAAATATAAGAGTGAGTCTGTTGCTAAATGCAAAAGAAGGAATGAGTAAGACAACGGGAGTAAATATCTGGGAGACAGCAGGGCGGTGGAGTTTCATAAAACCACATATTGGGATTCAAACACACGTTTTTAGCTAAACTTCTTCTAGAACAGTACTTTTACAAGTTCAGCTTAACCTATCTTATTATTTGCATATTTTACTCAATGAATGTGAATAAATCTATAAAGGTTGGACTTTTTGGGATCAAAAAGCTCTTTTGTAGATGCAGCTTGTAGGTGTACGAACACACAGTTGGCATCTGGTTCAACTTGTACATTTAGAATTTAAGAATGCCTTACACCTTTGATGTAAGAAAAAAATACAGTTTATTTTGGTTTTTGATTTTATTTATTTATTTTTTGGTAGGTCGTCAGGACATTTCAGTGAGTAGTGGAGTATTTATTTAGCTGCAGTACTGTTTGAGTTCCTCAAGGCTCCATTCTGGGTCCTGTCCTGTCCTGTTTGGTTTTTTTTTATTTTTTTTTTTTATTTAATTTAATTTAAAAATTTTTTATTATATACTTCTGGATAGGAAAAAAATTACCTGTGTAATTTACATTTCATGTATAGGGAGACAGTAGGTTTCTAAATGTTTAGGTATTAAAAACAAAGATAGACGATGGTAGAAAATCCTACAACTGACAACAGCTGAGATGAAGTTTAGCTGTTCTGTTCTAAAATAGAAAATAACTTTTTTAATCAGTGTAGAGGGGGAGATGAAACCTACCAAAACAGTTTTAATCTCCAGTAAATCACAGGATCTACACAGAGACAATCAACCATGCATTTTCATAGTAGTTGGTGGTCAGTTTATATTTCTGTTGGGTGTAGGCTGCAGGAACAGACGAAAACCCCGTGAATACTATTATTACCACCTCGTGGTAATTATGCCTAGATCTGCTGCAGCTGAACTGCCCAACAAGTGCCAAATACCCTTTTCCCTCACAGCAAGAAGAAAAATGAGCCAAAAAACGGTCAATAAAAGCCCAGAACAGTGACAAAACAAAATAAAAGGCCTGCAATCCATATAGGTTCCCCACTCGACCTTTAGTTTTTCATATTTTACAGTGTTTTTCATGTTTGATGGCATTTGTAAACCTTTCAGCTAACATGACCAGTTGCTTTCAAGTGTCTTTACGTCTTTAATTATTGTGACAGGGTCTTACAGTAATACAGATAAGAGCAAAGACCTTTTAAAAATTTCCTTGGACAGTCCGTTCAAGGACAAAAACCTTCAGCATCACTGAAAAGAGCATCTTGCACAAATTTAGACACTGGAAAAGAACATTACCGTGCAACCTGCCCTGAAATGTGTTGGTCTTTTGTTGGACAAATGAACAAATGTGGGAGTGTTGATGCAGAGATTAGAGAGGGTAGGCCTGTGATCAGAAGGTTGCCGGTTCAACTCCCCGGACCAACATCAAAATGTGGGTGGGAAAGGTGAAGCACCCACACCGGTCTCCACCATCCCACTCTGGGCCCTTGAGCAAGGCCCTCAACCCCCACCATCTGCTCCCTCGAGTGCCCTAGATATCAGCTCTCTGCTCCACACAGAGGGCTGTGGTAGCTCGGTGGTCTGTGGTTGTGTCAGGAAGGGCATCCGGCGTGAAAATAATCATCAAGTCTTTGTGCGACAGTTCGTTGTGGCGACCCCTGGAAAAGGGAGCAGCCAAAAGAAGAAAAAGACAAATGAACACAGACATGAGCAAAAACATTCCTCGTTCGTCAGCAGGCGATCATTTTAAAACTACCGCACACTTTTCAAGAAACACAATGCACATAGAAAGTAAATAGGATAAAACATATAATTATGTTTAATCTTTCACTGTTTAGATGTCTTCTACCTGATAATTTTCATAATGTCGGCTTCCACCTGGCCGGGCCTAACCAGGTCAGCGGGGCGAGTGCGTGCGAGCTCTCGGCACACAGCGACCCAGATGTCAACAGGCCTGATAAAGGTGTGTGACAACGGTCCATGTTGCTCGAGTGGACGTCTGCATGAAGAGCAGGGTATGAGACTTCTCAAGAGGCTGGACCTGAAATGAACGACTTGTCTGCTTTGTGCGATCAAAGTGAAGTGGTGAAGTGAGGGCAGGTAACTCCGAGGGCATGATCGTTTGTGTAAAGAGGTCAGGTGTGCAACGGGAGAGTCGGTGGGTAATCAGCGAGGTTTAGGGTTGATGGGTTTTGTTGTGGTTGGACTCTTGGATTCACTCGTCAAAGAAAATAATCATTTAAAAAAAATTTAAAGTGCATTTCTATTTAAAAATGACCTTATCAGTGATCCCAGCTATAGATACAATCATTCTTAAACCATTACCGTACTTGCCGCCGTAGACATCACACCCCTGTATGAGTTGCATCAGTCCAATTATGTCTAATAAAGTGGAAAAAAAATGCATTGCTTCACTGTATAAGTCGCATCTATCATGCGCCACTGCTGATGTGTCGCATTTATACGTCACCAACCACCCGGAAACATGTGCCGGTGTTGTGCCAAAAATCAATTGGCTGCCAAATGGCGGCCGCGGGAGCCTGCACGGGAGGACTTTAACAAGAATTTAACAAGATTAACGCTTAAAAACAATTATTTGCTCAAAATTGTAGTAAAAGTGTGTCTCAGCTTAACTTTTCCTTAGTAAATTCACTTTGACGGTCAAATCAGCTGCATTTCAAAAGCCGGTTCGTGGCTGCAGAGGAGCACATATACAGTATGTAGGGACGAATCGCTGTGCATTTCTTCTAAATTTAACAAGATAACCACCTAAAAACAATTATGTTTGCTTGACATTATAGTAAAGGCGTGTCTCAAATCTTTCCTTAATAAATGCACTTTAATAATCAAATCAGCTGCATTTCGCCTGGGCGGTGAAATGCAGCTGATTTGACGTTTGCTCCAGGAGTTCTGGAG
>JARVGS010000472.1:32623902-32639282 GCA_031762315.1 Hypsolebias antenori | reverse complement strand
CAGTCCTTAGGTCCGGAACCCGTTCGTAACTCGAGGACAACCTGTATTTGTATGTGCATATTTTGACATCTCGCTGTCTGTCTGGGCGCACATATCTGTTTAAACAACAGCTCTGATTCTCCAGCACACAGAGGGCAAACAGGCCTCACATATTGTTACTTCGGTCTTGGAAAGCATGTCACCAAGAGGCCACAGCTCTGCTCTGTCTTCACTCCCCATTACACAAGCCCCCCTGTTGCCTTGTTCACCGATTCTCATTGCATACACAGAAATGACACAGTGGCTCTGTGGGTGAGAAGAACCACGCTGTGGTTGACTGCTTTTGGCAGAGCTGTTTTAGAGTTGAGATATGATGGGAGCGAGCGGCAGTCAGCCAACACAGCCGTGGCGAGGAGGTGGGATGGTTGGAGATTTGCTGGAATGGGGAGAAAGTGGGCCACATTTGTGAAAGAAGCAGTATGTTCCCACAGGAAAGCATTCAGGGGATAAATTCAACATCCATGTGTTGGAAAACAGTTGGGGAGGCTGAGCACTTTGAGTGTTCTAAAATTTGACAGTGCACTTGCTAATTCCCACACTCTTTGCTGCCCTCAAACGTTGCACTGCAATGTTGTATTTTTCACAGTCATAAAAGTGAGACTGTTCTTGTGCTGCATAAGCTGCAAGAGACAGGAGCATTATTCTGTGTGACAGTGCTTCATTTAGAACTCAGAATAGGCTGAGCTGCACAGGGAGGGAATGCAGATGTGTACACAGCTTCTTTTTTTTAAATTGAAGATATAACCATGGAAATCAAGAAGGACTTTGCATTCATGTACTACAGCAAAGAAGAGTTGTTCTAGTACAGTTCATTCAGTGGGGGCAACCTGTACTGTTGCTATGAATGAGAGCTTGGAGTTGGCTGTGTTAATTGCCTCCCTGGAGTTAGGCTCCACATGTCACATTATTGCACCCAGTGCAACAGTTATAAGAGAGGGAGGATGAAAATGGACCAACGTTGCCCTTCAGAGCAGTTTAGGGAGCTCAGCCTCCAGCCTGACTGTACCGCCCCACAGTTTGACCCTTACATCAGGAAGGGCTTGACCCAGTCAAGAGCAGCCAGTGACCCCACACAAAAGGGAACAGGGGAGGTGTGGCTGATTACCAGAACACCCACACATTGCTTCAGGAGTGGCATCAACCAGCACAAGGCAATCACATTCAGGAAAACAACCAAAAACTGTGATGCTAGTAAAATAACATTGAAAAAATGTGCTGAGAGAAATATGAAATATATTAAGCAAAATAGAGAATGAGTTTGTACTTATAGAACTAAATAAGTCAAAAATAAATTTTCAATAGTTTTTTTTTTTTTTTTACTTTTTTTGTTTTTACAGAAAAGGGTGGATTGTTTTCTTCTGATGAGGGTGAGGTTCTGCCTCAAGTGGAAGCGTTTAAATATTTCTGGGTTTTGTTTGGATTGATGCAGCATCTGCAGTACTGTGGACTCTGTGCTGGTCCATTGTGGTGAAGAGGGAGCTGAGCAGTAAGACAAAGCTCTCTGTTTACCGGTCGGTCTACGTTCCTACCTCACCTATGGTCACAAACTCTGGGAAGTGACCGAAAGAATGAGATCGTGGATACAGGAGGTTGAAATGAGTTTCCTCTGCAGGGTAACTGGACTCTCCCTTAGAGACAGGCTGAGAAGTTCAGTCATCTGGAGAGACTCGGAGTAGAACCACTGCTCCTCCACATCGAAAGGAGACAGTTGAGGTGGTTCAGGCATCTGGTAAGGATGATCCATGGGAGCCTCCCTAGGGAAGTGCTGCAGGCATGTCCAACTGGGAGGAGACCCCGAGGAAGACTCAGGACACGCTGGAGAGACTATGTTTTTGGACATCCCCTGCTCAAGCTGCTGCCCCCATGACCCAACTTTGGAATAAGCGGAAGAGAATGGATGGATGGATGGATGGTTTCTTTACCAGAAGATATTTCAAAAGTTTGGGTCAACGTGGAAACCTTAATTCCCTATGTTTGGGGGAGCTATACGTCTTTATCCTGTATTTTCATTGTGCAATTAACAAGTTTTGTTGTGAAAGTTATAGTTTCAATAAAACCAAAGTAAGCCTGGTTTTAATCAAATGGCAAGCAGATAACGACAGACATTGGTCTGTAATTGTACCAGCATGTCATTGAGCAAACTATTACCCTCACACCATTTGACCTTTGGAAACATTTCCGTTAAAAACACCTGGAAACTGAGTCAGTGTTCGTTCACAGAGCCACTCACTCACACCCCTGTCGGTGTGGATGTCCATTTAGTTGATTTTTGCACACAAGCCCTGAAAAGAACACATGTCAAAAGAAACCAGATAAATGTCTGGTTTGTTTGAGTTTATTATGAATCATATAGGCCGTGAAGAAAAGGGAGCACGTTATTGACATTTCATAGTAATGCATGTAAATGAGTCTTGGAGGCTCAATGTGACTTATCTCTTTAAATAAAGGTTGAATGAAAATTTGGTTTGAAAATTAAGCTCTTTATTTGAGCCTTTTTTTTTGGTCTTCCATTACTGCTGTGATGAGAAAGTGGGGCTTATCTTTTCGAGGAAATGAGGTTCTAGCAAAGGGAGAACATAAGGTTAGTTTACTTCCTATAAGAAGTGGTCACTTTTAGATTACTTTTTAAAAAAATGTGCTGTCTTTGAGCTAAACCAACTGCACTGTAATGGCTCTTTTAACTGATGCAAGATTACATGCATCATCGTATGTCTTTGGTTTTTAGCAGTAACTCTTACAAATGCATACCCATATTTCTTAACAGTAAGAAAACAGTAACTGAATAGATCTAATTAAAAACAAAAAGCAACCTTTTTGACTTGGAGTGTCCAGTCCTCAAAGAATAAATTCACTGTAGTTCCATAATTTTGTTCAAAATATATTTATTTATATTATGTAATTGAGACGATAATTTATTTAATTTATATATTGTATTTTTAAGATAATTAGATCATTTTTGAGTGCTGAAATGCAGGGAAAATAAAAAAAGAAGGCAAAATGAAAGGATCATTGCTTCAGTCCTGCATCAAACGGTGCTCATTAATTGTTAGAAGCTGCCAGGCGTCATCTGCCTCTGACCATGGGGTAGAAGACAGATTGTCTCGAGGAGTTTCACGGTGGTTACACTGTGACTAGAGTTAGACTTTGCTCCAAGGAGATCCATCAACCTGGTGCAGGCTGTCATTGACCTGGACAGAGGACAAGAGCAGCCCTGGAGCCCTCTTCCCTTTGTAGATTTTATTTTAGATTTATTGAGACATGACTAAAGGGCTCAAACTCAATTCAACTCCATCCATCCATTATCTTTTACCCGCTTCTTCCTTTTCGGGTCACGGGGGGTCACTTGTGCCCACGTCCAGGACAGATCTCCAGTCCATCACAGAGCCACATAGAGACAAACGAAACAACAGTTCACTCATACACACCTAGGGACAATTTAGAGTCACCAATCAGCCTAACATGCATGTTTTTTGTTCTGTGGGAGGAAACCGGAGTACCTGGAGAAAGCCCATGCATGCACAGAGAGAACATGCAAACTCCACCCAGAAAGCCCCCCACCCCACCCCGGCCGGAATCCGATCCGGCGACTTTCTCACAGAGGCAGCAGCTCTACCAACTGTGCCACTGTGCCGCCCTCAATTCAGCTCTTTCTTTACATTTATTTCTTACAGGATTAAATAATCCTCACCAACAGCATTACTTAAGAACAAAAATATTTTATATTCTGACCACATTTTGTTCAGAAGCTTTAGAATATATTACTTTGGGTTGACTCTTTTTTGGGGGGGCTATGCATTATTCTACAAGCCCAGTTTCCAAATCCTAAACCAGGCCATATGAATTTAGGCTATCCAGGAAACCACCCCAGTATGGAAGTAGGGCAGCACTTTCTGCTTTCTGCCAACAAGTTAGGAAAACCAGAAAGCTGCAGGAGTTTAAATATATCAGTGCAGGTGGTGTTCTTTTCCAACTTTATTTTTTTTAATTGGTTATTATTGGTTTATATTTTATAGAAATACAGTATACAGAAAATTTTGGTTTTTCTTTGCAACTGGCTTGCAAAAAAATAAAAAAAATAAATAAACACACTTACCAGAAAATTACTACAGTATTTCATTCACAAATCTACTTTTCAGTAAAATATTGCACCAAAGCTAAAGCCTTTTACTGATTATGAAACTTGAACCAAGGTGTAAATCAAATCCTCAGTCTTATGTATTTTTTTATTACTGCCAAGTGTTCAGTACTGCAGTACGTAGTACTTTACAATCTGTTTTCAAGCATGATGCCAGATATTATTCTTGTTTCACACAGAATTAAGTCAATACACTCTAAATAATATATTTTTGCAAAACTCTTTACTGTATATAAGTTAATTCAATTCATGAATCTTTGTTATTCCCAAGGGGCAATTTGTTTCTCAATCAGTAGACTCACAAAACATCCACAGACAAGACATTGAGACATTAAAATAACAGTACAGAAATCATCATTGTTTGATGAGAAGCCTGATCGCTACAGTGATGAGTTTTTCAGTCTGTTTGTTCTACATCTGGACAGTAGATACCTGTGTCCAGATGGACACTACCTGAACTCCCCATGGAGTGGGTGATCAGGATCTGCCAGAATCAGCCCGGCCTTGTTCACTGACCTCACCTTGTGTAGGTCAAGTTAGTAATAATTAGTAATTATAGTTATTATAATCATGGGGGAGTGGTAGGGTAGAGGTTAGAGAAGTTGAGCCTGTAATCAGAAGGTTGCCCGTTTGACCCCCGAACTGACAACACAAAATGTGGGCGGGAAAGGTAAAGCACCCACATCTGCCTCCACCCTCATTTGCCCCACTGGGCCCTTGAGCAAGGCCCTTAACTCCCACCATTTGCTCCCCCCAGCAGCCATTGATGGCAGCCCTCTACTCCACAGAGAGGGCTGTTGTAGCTCGGTGTGGAGCTTTGTGTGTCTGTGGTTGTATCAGGCAGGGCATCCGGCATAAAAACAATTGCCAAGTCTTTGACAGTTCACTGTGGTGACCCCTGAGGAAGGGAGCAGGTCAAAGATGAAATAAAAAAAATAATTATAAGGTTATTCATCAAAGATATCTTTCATAATGCAAATGTGTTACAGATGCAGCATATTCAGTGTTTACAGTGAAATATCAAATAAATCCCTGCATTCAACCATCTGAAACTCTGTCTTGCCTAGAAGAAAAAATATTTTCTATTTATTAGTATGTCACCTGTATCCAAAGCATTTTAATAAATTTAATGTGTAACCAAGAAAACTTTCTCTACTCCAACCTTCCCTTCCCCTTTTCTTTTCCCAGGATGGTTCCAAACAGAAGCAGGTCAGGAAGAAAACGGTGTCCTTCAGCTCAATGCCAAGTGACCGCAAGATCAACAGCACTGCTGCTTGCATTGCCTTTATGATGGAGGGTTGTGAGATGAAGAAGGTGCGCTCCAATTCACGCATGTACAACCGCTATTTCCTGCTAGACCCAGATATGCACTGGCTTCGATGGGAGCCATCCAAGAAGGATTCAGAGAAAGCCAAATTGGAAATCAAAAGCATTAAGGAAGTTCGTTTGGGAAAGAAAACTCCTGTCCTGCGCAGCAATGGTCTCTCGGATCAGTTCCCAGATGAATGCGCCTTCTCAATCATCTATGGAGATAATTATGAGAGCTTAGATTTGGTAGCCAGTACAGCAGATGTTGTCAACACATGGGTCATGGGTTTAAGATATCTGGTGTCCTATGGCCGTCACACTGTGGACATAATGGAACCCAGTCAGCCAAGTCTAAGAACCTCTTGGATTGGCTCAGTGTTTGAGCTGGCAGATATGGAAAAGGAAGGACATATAGACCTGTTCAGAGCCACTCAGATAATCAAGGGTCTCAATCCTGGCATGAAGGAGTCCAGAATAGAGCTCAAATTCAAGGAATTACATAAAGCTAAAGATCAATACGGGGAGGCAATTAATATGGATACTTTTGTGGAAGCCTATTGTGAGCTCTGCACACGGCCAGAGATTTTCTTTCTACTAGTTCAATTCTCCAGCAACAAGGAGTACCTGGATAGTAAAGATTTGATGCTGTTTGTCGATGTGGAGCAGGGTGTGGAGGGCGTAACAGAGGAACTGTGCAGGGACATTGTTCAGAAATTTGAGCCATCTGCCAAAGGCAGAGAACGGGGCTACCTCTCTATTGATGGCTTTACACACTACCTCCTGTCCTCAGAATGCCACATTTTTGACCCCCAGCACAAACAAGTGTGCCAGGATATGACACAGCCTCTCTCTCACTACTATATCAACTCCTCACATAATGCCTCCCTTCTTGATGATCATTTCTGGGGTTCATCAGACATCAGCAGCTACATCCGAGCTCTAAGGATGGGATGCCGCAGCATTGAGGTCATAGTGTGGGATGGTCCTGATAATGAACCAGTGGTGTATGTAGGTAGTTCTGTGGCCTCACAGTTAGCTTTCTCTAAAGTTCTGGACATAATAAACCAGTACGCTTTTGAAAGCTCGGAGTATCCTCTTATTTTCTGCTTGGTGACCCATTGTTGTATCTTCCAACAAAGAGTATTGGCACAGCACTTGAAGAAGATTCTTGGGGACAAACTATACCTTGAACCTCCAAACAAAGAGGAAAACTACCTACCCTCTCCTGAGAAACTCAAAGGCAAAATACTCCTTAAGGGTAAAAAGTTGCCACCCAGCTGCACTGACACTGAGGGGGATGTGACGGATGAAGAGGAGGGTCTGGAAATGTCCCGCAGACTTGGAACTGATGAAAAGGACCACCTGAATGGTTTGGGCTGTAAAAGACTCAGGTTGTGCAGAGAGCTATCTGACCTTGTATCTCTCTGTAAGTCGGTACAGTTCAGGGACTTTGACCTCTCTAAGAGAGAACAGAAACACTGGGAGATATGTTCCTTCAATGAGGTTGATGCAAACAGATATGCCAATGAATTTCCTGAGGAATTTGTTTGTTATAATAAACGCTTCCTCTCCAGAGTGTATCCCACATCAATGAGGATTGATGCCAGCAACATGAATCCCCAGGATTTCTGGAAATGTGGCTGCCAAATTGTGGCCATGAATTACCAAACACCAGGACTGATGATGGACCTTAATCTTGGTTGGTTCAGGCAAAATGGAAACTGCGGATATGTTTTGCGGCCAGCCATCATGAGAGAGGAGGTGTCCTACTTTAGTGCCAATGCTCGGGATTCCCTGCCAGGAGTATCTGCACAGCTACTTCACATCAAAATCATCAGCGGGCAGAATCTGCCAAAGCCTCGTGGCTCTGCTGCCAAGGGTGATGTAGTTGAGCCTTACATATATGTAGAAATACATGGCATACCAGCTGATTGTGCTGAGCAAAGAACCAAAACTGTGTCCCAAAATGGAGACAATCCCATTTTTGATGAGAGTTTTGAATTTCAGATAAACTTACCTGAACTTGCAGTTTTACGCTTTGTAGTTTTGGATGACGACTACATTGGAGATGAGTTCATTGGCCAGTACACCATCCCATTTGAGTGCCTACAGCCAGGCTATAGGCATGTCCCTCTACAATCTCTCACAGGAGAGTTCCTACCCAACACCACCCTGTTTGTTCATGTAGCTATCACCAACAGGCGTGGCGGAGGAAAGGCACATAAGAGGGGTCTTTCTGTGAAGAAGGGTAGGAAGGCCCGGGAGTATACCACCACCAAGACCACAGGGATCAAAGTAGTAGATGAACTCTTCAGAGCTTCCACCCAGCCCCTCAGGGAGGCTACAGACCTCAGAGAAAATGTACAGGTAAGGAAATTCACACATTAAAGCACAATCCAAAAGCCATATGTTGCACCTGTGTTGATTTTACTGGCAGGCTGAGTGAAGTCAAGACTTCCACATTCTGGTGCAATAATCTGACACAGCAAGTAAATGTTGATAGATTATTAATACAACTAATTCAGCTCCTCTTTCTTAGTGTTTGTTTGAAAATGAGGAGTTGATCCAGATTACTAGTCATTTGCTGATGGCATAGGTTAAATTAGCATATTATACATTATGTTTGGTTATTTTGTTTGGAACAGAACAAATGGATCCCATTGTCTGGTGCAGTATGTCACACATTTAGTAAAGAATAGCACATTTGATTGTCCCAAAGAAGATGATTATCCATGACTTTGTTTGAATAGTTTGCAAGGAAATCAAAAGGAGAAATCTAAAAATAATAATCTCTTGATCTAGATCTAATTTGTCAGCTTAATCTGAACATTCTGTTTTCTATTAAAGTCTATGAAAATCATATAATTTTACCTTTGAGATTACATAAAATGGAAAAATTCTCATGACTACAGTAGATTATAGAGCAGAATTTTCAATTTTCTAGCATTACTGATGCACACAGAAAATTTGCAAATAAGATGCACATACCCAAAGCAGTTAAAGGCACCAAATTTAAGTTGAAAAAAGAACAATTGCTTTGATAGAAAGTATAGTAAATCTTCCCAAGATTGTCTGAATGGAGCTTTTTTTCTTGCTGTTCTTTATAAATGCTTGCCATTAATGTTTTTTTAAAGGCAATAAATTGACATTTTTGTACAATTGAGTTTTATGAATAGTGTAATCAATAATGAGGGACAATTACTGGTCAGGGTAAAGGACTTAGTGTCTACACATTAAATGGACAACTAAAGACTTAATGAGCAAATAAAAAATTGTTACCTAATTGCACTGAAGAAATCAACTGTTAAAATCTAACTGGTGAGGCAATTTGCACTTATATTTAGCCTTTAATCTATTGCTTAATCCAGTTGTATCCTAAATAAACAGTTAAAACTTGTGTAATCTGCAACCTCAATTCATGCTGACTCAAATCTTCCTTTTTTAATTAAAATGTATTATTATATTTTAAGGAATTCTACAACTCATAACCATTGATAAACAACACTGATAACTCTATACAATTATTTTTCTTTAATATTTTCAAATTTAACCAAAATATTGGTGTGGTAATCGTCTTAAGAATTGTCAGTCTAATAAATAATAATACTGTATATACCTGCACTTAAATTTTGTTTCAAACAGCATAAAAATTATGAATAAGACAAAAAAATGTCTGTCAGTCCTTTAAATTTGACACAATAATTAAACACCATTACTTTTCAAAAACTCCAATCAACTAACTACTGTATTGCTAAATTTGAAATTAATCATAGTCTTGCTTGTGTCACAGTTAAGACTCTAATCCGTGCTATGAATCATCTCTGATAACGACTGGCTTCAGAATTTAATCTGTGGGCCTCCATGAAAAATGTCGGCACTAAGGTGATTGAATACGAGTCTGTGTTAACCTGATCAAATAACGCTGGCGGCAATAAACGCTCACCAGGCCTCATTTTCCTCAGGTTTGAAATGTTGATTTGTCTTTTTGAAATGAAGATAAAAGTTCAAGAGATAAATGAATGTGCTGAAACTGAGAAGGATGTTACAAAGGAGATAAATAAAAATGAATAAGCTCTGTCCCTTTTAAATGCAAAAATAAATGCAGTTGGGAAGACTTTGTAGAAGCCACCTGTGTACAGGCTAGTGTCCTGGAGGCACCTTGGAAACAAACGCATGAGACAAAAACAAAATCTGGAAGCAGCAAACCTCCTGATAATTCTGATTTGAGGTAGAAAAAAAAAAGATGAGAAATTAACAGCGTAGAATTTCCTGAAAGATGTTGCCCGGACGAGTTAGAGCTGGTTTGGTCAAACCTTGTTAATGTCTGGCAAAATCTAATGCGATATTGTGAGAGATGGCAAGATGTGATGGCGCTCAGAGAGTGTGCTGAGGATGACTCTCGGCTACTTCCACACCAAATTCAGCTCAATATCTGTCAAACTGGCTGCGTTAGAAGCATTTTTCTGTTTCCTAATAGCTTCCTCCATCAGATATTTAGTTGTAGATATATATGTGTTTTTTCAGAGTTTAATTACAAGTAAAACCTATTCAGTGGGTCACAAGGTATTTTGCTAAAACTATACAAATTGACGCACATGCACAGGCAAAAAACTTTGCATTTTGGGTAAGAAAATAAAGTTCATTTGCTCATTTTGTGGAAGAACTGCAGATGCACACACTTCTTTAGACATTGGCCTTATCAGAATCATGATGCTGATAGACACTGTACCATGTTATCAGAACATTAGAACTTTTTCTGGAGTTTTTACGGATAAGTCACCACCTTTGTTGACCTCTATGCATGAATGTATTGTGGTGTAACTGTATGTTGCAAAGTCTTTTTTTGCATCTTTTATACTGTTTCAGCCACGAAATGGTGTGAGACATGATTTTTTTTTTCTGGCTTCCTTCATCCCTGTGGTCTCTTTTGCCTCATCTTCCTGTATGTTGTACAAAGTATGTAACAGGTCTCTTGTAAATGAGTCTTTGAGCCTCAGTGGGAACTAAGCAGTATAAATAAAGGTCTAATAATAAAAGCATGGCAGCTCAGCAAGCTAGACTCTTATCCAGCATCAAAACCTACGTAGGATTTGTTTTAAATAAGAAAACAGGCACCATTTGACCATTGAACATGCAGAGGGAGTCCATAAACACTGACAAATGGATAAACAGGGTAGATTAGCATAATTATGTGGATAAAAGCAGCAGATCAATTGTTTTGCAGTTGTAAAGAGTGTCCAGCAAAGCCTATAAAGTGTGAATAGAGCTGGAGGAGTGATGCCAGGCTGAAGTTTGATTTTATTTGCTGAAACATTTCAGTGCCATCATTGACACATTAGTGCTGTGAGCCAGAGACAAGAGAGCGATGCAGAGACAAAAGCACAAAGAGAGATGGAGAGAGCTGGGCGAGCAGACACAAAAGCTCTGGTGTAACCGGACACGGAGCCCTCGTTTGGGGAGTGTTGGAAGAGGAATAAAGTAGGGGGATGGGAGGAAGTAATTAAAAACACAAGCCTCTCATTGGGTTTTGAAATGCTGTGCTTTGGCACCAGCCTGGCTTTTACTGCGCAATAATGATCAAAAAACACTTGTGTTTGTGGTTGCATGCACACATGTGAGGAATTATTCAAAGCTTGATAATAAGTTGGGCTCATACCACGCTGAGATGTAAACGCTGGCAGCCAGACGTGCTCATAGATCACACACGTATAACCACACAGTGAGTTTTTAATCCAGAGCCTCAGAATATTGTTTGATTCTGTAGCCGTCTCCAATTGTCCAAGAGGTATAAACTGCATATGAGGCTCTGCATACAGATGCTGTGTCCTCTGGCCAACCTCTTTGTCAGCAGGAAAATCATGCCTCACGATATAGGAGCACATCCTTAGAGGTACAAAGATTTCTCTTCAGGCCTGGAGGTCTCGCCCGAACAGACAGCTGTTTTCACCCAGGACATTGTTGAGTGAATGAACTCCTAACACCATACCAGCCTGTCCCGTGTAAACCATTTTAATTTGTCTTCTCTTATGTTGTATTTTATTCACTCTTATGCTCTAATAAAAATAACTTGGGTGATCTTAGTTCATGTCTTTATCCACACATGTACTAAACTGCCCTCAGCTTGCATGAAGTAGGGTAAAAATTAATATATTAATTAGAGAAATTGCATTTCCTGCACAAATGCAGTGTGATTGTTTATTTCAGAAGACCTTGATGAAAAACAGCTGAAATTAGCTTAAATAATCAACAAGCTGAAATGTAGCTGAAAAGGAAGAACAAGCCTAAATTAGCAGAATAATCCAAAAAGAAGACATATTTGCTGAATTAGGTTTAAATAAGCAGAAATTAGCACAAAAATTAAGAAATTAGTGAAAAAAGCGGAACTTAACAAAAATAGCTGAAAAGTAGCTGAAAAGACCAAATGAAACTTACAGAAGGAAATAGCAAGAGCTGAAATTAGCTAAAAAAAATTTGCAAAATTAGCTTAAAAAGCTCAAATTAGCATGAAAACAGCTGAATAGTAGCTGAAATACAAAGAAAAGCTGAAACTAGCAGAAATATGCATAAAAGGAGCATAACAAGCTAAAATTAACAGAAAGAAGTTAATTAGGTTGAATGTAGCAGAAGTTATCTTGAACAATGTGAATTTATTTGAAAACCACTGAAATTAGCTAAACATGCTAAAAACGTTGCTGAAAAGGTAGTACAAGCTTAAATTAGCAAAAGGCAGAAAGAACATGTTTGCCCTATTAGGCTGAAAGAAGTAGAAATTAGCACAAAAATGAGAAATAATCTGAAAAAAGCTGAAATTAATTAAAAAAAAAAAAAAAAAGCTGAAGAGTAGCCAAAATAATACAGAAAGAAACCTAAATTACCAGAAGGAAATGAAGAGACCACTTTTTTTTTTTATTTGGTAGAAAAAAAGTTACGAGTGCAAAAAATGTGGAATTAGCTGAAAAAGCCCCCCCGGCATAAAAACAGCTAAATAGTAGCTGAAATTGCAGAAAAGGTTGAAACTTGCAGAAACAAGTTGAAAGGAGCATAAGAAGCTGAAATTAGCAGAAAGTTAGAAGAAGCACAAAAATGTTGTAGTTGGAAAAAATCTGAAAGGAGCACAAAACAGCTGAAATTAGCTGAAATTAATAGTTAAACTTGCACAAGGAAGCAGAAAGAAGCTGAACTGGAACAAAATGTGAAAGGAGCAGTAAAAGGTTTTAAACAGATCCAAAGATTTGAATGATGTAAAATGAGCTCAGTTCATTTTCTGTGAGGAAAAAAATGGTAGAAAAGGCTAAATATTTATTTTATTTATAAATAAGTATTTCAAAATGGTCCTGAAAAAGCTGAACGTTTTGATGATTTGTTGAAATAGCACAGAAATTGTGGAATGGGAACGATGCTAAAACCTATGGAAGAAGATAGAAGTTGAAATAAATATAAACAGGATCAAAACAGTGTGAATGCTTAATAAATATTCACAATATTTGAATTGTTTAATGAGCTTTATGGAACTGTTACTGTTTTCCTGACTTCAGCAAATGCTTGTAAATGCTGTAAAAATGTGAGGTTTAGGGTGTAGCTCAAGGACACTCGTGCACGTGGAGAGGAGGTGCACGATGTGCAAATGTTAGCAGACCTGAGCGACTAGCTGAGCCATTCCTGCTTCTAATCCAAAATTAGATTCATCCTACCACCGAGCTCTAACAACAACATGCTGAGGCAGATATGTATTTATGTAGAAACATAAATCAACTATTTTAGTTATTTTACATCTAGACTTTTTTAATTTAGCTTATAATGTACATCCAGTACAGTAAAAAGATAAATTAGGAAAGAGATGAATAAATGTCTGACTGTGTTAAACACTTCCAGGCTGTGAGCAGAAGATTGACTCTGTTATCT
The DNA here is from genome assembly GCA_031762315.1 of Hypsolebias antenori. NCBI lineage: Eukaryota > Metazoa > Chordata > Actinopteri > Cyprinodontiformes > Rivulidae > Hypsolebias > Hypsolebias antenori. The sequence goes on along the minus strand of JARVGS010000472.1, from coordinate 32,625,898 downwards.
GATGAATGATCAGTTGGGCAATATTAATAATGCATCATTTTACCATCACCTAGGACAAATCTCTTTTTGTGACTGTTCAGACAGACATCATATTTTCCTTAAGTCTTTTCTCTCAAGGTCATCTCGAGAATGTGACTGGAGTGTTTTCCATTCCATTAGATCACAGTTTACAAACCTCTGCAGGCAGGAAACTGTCTGCTGGATGCACCAGATGTTACTGTGGTGGAGTTCAATGTGACACGAATACGCTGCAGCATCAGACCAGAGCCCAATGCTGAGAGGACCAACATCACTAAGGATATATTCAGTAACAGCACAGGCTATTTAAATTGATTTATTGGACCAGAATATAACTGTTTGGATTCAATTAAAAGCTGGATGACTGAGAGTTTTCTCCAGATAAATAGAGGAAAAAACTGAAGTAATCATCTTTGATCCAGGAAAAAAAAAACTACTGCAATGATAAAGCAGATCTTTGGGCCTCTTGGTCATTTTGCAATATCCTTGGTATAACCTTTGACTCAGGTTTTACTCTGGAAACTCATGCATGTACTTGTAATTGTTATGTAATCTGTTGCTGTGTGCTCGGTCTGTCTGTCCCTGTACAGCACTTTGGTGTGCACTGTCACTGTTTAAAGTGCTTTATAAATAAATGGTATGGTATATCTCAATTTTTAACATGTGCTTTCCTCCCAGAATGCCTTGGTGTCCTTTAAGGAGCTGTGCGGCCTGACTCCTGCAGCCAACATGAAGCAGTGTATCCTGACAGTCTCTACCTGGCTGATGAACAGTGAACGCACTCTGAGGGTAACGGTGGACCTGAGCGAGACCTATCCCACCATGGAAGCTCAGAGTCCGGTGCCGGAGCTCCTGCGAAAAGTCCTGAACGCCTACGACATGGTAAACAGTCAGCACACACAGGAACGAGCTGAAACTGATTTTTCATTAGCTCTGTTCACACTTACTGTTGTAATTTCATTTTGGGAGATTTGACTGCAAGTGGTCAGTTCTGACGACCCTGCTGGTAGATTGTGGTAAATCTCTGAAGAACCATTTTTAAAGACAAGTCTGAACTTCCTGTAAAGACCATTCGTATGCTTGTGCTCAATAATGTTAGAAATAAATATGATAATTGGAGATAAATAAAACTCAAAGATGACAAAAGAAATTGCAGTTCCTGTGAAAATGCAGTGTGATTGCTTATTGATGAAGAACTGGCCGAAAAACATCTGAAATTAGCAACAACAACAAAAAAACAAAAAAAACATGCTAAATGTAGCTGAAATGAAAGAAGCCTAAATTAGCAGAAGAAAGCAGAAAGAACACACATTTGCTGAATTAGGTTTAAATACCGGTAAGCAGAAATGAGAACAATGATTAAGAAATTAGCTAAAAAAAAAAAGCTAAAATTAGCACACACACAAAAAAGTCTAAGAAAAGCCAAAAAGGCAGAATGAAACAACCTACAAGGAGGTGGAAGCTAAAATGAGCTAAAAAAATGTGGAATTAGCTGAAAAACTAAAATCAGCATAAAAGTTTAATTGCTGAAATAGTAGAAAAAAGCTGAAGCTGAAAAAAAAAAGTGAAAGGAGCATAACAAGATGAAATTAGCTGAAAAAGTTAATTTGGCAGAAAGTAGCAGAAACTACCACACAAATCTTGAATTTATCTGAAAACGGCTGAAATTAGCCTTTTTTCCCCTAAAAAGGCAGAGCAAGTTTAAATTAGCAGAAGAGAGCAGAAAGAACACATTTGCCCAGTTAGGCTGAAAGAAGCCAAAATTAGCACAAATTAGAAAGGGTCTGATAAAACTTTAACTAGCAAAGATAAAAAAAAAAAATCAGCCAAAAAGTTGCTAAAAAGGCAGAAAGAAGCTGAAATTACAAGGAAGAGGACGGAGCACATTTTTGCTGAATTAGCCTGAAAAAAGTTGAAAAGAGTGCAAAAATTGTGTGTGTATATATATGTGTATATATATGTATATATATGTGTAATA
>JARVGS010000472.1:32549868-32566623 GCA_031762315.1 Hypsolebias antenori | reverse complement strand
ACTACTACTTCTACTACCACTACTACTACTACTTCTACTTCTACTACTACTACTACTACTACTACTACTACTACTACTTCTACTTCTACTACTACTTCTACTACTACTACTACTACTTCTACTTCTACTACTACTACTTCTACTTCTACTACTACTTCTACTACTACTACTTCTACTTCTACTACTACTACTACTACTACTACTACTACTACTACTACTACTACTACTTCAACTTCTACCACTACTACTACTACTACTTCAACTACTACTTCTACTACAAAAATCTTTTCAGACTGAAGGTCTTTTGGATAAAAGACAAAATGTTTCAACAGAGAAGAATCCATCCAGATGACCTGACTTAACCTTGTTAGATGTTTCCTGGATCACTGAGTCAGGACATTGTAATTGTTTTGTGACAGCAGCGACTCACTTTGGTCTTGGCTTCGCTTAGACAAGCGATTTACTCAGTAATTCAGTAACAATGAATCATTTTTCTCCAAATTGTCCCTACAACTATGTGCAACAGGTAAAATATTTACTTGTTCATCATCTTCTCACTGAGCTCCACTTGAAAAGATCTGAACTGTCCCTTTAATGATAAAAAAAAAGAAAAAACAATGAATTCTTCTAAGGTGTTTCTAGATTCCCAGTCACAATCCTTTTAATGTGGGACATTATAAATTCTCTTGAGTCTTTTTTCCATTTCCTTAAGTAGATGCCACTTTGTTGCAGATATAATTTCGATGCCAGGATCTGTCTTGGAGACATTCCCATTAATTACAAGGGTTGGAGCTGCAGTGGAGTGAATATTCATTACGCCTCTCACCGTCACCTCTTTACTTAATTATTTCAGTGTGAAAGGAAACGGACACAGCCGCTTGTTTCTGTGAACATGCTGTTTTTTTTTTTTTAACCACAGTCTGTTTTTGTTGAGCTGTGTCATGTGAGTGCATCAACCTTTCAAAGCAGGAACCTGCTGTGTTGCATTTAGCTAGAAAAGATATCCACTCTTTTCTGATTTACATTAACAGTGCGGTACTTTCAATCATGTAATTTTGTAGATTATGTTACAGGAAGGCCATTTCTCAGTAGTGGGTGCGCTTTGAAGTCAAGAGGAAAATAAGCTTTGACCGTATACAAAAGAAAATTAAATATTGTACATTTATCATATTAAAACGAAACAGCACGAGTGGTCTATAATGGTGCCACTTATCGCCCACCGCCAAAGGGGAAAGGGCGATCATTTTTATGTTTGCCTCTGTCTGTGTGTGTTTATGTTCTTTTGTCTGAACATTAGCAAAATATTTCATGGCTCAACATTGGATGGACACGTCATCTACAACCGATGAACTTTCTGACTCAGTTCAATTCAAGATGGCCGCCACAGCCAACCGATCTTAGAAAACACAAACACAGACAGTTTTACATATAATATGCAAATTAGTGTAGTGGTAGCTGAGCAGTGTCCCCAGGATATACTGCAAGATCTTTTCCCCTAAAACCTTATCAGTAACTCCAACTATGGTCAGTCGGGTCATCTGGACAGTTTCTTTTTTGTGGAAAGATGTTTCGCCCTCTGTCCGGAGGGAAACCATCTTCTCACCAGCAAACTGGTTGGTCCACTAAAGAAGTGTACTGCTTATTGGGGAAAACAGTTTTTGGGACTCCTCAGACTGATGAAGCCCTCGGGATAGAGGGCAAAACATCTTTCCACAAAAGAGAAACAGTCCAGATGACCTGACTGACCATTATCGGATTTTGTACCTTTAGGAGTTAACCCAAGATTTGAATGAACTTTATGGATATTGAGCTGAAATTTGGTGTAGCTGACAATCATCCCTAACACATCAACGTTCTTAATTGTCATTCGCATCACATGTGGCACATGGGGTGGAACGAAGTTGTGTACCCAGGTCCCAGATACACCCCAAAGTGGCAAAATATAAAGTATAAAAAGAAGGATCTTTGTACATATACAAAGGATATAAGGATATACGCTAAACACTGTGTAATATAAAACTGTGTATTAAACAGCAGCCTGAACATGAGTCTGAAGTGAGCAGTTGGGTATGAATACAGCAGCTTAAAGGCAAGAGATCAGCAGCATGGACAATCAGCAGCACAAATAAGTCACATATACTAAAGTGGCATTACAAGGCCATACACACACTCCAATCACTATACTGTGCAATTGTGCATAAGATTATGCATAATGATATTAATGGTTGATCAAAATGGCTTTAGCTCCATAAATTTTCAACATATGGTGATCTTGGTATGAAACTTTGGCATGAAAGGTAGTGAGTGGTATGCTTCTGGGGAATCTTCAAGGAATTATAGACGTTTTACTTCTACACACATTACACTGAGTTCCTTTTCAGCTCTTGTTTGGCCACTTCCTAACAAGCTTTCTAGTTTGATAAATGCAAAAAAGATAATTCTTCTTAAATATCCAAACAAAGTGCTAAAGGTATTTCTCAAAGTGTGTGACTTGAACAGAATGAAACACTTCAGCGCGATCAGGTATTTCTCCTCCTGTTCCTGCAGCTGCTGCATGACTTCCCAGACGAGCTGCGGGCAGATGTTGCCATGCATCTGAACAAAGACATCCTGCAGCTGCCCGTGTTCGAAAGAGCCAGCAGAGGGTGTCTGCGTTCCCTTTCTCTGCACATCAAAACCTCCTTCTGCGCACCTGGAGAATACCTCATCCGCCACGGAGACGCCCTGCACGCTAATTATTTTGTCTGCTCCGGCTCCCTTGAGGTTCTGAAAGATGGAATGGTCCAAGCCATACTGGGTGAGTGTGCACAAAGGGCGAACCATCTCCATGTGTATACTCAGCCCTGTAGCTCCTCTGTCTGACAATCTGCACAGGTAAAGGTGACCTCATAGGGGCCGACCTGCCGGAGAATGAGCAGGTGATCAAGACGAATGCAGACGTGAAGGCTCTGACCTACTGTGACTTACAGTACATCAACGTTAAGGCTCTGAGGGACGTGCTGAGGCTGTACCCAGAGTACGGCAGCCGCTTCATGTCAGACATCCACCACAATCTGACCTACAACCTGAGGGAGGGCAGCGAGGCCGATGTAAGATGTCTGAGGCACAAACATTACTTCAACTGTACGGAAAAAACAATGTTGTTTTAACAATTTAATCATTTTGTCTGTTGTTGAAGGGAGTAAAAAGGTTTCCATGGACGCCCAGGCCGTCGCTGGTATGCTTGAGTCAGCAATCACACTTTTGTTTTCCTGTATATAATTTACAATTTAACCACTTATACATAATAAGTGCTAATCTATATCAAAATGTTCAGCCCATTTAGGAGATAGGTGTTGTATCTTTTTTATATATCTTTTTTATAAGTTCCTAAAAGATTTAAAATTGTCTACTAATATTTTTCCCATAGAAATACAAGTTTAGTTCTTCAAAAACATATTTGTCTTTAAAATTTGAATCAGAATACTTGTTTTGTTATTGTCTCGTTTGATTTTAGCTCGCTTTTTTCTACTATTAGCTAACAATCGTGTTGCTTTAGCTAGACTTTTACTACTTTTAACTACCATATTTTTAAGAATATAAGGTGCACTTAAAATCCTTAAATTTTCTCATAAATCAGCAGTAAGCCTCATAATCCGGTGCACCTTATGACTTCATTCTGGTTGTACTTACTGACCTCAAAACGATTTTATGTGGTACACGGCTCAAAAATCTGTCCAAATGAACTTTTGCTTAATGCGCCTTGTGGTCCAAAAACTATGGTATATTTGCTGCATTGCTAATTTTAGTTTTTAGTTGTCTGACTTGTTTTAACCTTTAGTTACTACTGGGGTTATTAGTGTTCTGCTTCTTTCAGCTTTAACCACTCAGTTCCAGTTTTATTTTTATTTTCATTTACTATATTTTAGCATTTGTTCAGTACACAGCATTCACACTTTATTTTTGATTTCTCTAGTGATGTGCTGGTCTGCTTTTAGAGGAGTTGTCTCATAGTTTCCAACATAACGTGATAAAGTATTGTGCACAAAGGAAGAAATGAGTTTCAGAGTTTTCCATCTGTCTTTTTCCAGGGTCATCTGTCTGGGGACCATAAACCCCCCCATGTCACTGAGGCTTGTGATGCAGCGAACACGATGAGCTACTCCTGGCAGAGGAGACTACCTGGTTTAGGAAGCCCGATCCATCAGTCTCGCCTCAGAACTTTAGGGGAGGAGCTGCATCACACTGAAACGCTCCCCCTCTGTGGATCACCTGCTCTGAGAAGCCGAGGTCGCAGCTCCTCTCCTCAGCCTTTGAAGAACGATGAACTCTCTTCGTCTCCTCTGCTCGTTCTCAAAGATAACTCGAGCCTAAACCATCGACCTTCCAAATTACTCCTCCCATCATATTCTTGTGCTAGTCCACTAAACCTGAGTCCCAGGTAATCCCATCACACAAACGCTTCTTTGTGATATTTACTTTAAAAATAATCATCAACGTCCGTTTGTCTGATTGTCAGGGTCGTTGATGGCATTGAGGACAACGGTCACACATTTCAGTACAATGTAGAGCAGGGGGACACAAAGATACAAGGTAAACTGACGAAGAACGGATCAAATGTAAATAGAAAATACTTTTTTTTTATGTTTGGAACAGTTTTTGTGAAATTAATGTTTATCTAGCAAGCACAATAAATCATTAGATTAAATTTGTTTTGTTTCAAACCTTTATGCATAATTAAATGTCATATACAGCTAGGTCTGTTGCGATGAACAATAAATCAATTAATTGCACGATAAATTAAAATTATCCACCTCATTTTCATTTATCGGCTTTATCATTTCTTCATGTCTCTTTCTACTGAAGACACTGGACGACAAAAGGCTCAACTCCGGTGTCTTCACTGACCCCGTTATGGGTCGTTAAAGCAGCTAAAGCTGAGAAGCAAAGCTATGAGCTAACAGGCCGACCTCGGGAAAAAACTCAGTCTTGTCGAAGCTCCAAAATTCACGGTTGAAACTCGTGCCTTTGTGTAAAAAGTTGTTTTTCTCTGAAACTAGAAGCTGAGAACTTGTTTACTGATTTTTTATTAAAAGCTTTGTGTGAAAAATGCTAAAGAGCTCAAACTACACCGAGCATCTGCCATTTTGAGAACGAAAACAAGGAGAGAGACAGCCCATGTCACGTCAAGGGGCCTCCCTCCCATTTTTCTTAAAGAGACACGCTGCTCGCACCCTCACTATCCATCCTTCAGTTCAAACAGTCTTATACTGCCATCCAGTGATTGAAAAAAGGTACTACATACAAACAAATTACCAACATTTCCTCTTACATTTGACAATAATTATGAATTATTGTAAATTTTCAAACAATATTATTGTTTATCGCAATAATTTCTGAAACAATTAATTGCCCAGTAAAATTTGTTATCGTGACAGGCCTATATACAGTATAGTGTACTGTAAGAAGCAAATATTCAGATGAACCTTTTTTATGCTTCTGTAGACCAGTTACAGGTGAGTGCTAATCTGCTCCTTGAGACAGAAGAAGTGAGACAGAACATCAGCAAGCTCAACAAAGAGGTATGATTTAGTAAAAACCGTAAAATTATTAAAATAAAAAAATCATTTTTATTCATATTTTCAATGTGTCATTATTTTTGCTGTTGCATCCAGAGCATATGCAACCTGAACAGAATTCAATAGAACATATATTACACTTTTTAAACCAAGAGCTTCACAAGTTGTCTGCTAGGACTGGTCATCTACAAATACTCCAGTAAACATGAAAATTGTATTTATGAACATTCATTTACTAGTATTTATTTTTCTTTTGGTGCATTAATTATTGTTAAAGAGTGGAGGTGTCGAAGAACTATTGCAGACTACCGTTGGTATATATAGTTCCTCACTTTATTACAACACCCATTTACTCTCACTTTAGGATTTTTTTGGTCTGTTTTATTGAATTGATGTACCGTATTTCCTGCCGTACACGTCACACCGCCATATAAGTCGCATCAGTCCAAATTTGTCTAATAAAGTGGACAAATCCGTAAATACGTTGCTTTTCCATATACTGTACATCGTATCTGTTATGCATCACCGCTGCATGTGTCACATTTTTTACACGTCACTGCTGACAATCTGGAAATGTGGGCCGGTGTTGTGCCAAAGATCGATTGGCTTGCCAAATGGCGGCCATGAGAGTGTGCACGAGAGGACTTTAATAAGAATTTAACAAGATTAGCACTTAAAAACAATTATTTGTTTGCTTGAAATTATAGTAAAGGTGTGTCTCAGTTGAACTGTTCCTTAATAAATGCATTTGGACGGTTAAATCAGCTGCATTTCATCAGCCGATACGTGGAAGTAGGCGCATGCACGGGAGGACTTGCTGTGCATTTCATCGAAATGCAACAAGATAAGCACCTAAAACAGTTATTTGTTTGCTCGACTTTACAGCAAATTTGTGTCACAGTTAAACTTAACAAATGCACTTCAATGGTCAAATCAGCTGCATTTCGCCTGAGCGGCGCAGTGAAATGAAGCTGATATGACGGTTACTCCAAGCGAGCTGGACAAAGATGGCAGACTATGGCAAGCCGATTGTGTCAAATCAATAATAGCCACTTTTACCTATTACATAACACAACGGCATGCCATATAACTCAGGTGCCATCTAGTGGCTGAAAATAGTAGTGTTCAGCATTTTCAGTCAGACTGAATAAAAACGGTCATATCTTAGCTAAAAATTGTTTTATAAATATGGGGAAAAAAATCATAAATATGTTGTTTCAGTGTATAAGTCGCAGAGCATGAAATTATGCAAGAAAAAAACATGACTTATACAGCAAAAAATATGGTACATTAAAGTAGCTTTTTAAATCCCCAGTAGAGAGCTCGTCTATGTGTTTGGATTAATCTCTCTTTAAGAACACAGACACAGCTTCATCTGCGTGGGGTTAGGGTTAGACACAAAGTTGTGTCTGCATTAATTAAAACCTGAATAAGTTTCAATGTGGCTCCTAAATGTGTCTTGTTTGTAAAGAGAGTTTATTTTAGACTTAACAGCTAGCTCCTGTAGGTGTTGCAGTATTTGTTATTTAAAGCGTTCGTGTGTCAGCTTCATCCCTGAGATACAGCAGCAGAACTCTCTGCTCTTCAGACTTCTTGATTAACAAATAACTCCTTCAGGGCTGACAGTGGCTCCATCCTTGTAGAACCAGTGAATGCAAACCTGGGGCCGTAAACTCGTGTCGTAACAGAGAAACAGGCTAATAGTGATATGTGGAACGATGAGGCAGAGTTAACTTGAATAATCCGATACGCTAAACGATTTGGAAATAAAACCTCAAAGTGGGTCTGATTCATGACCTATTCTAAGAAACAGAGATTTTTCATGATGGTGATCAACATTTGATTTTTCTGTCAGTAAAAAGGACTTTAAGCTTTTCTTTATTCCTCTCAGGTGAACAGCTTAAACGAGGAAGTGTCCAACATGGCCAAGGAGGTCCACAGCATGATACATTGCCTGCAGGCTGATATGACCACGCTGCACCGTATCTCTTCCAGTGTGACAGCTTGCAGACACTGTCAACCTCATGTTGTATCAGACACGTCGGATGAACTGCACCTGCATCGTGAGACAATTGGCCACCCTGCATGCAGCTGCAGCGGGATGTCCTCACACAGCAGAGGTCCTGTCTTTTTGCATTCATCAAGCTCTGCGTGTTTGCATCTCTGCTGCTCAGAGAGAGAAGGGGATACTACCAACAGGCTACAGAACCAGAACAGTCCCTGTCATACACAGAGAGCAACTCCAAGCTCCCCTTACATGACTCAGAGCCAGGGAGGTCCATCCCTCCTGGGCATTAGCTCAGCCCTCAGAAGCTTTCCAGTAAACCATGGTCTGGCGCATCCGTCAATCAGAATTCAAACCCACACTGATGTTGCACAAAGTCTTACCAGTCCCCAGACACCAATTCATTCCCCCAACACTCCTGCAAGCCAGCCACAGTATCACACAGCCTTCAGCTCGCTGACACCCACAGGAAACTCAACATCGATGTCCACGGTCCATGACAAGAGACAACAGAGCTCTGTGAGACAAAATGACCCAGTAGGATCCAGTCCTGTCCGTCATTCACTGGAGCATGCGTGCACGCTGCCAGGACAGCAGTCAGACAGAGACCGTTCACTCCATCACGAGACAAAAGACCACGCTGACTCTGACGGTGCAGACAAGAGTCCTTGAATTACAGAAATGAAAACATTATTTTGTAGATGTATGTTTATGACAAGTTATTTACTGTGGAAGAACAGCAGTGTCTCAATAATATTTATTTTGAAAATAAAAAAAATGATGTTCAACTTTTATTTTTTTATCATGGTTTATCCAGTTTTAGAGAGAGGGGAGCGGTGGTGCAGAGGTTAGAGAAGGTGGGCCTATGATTGGAAGATCGCTGGTTCAACTCCCCGTACCAACAACATCAAAATGTGAGTGGGATAGGTGGAGCACCCACACATGCCTCCACCCTCATTTGCCCCACTCTGGGCCCTTGAGCAAGGCCCTAGATGGCAGCTCTGTGCTCCACACAGGGGGCTGTGGTAGCTCGGTGTTGGGTCAACAAGGGCATCCGGCCTAAAAATAACAGTCAAATCTTCGTGCGACTTAGTTCGCTGTGGCGACCCCTGAAGAAGGGTGCAGCCAAAATAAAAAATAAAAATCGAGTTTTAGAGAATATTTGCAAATCAATCACAACTTGTGAAATCCAGCTATAAACTAATCTTGCTAAAAAAAAAACAATACAAAAGTATTTAAATGTCAATAATTATGTTGTTTTGTTGTAAGTTACTTAAAAACCCCACCAGAATAAGGACGAATGTTGCCATTTCACTGCTCTTTTTCCAAATGACTGAGGGTTTTTCTTGACAAGTTGTGAGTCAAGGTATACAGCGCCCCCGTGTGGTCACAAAAACACATTACAGCAAAAATGCATTTTATCACACTGAACATGAGAACAATGCAATTTTGCAGGTCTAATAAAACTCATTTGAAATAACCTAATTGAAAAACTGAATAATACACAGAAAATATGCATTTATCATAACTGGTATGTTTTAATCTAGGTGTAACTTTCCATAAAAAAAAACGAGTAACTTTTTGAAGTTACAGATTACTCATGTAATCTGTACACGAGAGAAGATACAAAAAATAAAAGTTGGTCGGTCCATGGTGGGATAAATATGCAGTCAGTCAGTAAAACCATTCAAGAGAACAGCAGTTTTAACAAGACAAAAAGTGGTTTGAGGTTTAAATTTATAAAACCAAATGGTTTTGTGATGAAGCAGTAAGAACATGTTTTGTATTTAGAAACTAGACAGAGCTCCATTGTTTTGGGGGAATCCAAATCCAATACTCTTTTGTTCTTTGTTGCAAAAGGTGACAATAATTATGATGCATTGTGAATACAAACACATAAAAAAAACAAAGAGAGAAAAGTGGGGTGGAGGGAGAGTATAAATACATATAATGTAGTACATTTTTTAAAATTATGTGTTTCTATCTATGTAATATATTTTGAAGTTGTGCCTGTGTGCAGTTGCAAAGACATCAGTCTGTAGAATGTGGAATGGCAATTGTCAAAATGAAAGTATTGAAACCCGCATTACTGACAATAATAATAATAATAATAATAATAATAATAATAATAATAATAATAATAATAATAAGAGTGAAAACAAGTGGCGCTAACGCAGCCACCGTACAAAACCGCAACACAACCTGGCAACTACCCAAGGTAAGAAAAAAACACCTGCACCTTATGAACTGCAGAAGCGCATAAAGAACTAAGGCCAAAAGAAATGCAAGGTTCAATAGTCACTTTTGATTTTTTTAAGCATTAATATTGTAATATATAAGTTGCTTACTAAAACACAACAAAACACTAAAGTGTCACAGCATATTAACATTTTGAGTAAATATACATGTACACTATAAAGTGTAAGTGCTAATTAGGACACAATCCCAACAAAATGCCCAAATTACTACAAACATTATTTAAATTATGTTACGAAGAGATAATTTTACTAAACCTAAAAAAAAAATTCTATACATATTTATGTGGAGTTAAAACAATTTTGACAGACTTGAATAGTCACAGCAGAGTTGTTTTCCTATTGAGCAAGTTTACAGCTGATTGGTGAACACATTGATAATATCTTATCAGCACTTTTGTTGGCCTTGTTGCTGTTTTAGGTGCTCTATAAATAAAATGGTATGGTTTAGTATGATATATCACAGTATAAAAGTATATTCATGGACACAATGCTTAGTGACATACAAAGTACCTAGAGATGAGAAAAATAACTGACAGATGCTTTATTTCTGTTCTTGTACGGTCTCGAGCATTTTTGAGCTTCTTCTTAGTGATTCGGTTTCTCTGGTAAACCTTCAGAGAGATAAGCTAAATGTCATACATTAAATGACATTACAATACAGCTAATTTCAGTTAGCAAGCAAGTTATCTGGCTGTACACCCAATTATTATTTATGTTTTATAAAAATGCAAAACCACGTTTTTATTTTTAATTCAGCATATAAATACTCAAATGTATTTTAATATAGTAATAATGTTAATTTATCTCCAAATTACTGTACTAAAAGTTTTGTTTCTCCCGTTTAATCCTACGACAGTTGTGACCTATTCCCACTCCAATATGGCGGCGTCACAGACGTATTTAAAAAAAAAAAAAAAAACGTCGTTTTGCGGCACGTGCTTACGTCAGACGTACGAGGTCAGACCGCCGCTGACAAAATAAGTGGGAGGTTCCCGGAAAAATCGCTAACCGGAAGGGAAGGCCAGACCCAAGAAGCAGAAGGCAGCCGCTGCCGATGAGGCTAGAAAAAGAAGATAAAGTAATGTAAGTCGAATTACTCGAAATGATAGAATATGTGTAAAAAGATGAAGCATTAGAGTCGCGAGAATCTGTTTACAGTTTGGTCAAATTTGATAAAGTCCGGGTTTAGCCGAAATGCCCATGCTACGAGCTTTTAGCCCTGAGAGACCACATAATTAGCAAACACCCGTAAAGCTGCGCCACAAATGCTGAGAGAAGCATATGACACAGTTTCATAGCAGGAGCACAGACGACGACAGCGGCCTGAAAGTTTCTCAGGCTGTAGGTACGAAACGGCTGACGACGTGTAGCCAAGAAAAGACAAGTTGTCAATGACGTTTTTGACACAGCTGCTAACAGCTAATGCTATCAGAAGTCAAGTTTCCTGTTTGGTAGCGCAGCTTTAAGTTTTTGTTGCTGTCACGCGCGCAGGCTAACGCTAACACAAACTATAAACGTTAGCTGTCTGAGTAAAACTAATTTGCTCAACTGTTTTGTGTTGGGTACAAGCCGGCGTCATGTTATCTGCCTTAACGATGGCACTTATCAATACTGGTATGTTCCGTTATAGATGTTTGAATATCTGTCCTTGTACCTCTAGCACACAACTCAGGATTATGAGTTAGCTCTTTTGCTAACGTTAGAGGCACATATTTATTTTGTACTCATAAATATAAGCTGACACTCAGCCGATTTAGGCTTTGGCAAATGTTTTTGTTGTAACATCACGGGGTTTGGATACACGTCTGCATAAGTAACAGGGTTTATAAATCTCTAAGCACTTTCTCTTCAAAGGAAAATAATATGAAGGAAAGCATGCGGCATCCTTATGTGTCCGTTTTGTAATGTTTTCATACCATACCACTTTATTTATTTATTTATTTGTACTTAAAAAAAAACCAACAAAGTGCTGTACATACAGCAAAAACAAAATAAGCAAAGGACACAGGATAAAATGCATGGATCCAGATTAAGTTCAATTAAATTTATCTTGTAAATGAGTCCAAGACTCAATAAATAAAGGCTGAATGAATGAAAAGTAAGACTAACATTAGAATACAGACAAGTTATAACTAGGCTTGATTACTGCAGTTCACTCCTGTTTGGTATCAGTCAGACCATTGCACGACTACAACTGGTCCAGAACGCAGCAGCCTGATTTTTAACCAGTACAGGCAAAAGAGAGCACATTACACCAGTCTTGGCCTCCCTGCACTGGCTACTGGTTCATCTTCGAATCCAGTTCAAAATTCTCTTTCATGTCCACAAATCACTGAACAGTCTCTCCCCCCTTTTTTTATTTGCTACAGCCGTATGTCCCACCATGTGCTCTGAGGTCAGCGGACCAGTTCCTTCTGACAGTTCCAGGAACTTGTCTTAAACGCAGAGGTGACAGGACCTTCTCTGTAGCAGGCCCCAAGACTCTGGAACGAGTTACCTCTGCTTGTCAGACAGGCCCCCTCCCTCTCGGTTTTCAAATCCCGTTTTAAGACCCACTACTATTCTGTTTCTTTCAACACCTGATGATATGTGTTTGGTCGGTATATTTATTTTCTGCAACATTTTTATGTCTATATTCTGGTTTTTTTTTTTTTTGTACAGTACTTCATTTTGTATGTTGCTTATGTGTTGCCTGTTGTTTGTCAGTTTGTACAGCACTTTGGTTGACCTTGTCACTGTTTTAAGCGCTCTATAAATAAAATGGTGTGGTATGATATAAATAAATACACAGCATTAAAGAACAATAAGAGAAATGCCTGAATACTAGCTGAAGGAAATGTCTCACATGCAATAAACATGTTAGGTTAATTTGAGAAACTACATTGACGAGTGTGACTGTGTGTGCATGGTTTTGTGCATGCTGGCTCCAAGATGGACTGGCGACCTGTCCAGGTGTCTTCCACTTCTTGCTCATAGACTGCTGGAAAAGATACCCTGAACCCAGAAATCTGAGACCCCGAACAAAATCAAGTGGGCACAGAAAGTGCCTGAGAAAACATAAAACTGACTTCAGATCAGTGAAGTCAAAATTATACCATGTAAAATGTACATCCTGAACCTTAATTAAAACATCTGACTGATTTTATTATATGTATGTACAAAGTATAACTTCTAGATTGTCTAAGTATTGATTTACCCAGGAAAACAGGGACTGATTTTTCTGTTTATTAGGCTACAATAGTCAAAGAAAAATATTATTTATTTAGATCTGAGTCATATATTTTCCTTAAGTACTGTAATCAAGGTCTTGTCCTTAATTCTCCACACATTTGGCGTTAGGATTTAATTAAAATTTCTAACTGAAATCATCACTTTTTATCCCTACTTTGCTGTTTTTATGTTTTGATCTCATTGCATGTGTGTGTTTGATACAAGGGGGTAGTTAAGTATCTATTTTCTTTTTATGACATAATAAAAATGTTTTGCCCTTTGTGCTTGAGCATGATGATGTATTGACCAATAAAGTCATGGCTTCTAGTCCACGACACATAACTTTAACAATAAATTAGGTCTTGTTTTAATAAATATAAATATAAAAAAGTTATTTACTCAACTTATAGCTGCACAGCATTGTTTCAGGATGAATAAAAATGAAGCACATATCTCCTAAATAAAATAATTGATAAAAACCTGTGATAGTTGTCCTCACCAAATCCCTTTATATTGACATAATCAACAATTTTACAGCAAAATAATCAGACAAATTCAAAATATTCAACACTGAGTTAATTATATTTGCTTGCAAGCTCACATCTAGCATTTTACAAAGGTTTTGTTCCAGCTGTGGGAAACTGCTTCCCCAAACAAACCCCTCCTAATGAGACAAAACATGTTTGCAAGAGTCTCCAGTGTCATGTAAACTCCAAAACATTCATCCTAAACTATAATATCTCTCTTCCAGGTCCTTAAATCCAGCCACACATGGCACTTACATCCTTCCTCTGTTAATGCCTCCTGTCTAACCCTTCCCACCTCCTTCTCCATTGTGTGTGCATCGACTCCCCCCTCGCTTCCATAGTGCACGGCGCTGCACAAAAAGGAAGTTGCCCTTCCACTTCCTTCTTCACTGGTGAGAACAATCCGACCCTCGTCTCTCACCCCCGTTGCTTTTATTATTATTATTTTTTTTTAATGTGGGACCAAACTTGCCAAAACTCTCAGGCTTGTCCGTTTGCTGACGTAAAAGGGATTTGATTCAAATCTGTTGAAAACTCAGTCATGAGTCTTATATTGTCTCTGAGTCAACGTGAAGTAAATAATTCTGGGAAAGTGCATTGAGTTAAACTCACCGACTACACTGTAGACAACAAAAAGGTGATAGTAGCTCTCTAACAATGTTGGGTTTTAGATTTGCTGAATTAGAAATGTTTGACTCTTTAAGCCTCTTTGAGTCTTTTATTTATTTAAATCTGTGAACGTTAAATAAAAATGAATACAGTAGTTGCAAAATGTTTACTGTAAGACCTGATCCTGGGCCTTAATTACAAACTATCTTAGCATAAACTAGCAGTTGCTGTTTATTTCTTATGCTCTACAGTAGTTGGTTTCTTTTACAATGGATTGCAAAAATGTTGTAGCACGGTGGCTCAGCTGGTAAAGCTGCCACCACTTAGCAAGAAGGTTGTTGGATCAAATCCCAGCCTGGGGCCTTTCTGGGTGGAGTTTACTTTTTCTCTCCGAGTACTCCAGTTTCCTCCCACAGACCAAAAACATGCATGTTAGGCTGACTGGTAACTTTAACATTGTCCCTAGGTGTGACTAGAGCTGTCATTTCTAACCCGAACCCGGCCCCCGCCAGACTCAGATTTGGACCGGGCCAGGCCATAATAATGTGCTTAATGTGCAGGCTGGGTCGGTGTCGGGCTTTTTATTGCATCAGGGATGCGCACGGCCGATGATCCAATATACGCAAACATGTCTTGCCATACTACACCTGCCGCACATGGCCATTTAACTTCAGATGGACTACTGCCAGCGATCCATCAGCCCAAATGGACATTCATTCAGCCGTGGCACTCAGCGGACACGCACAGCCGACGACCCAAACAGGTGAGATCATAAAATATCCGACATGTCAGAGCAGGATGCAGGCAGAAGCAGGGGAAGCATTTAATGTGCTTTGACAGCTCCTTCTGCCCCCCCCGCCCCCCCTCAGCCGCCGCACGTGTCCGCCGACCATTGATAATAGAAGCAGTCAAAGCTTAATTAAGAATGTAATTTGTGTGTATGTATATGTGTGTTGGTGGGTTCGGACCTGTAATTACTGTTAATTCGTCAGATCGGGTGGTGTTCGGAGATGATGGCTGCGTGCTTAGGCCGGGTCAGATTATTTGGACCCAATTGCAAATCTAGGTGTGAGTGAGAGAGTGAATGGTTGTTTGTCTTGTTTGTCTCTATGTTCCTGTGATGGACTACCTGTCCTGGGCGTGCCCTTCCTCTCGTACAGTGATAGCTGGACATGGACACCAGTGACCCCCATGACCCAGAAAGGAAGAAGTAGGTGAAGACAATGGATGGATGGATGGACCATATCTCCTTACATTTTCTCATAATACGTTTTGTCAACACTTCAATCTTGGAGTTCTGAGTGATTAATTCTGAGCAATCTGTCTACCAATAATCAACTCACATCCTCCACGTGTCTGAAAGGCGACCTGTGTGGTAAAGGGACCACTGCTCTTTTCTCTGTGCACCTCGGAGCATTCAGAGCTTAAAAACAATGTGACTGAAAAGCAGGTTTTAATCTAGTACCTGATCACATTGTCTCTCTAAATACTGTTTGACCTCATTACAACAAAAATTAAAGTTAAAATAAAATAAATAAATCAATCAATAAATAAAAAAGCCCCCACAATTACTAGGAACGGTACACAAGGTGTTCTAGTTTTCAATTTATGACATAAAATAAGCATCAAACAGTGCTTTTAGTAAACATGCATGTTTTTGATCTGTGAGAGGAAAACAAAGAGGAAATCCACTCATGCACGGAGAGAACATGCAAACTCCACCCAGAGATGTCCCTGGCTGGGATTCTATCTGGTGGCAGCTCTATCAGCTGAACCACCGTGCCACCCTGAAGTGTTACTCCACGCCAGCCTGGGATCGAACTCCCAATCCACTGATGCTGGAGGTGAGACATGGCCCCGAACCCCACAAAAATCTAAATCTAACAAAGACGGTGGTCTCTGCAGCAAGAGACACATCTCTCTAACAGTGACACAATACAGCAAATATTTATTCATTCCAAGCTGATCTGAGCTAAAGAGTGATTTCCAGTTGGCAGACACTCAACGTGTTTTGACTACTGGGACGAAAAGTACATCTTTGTTTTAATTAGTTCAAATGTGAAGGAAACGAAGCATGACCGTGACTTGGTGGTGTTTTTTTATTTAGTGGTCACCTGTAGACTTATAAGTTCAGCATAGTAGAAAAACATTCAGACAATATGAAAAAGAAGGAAACACATAATATATAATGTAGAATTTTTCTATCTGTTGTGCAACAGGACGTGAGAGAGGACGTCTTAAGCACAAATTCAGGTGATGAGTCCAAACAGTCCAGTCCTCTCACCATTTCAACACACAACTCTGTTTTGTAACCTCTCAATCTGTATTTACCTCCCCACTAAACTGTCACATAATAACCGGTGACAAATATTTACTCAGGAACAAATACAGATAGCCCCTGGTTTACGGCGTATGCGGTTTACGAAAATCCGGATTTACGATCGCATCATACCGGTAATTAATAATTAATATAAAAATATGGGAATTTTTATTTATTTATTTATTTATTTATTTTTAATTTTACGTACTTTTTTCATGTGTACAGCACATTGTTGCAGCTGTGGTTGTTTTAAATGGCTTTATAAATA
>JARVGS010000472.1:32521590-32532099 GCA_031762315.1 Hypsolebias antenori | reverse complement strand
CGCTATACAGTATAAATAAACTGAACTGAATTGAACTGACATGTCTTTTTAACCCTGCCTACAAAAAGAATCGAAATAGAGAATCGAAAATAATCGGAATCGAAACGAAGAATCGGAATCGGGACCGGAATCGCTCAAATTCAAACGATGCCCAACCCTACTTATGAACCATTGACAATGATTAAAAGAAATAAACTTTGCTCTTGTTGTGACCAGTCTTGGTGTAGACGACAGAATTATAGTGAAGCACATTAAAAGTAGTGTGTGAAATAATTAAAATAGTAAATATGAACCCAGCCCAACAACCTGACACAGGACCTAAGATCTTCTGGTAGTTAAGAGGTTAATAATTTAGTCTCTTGTCGTTTCAGGGATCAGTCCAGCTTCAGCGCCGGGCTCTTCTGCTTTGTCCAAGTGTCTGAGCAGCAGCTCAGCTGTGGGCAGCGTGGACGCCGGAGGCTCAGAGCCCGTCACCGGTCAGTTCCTCTCCTTTAACTCCCACATCTGTATCCTCCTGTGTGAGTCAACATGCACTCCAAACTCAAATGAGAAAATACTTCTGTTGGTTCGGTTTATGTTTTTTAAAATAATTTTTAATGCAAAAAGGAGCTTGTTTTTATTACTTTGATGTGAAAGAAATCCCTGAAATGTGTAGGGGAGAAACGCAAACTGCCCGAGGCGTTGACACTAGAAGATGCCAAGCGGATTCGTGTGATGGGAGATATCCCCATGGAGCTGGTGAATGAAGTCATGATGACCATCACTGACCCTGCTGCTATGCTCGGACCAGAGGTAAGTCCCTCAGAACAAACAGAGAAACATGCCTCCTTCTTTTTCAAACGATTTAACTCTGTGGTCTCGTGGGTGAATGAGCATCTTGGTCACTTTCAAAGCCAAAAGTCAAAGTTTCTTTATTTGTCTGGGTTTATTTGTCTTTATTAAAATTTTGTGCACAGGGTCCCGGTTACGTCCAACAAAAATTATGAATTGTAAAAGAAAAACAGTAATAAAATCTACGATATGAACTAAGAATGCACTAAACACTGTGCTCCTGTGCTGTGTAAGTGCCCCAGAATAAATAATTCCAGAGAGGCTGAAGGTCAGGTCGGCTGGAGACATGGTCTATAATATCTTTGATCAGGGAGGACAAAGATACTGAACAAAACAAATGTCAGATCTAAGAAACGATCTGTACAAAAGATCTGACAAACAAAGGAGAAAGCAGAACCACAAGAAGCAGGTACTCCAAGTGCAACGTCGTCTTTCAGTGGTTGTCCAAAAGCTTTTTGGAAATCTCGCTGCTTCACTGGACCATCTTCTAACTTTTGGTTTTCTTTGAGAATTTATGACACGACTTCAAAAAAACGCGTTTTTGATGGACCGCAAGTAACAACGTGCCTAAAGTCACAAAACAACAGACTTATTGTGAATTTATTCCTTCAGTTCAGGGAATGAGTTCATGTGAAAATGAAACAGAACAAACCCTTAAAATATTTAAAAATCATGAAGAAACTTGGCATATTTTACTGTTTCTTTGTTTAGAAGTAGTACTTCCTGGAATAGGACTGATATGATCTGACGGAGTCACGTTGGTTAAATCTTCCTGCTCGCTGAACGAAGGACAAGCACATGTGACTGACGTGACAGCTCCTCAGATAAATAATGTTATCTGATTTTTCATACACGTGAATGTTTCTGTTCACAGCCCTGAGATGACTTCTGTTGTGACTTGGTGCTTTATAAACTGAATTGAATAATTGCAGGAAAATGTCTGGCTCATCAAAGTCTATACATAAAGGAATGTTTGGAGGTTAAATACTTGGGGTGGAAAACTTTAGTCTTCAGTTTGGTTATGAGTCAGAGAGCTGTGGTATGATTGTAAAATGATTATCTGCATTTCTCAGGTTTCTGAATGAACACTGTTTGTTGTCTGGTAATCTTTTGATCTTTTTCTAAAAAAACTAAAACTGAAATACAAAACCAGATCTGGACATTTCTGTGTTGAGTGATTATGGCTCATCTTACAAACGCACTTTAAAAACACTCATTTTAAATGCGATGCATAATAAAGGTTGTTGTGGCACGATGGTGCAGATGTTTTGCCTCAGCAAAAGGTTGCTGGATCAAATCCCAACCTGGCACCGCTCTGGGTGGAGTTGCATGTTCTCTCATTGCATGCGGGGGCTTTATCTGGGGACGCCGGTTTCCTCCCACAGACCAAAAACAACTGTCGTAGAAAACAAAAGATTCTCAGACAATCAGGCGTAGACGTCATCAAGTTCATTACAAAAGATTTGGAGAAGAGTCAGGCTCACAGAAAGTCAATGCGTCACAACTACACGCTCCTAATGCCTTGGCCTTTGGCCCTGGAATTCTGCTCTAACTTCCTCAAATGATTATTTTTATAGAAACTCATTGAGGGCCCCCCCCCCCCCCCCCTTCGTCTCAGCTCTGTGTAACCCACTGAACCTGTCCGAGTCCAGGGAGAAGGTTTCTTACTGGGGTTGGGGAGGTGATGAGCATACCCAACCAGCTGCTACTTGGCCCCATCGTTCCACAAACAGCGATGCCAAAGCATCAACCAACGTATCATTCAGATCCAAATGACACCGAGTCAAATAAGCAACATTCAACCCCATATACTGGAAGAGAGACTAAAATCATGCAATGTGCATAGAGCCCTGATCATGTGGCTAGTTGACCTGTTTAACAAATAGGTCACAGCGGGTCAAAATAAATGGCACATTGTCTGATGATGTGGTGTCCTCCACAGGTGTACCTCAGGGTTGCATTTTATCAACTTTGTTCTTTATACAAAAATGTGCCAAACATTAAAGTTTGCTGACGACTCGGTAATCGTGTCTCTACTTGATGGCAATGTTCCGACAGGCCCAGATAATGTCCTGCAGGACTTTTTGGAGTGGTGCCAGTCATCCTTCCTGCACATGAACGCATCAAAAACAAATGATGAGCACAGACTTTAGGAAGCTCCTCCTCATCTCCCGCCTGTTACCATTAAGGGTCAGGGAGTGGAAGAGGTGCAAGAATACAAACACCTGGGCAGAATGATGGACACATAATTGACCTTTGAGTCCCAGGCTGCTGGGAAGCCCACCAGAGGATGCAGTTCCTCCAGAAGTTCTGGATTGCATTTTTATGAAAATGTTTTACAGCTGTTTTATTGAATCTGTCCTCACATTTTTTTATTTCTTTGCTGGTTTGGGTTGCTGAACTTTAAAAAAAAAAAAAAAAAAAACATAATCACTTACAGGGTGTTAATCAAAGAATGCAGAAAAATTATAACTGAATGACATCATGGACCTGTTCAAGTCCAGATCAGTATCAAAGCCAAAACAATTTTGGTGGGTTCCACTCATCCTCTACACACTCAGTTCAATCTTCTTCCTTGGTGCAGAAGATGTGTCCTACCTCCTGTAGGTGCAGGACGAACAGATTAAAGAACTCTTTCATCCCAGGAGTCATTGTTTTTTTAAACAAAGTATAGATTTAATGCCTTGATCTAAAACTGCCGTTGAATTATTGCAGTCTGCCTCTTTTTCTTTTTTTTAAGTAATGTTTTTTATGTATTATTAATCTTGTTTTGAATGTACTTTTTACCCTGTTTTATTAATTTAGTCATGTTTAAAGTTCAAATGAATGCGCCGGCTGTCATCACTACTTCATGTAAAGGAATTGCCCTTTGGAGACCTAATAAAGTGAATGAATTATAAAAATGCTCAGTAAAATATTTTTGTATACAGTAAGACATACAATATTGCAATGTGTCAGGAAGCAGATCAGTAAATATATTTTCTTCACACGTGCACGTTAGGCCGATTGGTAACTCTAAATTTTCTGTAGGTGTGAGTGAAAGTGTGAATTGTTTGTCTCTGTGTGGTCCTGTGATGGACTGGAGACCTGTCCACGGGTGTCCCCCACCTCGTACATTGATAGCAGGACATGGCACCAGCAACCCCCGCAATCCGGAAAGGAAGAAGGGGGTAATAATGGATGAATGGATAAAGTTCACAATTAAATCTGCCAATAAAGCTTATTAATCACAGGCTTCTGATCAACGATGTGAACATGCCATTAAAAATGGCCGTTGATTGAGAATCGCCTGCGTCAGTGATCTTTGTAAGAGATTGTAACTCCGCTCCTGCCCATACGTTTGGATACATTTTCTAAAAGCCTAAACGCTGTCATTGTGCCACCATTACAGCGCCATAAAGCCAGCGGCGTTGCATATTCACTGCCGTTCTAAATCTGTTATTTAGGTTCAAGGGCCATCTTTTATTGAGTCTAATGGAAAGTTGATGTTGGTAGACAAATTTGCTGACGCCTAACGCTGCCCGAGATGAGACTGCCAGGCTGGAGGAGAGACGGGGCATCATAGAGTTCCACGTTATCGGAAACTCCCTTTCCCAGAAGTCCAACAAGAAGATCCTGATGTGGCTGGTCGGCCTCCAGAATGTCTTTTCTCATCAGTTACCTCGTATGCCCAAAGAATACATCACCCGACTGGTGTTCGACCCGTAAGTAGAAGTTGTTTAAGCACACGTGACCTCGTCCCAGACCTTCAGCGTCTCCAATATGTTCACAGGAAGCACAAAACCCTCGCCCTCATTAAAGATGGCCGCGTTATTGGAGGCATCTGTTTTAGGATGTTTCCCACTCAGGGCTTCACTGAGATTGTCTTCTGTGCCGTCACATCCAACGAGCAAGTGAAGGTACTCGTATCTGACATAATTTCTACCACATCTGGATTAATTTAATTCCTGAAATGTTGAACTTTTCCCTTAAAGACCTTTTGCTTTTATTTCATGTGCATCCACATTGCTGTGTATTCTTACTGTCTGAAAAACGAACGGGTTGACAAGTGCATGAGTAAAAGCAGTTTTCACTGCAAGTCCACATTGTTTGTTCATATTTTAGTCTGTTTGGTCTCCTGCTGCAGGGTTACGGCACCCACCTGATGAACCACCTGAAGGAGTACCACATTAAACACAACATTCTGTATTTCCTCACTTACGCTGACGAGTATGCCATAGGCTACTTCAAGAAGCAGGTACTGCAGACGCAACATTATCTGCGCCTCCGTCCACCCCTGTCTTGTCGTCCCGTAAACATGTTTTCTTTTGTCTTGGCAGGGCTTTTCCAAAGACATTAAAGTGCCCAAGAGTCGGTACCTGGGATACATCAAAGACTACGAAGGAGCGACCCTCATGGAGTGTGAGCTGAACCCTAAAATCCCTTACACCGAGCTTTCTCATATCATTAAGAGACAGAAGGAGGTATGTAAGGATGCACCTTTAACTTGTTACACCTAAGAAATGTTCTTCATGGTGTGGCATTTTATTTAAAATTTATTTTAACTCGTGATTTGATAGATTATTAAGAAGCTGATTGAGAAAAAACAGAGTCAGATCAGGAAGGTCTACCCCGGTCTGACCTGCTTCAAAGAAGGAGTGCGGCAGATCCCAGTGGAGAGCATCCCAGGAATACGTGAGTGGATTATAGAAACTGAGAGCTAAATTTAAATGGATCATTACTGGATTATTTACAAGATTTTATATCTTTTCCAGGAGAGACAGGCTGGAAATCCAGTAACAAGGACAAAGGGTAAACAATCGTCCCATTTTTTTTCTCCTTCAACTGTTGGCATTATTATGAATCATCATCTCCAGTTATGTGTTTAACATGTTTTGTTTAACATGTTTTGTAGGAAAGAAGTTAAGGATCCTGATGTTCTGTACAATATGTTGAAGAACCTTCTGGCTCAGATAAAGGTTAGTCGCCTGTAGAGAAATCCACACAATCTTTTCCGCAACAGTTTTTCAATTTATTTCTAAAAATATTCTCATAAACATTGCATCCTTTAAAATGGTTTCATTCACATGAAAATGCAGAAAACCCAAATGTTGCATTAATAATGCCAAGCCTGTAGATGGCGCTGTAATCCTGTCATGAACACACCAAACACAGGAAGCATCAAGCTTACATGAACTGTAAACGCAGCAAGAAAGAACGAGAGTCGACGGCACGTTTTACGTCTTTGAGAAATCATGGTGGAGTGGTGGCGCAGAGGTTAAGAAGGTGAGCTTGTGATCGGAAGATCGCCAGTTCAACCCCCGGTACCGACAACATAAAAAATGTGGGTGGGATAAGTGAAGCTGTCACACCTGTTTCCATCCTCATCTGCCCCACTCTGGGCCCTTGAGCAAGGCCCTTAACCCACATCGTCTGCTCCCCCGGGCACCCTAGATATCAGCTCTCTGCTCCACACAGAGGGCTGTGGTAGCTCGGTGGTCTGTGGTTGTGTCAGGAAGGGCATCCGGCATAAAAACAACTGCCAAGTCTTCGTGCGACTAGTTCGCTGTGGTGACCCCTAACGAAGGAAGAAGCCGAAAGAAAAAAATATGTGCAATACCCCTGGCTAAAATGTATTTGTTCATTTATTTATGGTTTTATTTGTTTTTGTTGCAAAGAAACCTTGAAAAAATATTAGCCTGAGCTACAGGCTGCTGCTGTTGAAGAATTATGGATCAGGGTCCTGCCTCCTAAATCTTTTCACATTTATTTTGTTTATATACTGGAAAGTCAAATCAATCACCCACCTAAACCACAACTGAAAGCCTCGATAATGACAACATTTGCAAAATAAATTACTTTTTACTGTTTCATTCAGAATCACAATCCAGTAACATTTTTGCACACATTACCTCAACAGGTCATAAAACATAAAATGCAAAATAAATAAATAAAACAGTGCAGTGCACAAAATGTGCACTGTTGGTCTGGGAATACTCTACCACCTCATCCAGATCTTTCCAAAAATTCTCTCTCCTTTCATATCACATCCAACCTGTGGAGCATAACCACTGACAACATTTAGTATTAGATCTTCTATCTTCAGTCACATCACCCTATCTGACACTCTTTTCACCTCTACTACATTCTTTGCCAACTCCTCCTTCAGCACCACCCCTACTCCATTTCTCTTTCCATCCACATCAAGGTAAAACAGTTTGTACCCCACTCCAATGCTTCAAGCCTTGCTGCCCTTCCTTTTGGTCTTTTGGACATAAAAAACATCTACCTTCCTTCTCTGCATCAAGCCAACCAACTCTCTACCGTTGTCTGCCATTGTTCCCACATTTAGCATTGCCACCCTCAGTCCTATACGTTTGACTTGCTACAGTTTTGTAATTTCTCAATATATTATCTTATTCCAAAAGTCTTTCATGAGAAGTGGTGGGTGACACTATTGACTATCATTTACCCCTCAGAGCCTTAAAGATTGTTTTATATCTTTTAAATAAGATGTGCATTGAAAAATCATAGGTCATTCTGCAACATCTGACTTTTTCATTCAACCTTTATACAAGTTAATCTCGTTGAGCCTCGGGAACTCATTTACTTAAAAATTCCTTGCAAAAATATAACCCATACCAAGTGTTCACAACATTTTTTTTCTCCTGATGCTTGGAATTTGTTTTTTCCTTTTAAAAATTCTCATTTTGTTTAGCTCTCAAAATGATACTAAGGAATGAGGAGGGTTCAGGAATGTTGGCATGGAAAAGAAGGTGCCCAGCCGAGCATAAAAGCCATAAAGGTACAACAGTGACGAGACACACACATGCACTCACTCCTGTTTGCCAAGCCTCCTCGTTCTCAGTGGCCCTACACAGAAGAGTCTCTGTTGCCCTGGCGCAAGCATGGGACTTCAAAGAGCCATCACTGCAGGTTTCCATAGCAACACCCTTCAGAGCTATAGATGTAGCACAGTAGTTGAGAAATAGTGTTGGCAGACAAATGGTATGAACGGTCTAATATCTGGGTGCTGGCTGATGACTGATGATCTAATTTACCTCAGTCATCATCTGGAGTTCAGGAGCTAAGTTCACCCAGAGAGCTCAAAACCCATGGACAGCTAAATATTTAGCTTTGAGTTTCATCTTTAAAAAAACAAACACTTTAAGTTTGACTTCTGATCCAGTCTCCTTTATTATTATTATTTTATTATTATTTATTGCATTTTAATTCATGAGGGCTGCAAATGAAGAGCATTGCTACCTTTCTACAATTTCCTAAATATCGCATGAACAAGCTAAGGGTTTTGAGAAAAGAGGATTTTGTGTAAATCATTAAGTTTTAAAACAGGAAACCACCGCCTTCCAGTAACAGAACCTTATCCTCTGTAATAGCCAGGGGTGGTAATGTCATAGTTTGAACTTGGCTTCAGATTATTTGAAGATCCATCCGTCCATCTTCTTCTGCTTGTTCCGAAGTCAGGTCACGGGGGGCAGCAGCTTGAGCAGGGAAGCCCAGGCACCTCTTTTCACAGCCACCTCTTCCAGTTCTTCTGGGAGGATTCCAATACATTTCCAGGTCAACCGAGAGACATAGTCTCTCCAGCGTGTCCTGGGTTTTCCCCAAGGTCTCCTCCCAGTTCAACATGCCCGAAGCACCTCCCTAAGGAGGCGACCAGGGGGTGTCCTTACCAAAACATTACCAAACCACCTCAACTGGCTCTTCCCGGTGTGGAGGAGCAGCGGTTCTACTCTCGAGTCTCTCCTGAATAACTGAACTTCTCACTCTATCTCTAAGGGAGAGTCCAGATACCATGCAGAAGAAACTCATTTCAACCGCCTGTATCTATGTTCTCATTCTTTCAGTCACTACCCGCTCGTGACCATAGGTGAGGGTAGGAATGTAGACCGACCGGTAAACAGAGAGCTATGCCTTACAGCTCGGCTCCCTCTTCACCACAACGGACCGGTACAGAGTCTGCAATACTGCAGACGCTGCACCAATCCATCTGTCAATCTCACGCTCCATTCTTCCCTCACTCATGAACAAACCCCCAAGATACTTAAACTCCTCCACTTGAGGCAGAATCTCACCCTCGACCTGATGGAGATCTTGGCATGAGGACACCAACAGGACTACATAATCTGCAAAAAATAGAGATGGAATCCTGAGGCAACCAAATCGGAAACCCTCCGCCCCCTGGTTACACTGAGATATTCTTTCCACGAAAGTTATGAATAGTAACAGTGACAACGTGCATCCCTGGTGGAGTCCAACTCCCACGTTGAAGGGGTCCGACTTACTACCGGCAATGCGAACCAAACTCTTGCACCGTTTGTATAGGGACTGAACAGCCCGTAACAATGGGCCCCCAATCCCATACTCACGGAGCACCCCGCACAGTGTACCCCAAGGAACATGGTCGAATGCCTTCTCAAAGTCCACAAAACAGGTGACTGGATCGGCAAACTCCCATGGCCCCTCAAAGACCCTAGTGAGGGTGAAAAGCTGGTCCAGTGTTCCACGGCCAGGACAGAACCCGCTTTGTTCCTCCTGGATCTGAGGTTCGACTAATGAAAAATTGTTTGTTTGATGTAAATATAAATTTTCTGAGATCCATTACATTAAGCTTTTTGTTACAAACATTTTTAAAGAGATTTAAGTACTTTACACTAAAAGTAAGAGTAACAAATACCTGTACTTGCTTTCACAATAAACATTTTACTTGTGTTTTCTGTCCACATTGTTTGTAGGCATTGCAACAAGAATATTATTTCAGTGCAACTGACTGACAGTAGTATAGCGCTGCATTTTTCCATTTGACTAGGATAAAATAAATTGCAGGTGTAGAGGTGCAGAAGGCTGCTCTATAGTGCCATCCAATAAGATGACGGGATGTGTTTTCTCTCAGAGACTGAAGTCATAGCACAGTTCACTCATGACTGATTACTTCTGCTTGTGCCTTTTAATACACACAGACTTGTGTTTATCATTTCCTTACAACCTCTGTTAATGCACAGTTCTGCTGCCAGTTGTTGGTGCTGCAAGTTGTTCTGGGAAAACAAATACAAGTTCTGACTCAGGCGCTTTATCATTAAACCTGACTTCTTCACTTCTGTCTCTGTCGCACAGAGGTCAAGAGAGCATAATGGCTACAGGACGCACAATTCACGGACAACCAGTTAGTACAAAGACTCTGAACTTAAAGGGACACTAACGAAACATAATGACAAACACCTGGGGTGATTGGGATTGGGAACAGGTGAAGCAAGGAGCTGACACATGAAGCTTAAAACATTAGGGAAAGGCAGGAAGCACTGCAGGTACATAAATACAAGAATTTAAAGAAAGAACACAAGACAGAACACAGATTCTCACATATGTACTGTTTCAGCTTAATTTATCTTTTCATATAAAGAAATTTACATGTAGATTGTGTTAAAGTTGACCTTTTGGTTCAATTAAAATATGTTATATTGATCAAATGTTTATAAACTGTCATAGGACAAAGTGAAGAAAAATAATTACCTTCTTATTGTGCTCTGTAATTATTGTTATTCAACTTACACAGAATTCCATCCATCCATCCATTTTCTTCCGCTTATCCGGGGTCGGGTCACGGGGGTAGCTGCCTAAGTAGGGAGGCCCAGACTTCCCTCTCCCCAGCCACTTGGGCCAGCTCTTCCGGGGGAATCC